>JARK01001344.1:2631489-2667466 GCA_000688135.1 Ancylostoma ceylanicum
AGGGGGGGGGGGGGTCCAAAAACGTTCCGAAAGATTGAAGCATGTCATTAATTATAATGATGGTTATTTATTTATTTGAATACATTCATAGGTGTGCCGAAAAAAACTGATGTTGTAAATGAATAAAGAAAAATGAATCAAAAAAAAAAGATGTCATACGTATTGTGAGACTCTCTGTGAGACTGTGAGACTCTCCTAAATCTATATTTAGGTAATTTAGTGAGAATGATGTTCATTGTTGTTGCTTGATTTTCATTGAAGTTTTTCAATAAGGGTTTCCGAACAGCGGAAAGTTCTACTGCAACCTAATAAAAATACAATACAGTTATTACTGTAGGAGGGCACACTAACGGACTCGTTCAAACAAGAGCGACGAGACAGAAACTTTTGTTCCAACGTCTTTCGAAAGTAATGCAGGCCTTTGGCTTTAATCTCTTGAACTCAAAGCTCTTTTCCATAGAATTATACCTCGAAGTCATGCGACCAGAAAAGCAGCACTGAATGATATAGGGACAGTATCCTTCAGTAAGCTCTCATTAGTAAACACATCATTTATGCGTGAACGTAACCATTAACGGAGTGTTATGCAGCAAATGGATTTGATTTTCTAAACTTCAGAATCATTCATAATGGTCAGAGTCTCATTGTGGGTTGTCTTCGTAATGAAAGAAAAGTACTCAGGAAACTTGCAGAAGGACTGCAGCAGGAGGAGATTTCGAAAATGTGGTTGGGGAGTGAGAGACAGTGAGATAATAAGACGCAGAAAACCGTGAGACGCCGGTCGGTCCTTCTGGTTTTCTGCTGTGGTGACAGTGCAACTGGTCCGTAGTAAAGTGCAGGCCCCAGTACGGCTTGACGTTGGGCAAGATGGGCTTTATAACAAGGATGAAAAGCAAAAGGAGTTCCTTACAGAGTCCGGGGCGCAGCCCCTGAAAAAAAATCTAGGTCTTTGTTGAAAGAGGACGACAGGCCTGATGGAGGAAGTTCGTACTTTGAACGGTGTAATTGCGGCGAACGAGATCGAAAAAGTTCGATTGGAGCACATCACTTACAGGATTCCACACTACGGAGTACTCGATGGACGCCTGCGCTGTCGAAACTGCATTGATTCATTCGAAGTCTTCAGTGAGATAAGAAATGACGAAATTCCGGAAGCCTCTGAAGAAACAGCTCAAACTCATGCACCGCACGAAAGATGAATGCACAAGGCCCAAACTTTCTGCACCGCAGGGAAATTTGAAGGACTCCTGTACTCTCCACACCTCATGAATTCCGTCGAAATTTTCGGAGAGTATAGAAGAAACCTTCTTGTATGAGTGCTTTGAAAACCATCCTGAGCTTATGTAAACCAAAGAATTGTATGCTAACATTCGCTTTTCCAAGAAGTTAGAAGTTTCGAGGCGAGTCAGTACAGAGTTACACGTCCTAGTCAAGTCGAGACTCCACTAATTGATGCCAAATTTCGTGTGAAAAAGCGTTGCTGTGTAGATAATGAATGTTTGAAAAATAAGGCAAAAATTATGTGAACTAAGGAAATGTATGCTCGATAAAGGTGCAATCTTTTTCACCGAAGGCTGCACGATAAGCTCAGCTTCTTCTAATGAACACATAAGTTTCCAACCATTTTTCATGCACCTGTATTACATCTACCGCGCTATCACAAACCCCAGAGAATGTCAATTGTAACCTCCTAGTAAACTGTACCCTTCCTCGCAGTCTAGTGGCTTTTTTCGTTGCCATTACTCATTATCGTGTTTAGTATTGCTTTGCCCATTTTAATTGGCACATAATTCATGTGACTTATGACTATGTTCGGAATTTCATTATTTTGTTGTATTTATAGTGCGTCGGACACCGATCGGACAATAAAGTATCCATATCAATGCTCGTCGTAATCCGACGCGTTCGATCTCGACGTGCATCGGTACGTACTTTCGTTTTCCGACTGATACGATTTCGGACACTTTCTAAAGATAAAACCTTTTTCATGGACATTTCGTGGTAACTTCCACTGCGATAAGATTTAAAGGCAGCACCCGCGAAAACTCATAGGCAATGATGAAACAGCGTGAAACACGCCGGAAGACGGGAAATGAAGGCGCTGTTTTCCGTACGTTCACAACTACACTACATATACTGCTCTAGGTCATGCGCCGCAATAGCTCTAGCTGGCCCGTCGAGCCGGGGAAAACTCGGACAGGCGTGAACACGGCCAGGCGTGTTCACGACGACAGTTCGACTTTCCCTGCAGGTAAGCCAATATTGTTTGTGTACCCATCAACTCGAATACCTCTTTCGTCCCAATTGAGTGATTTCATTGCCCACTGCAAAGCGGTGGTTAACAGCTTCGGCGATACAGTGTCGCCTTGTCGCACTCCCTTCGCAATTGGGATGGTTATGGGGCGCTGGAAGAGCTGCACCGTTGTAGAGCATTGACGGTAGCAGTCGGCTAATGTCCTCACATACGACGCGTCCACTCCCTGATCGACTAATGCTGACAATATGGCGTTTGTCTCAACGCTGTCGAATGCTTTCTTGGAGTCGACGAAGGTTAGGACGAGAGGTAAGCGATACTCCCGACAAACCTCTATGACCCTCGAAACGGTTTGGTTGTTGTCCATGCAGCTGAAACCCTGCGACTGGGCTTCTCGATATTTGCGTGAGAATGGTTTTCGTAAAGCACGCTTAACAAGCACATCGGACGATAGTTCCGAAGGTCCTCCCTGACACCTTTCTTATGAATGAGGACAGTGAGCAAGGTTCCACTGGTTTGGGATTCTTTCCTTTTTGAGATATGATGACATACGTTCCGCAAGAATCACATGTAGATGATGTCCTCCAGCTCGCAGGAGATCGGCTGATATGCGGTCAGGGCCTGGAGCTGTGCTTGGCTTCATGCTTTAGATCGCAACGCAGACTTCTGCGGGAAGAATCCGAGGTGCTTCATCACGATGTTAGGGTTCACCACGGGAACTGAAGAACGAAAAAGATTTGTGTAAAACCTTTCCGTGATGGCTTCCATCTCACGACGGGAGGATGTTACGATCCCCTCTTCATTCAGTAATGCAGTCAGCGGAATGTTGTGATCACGGAGGTCTCTTCGACACTTCTTCAGGCTTTTTCTTCCTTCTGCCGTCTCCAAAATCTTCTTCCGCCTGTGCTTTTGAAGATCTTCCTGCAAGGCTCTTCCACAACAGGCATTGGCAACCAGCTGTTCGATGTGTGATGCATTCGGATCGAGCCTCATAGCCCTTCTTCTCTCAAGTAATTCCTTGATAGCTATTGATATGCGTTCCAAGTTCGTCGTTTGGGGTGTTGAGGCGCGTTCGGCACAGGCTTGCAGTTTCTAGAGAAGCAGATCGTAGTCTTCGGCTGGATCCTGATGTGCCAGTCTAGTTCGGACAGGGCTTTTTCGAGGACGGCACCGTCGTGCACGACTGCTCTCTTTCCTCCTCCGCGGTGACAGACGTTCTTCTCTATCGTGCAGCTAAATCGTATCTTTGCACGGAGGAGACGGTGATCCGATCCACAACAGAATTACGGCACTACTGATACATCGAGTAGACACCACCTTCAGTTAGTTAGTATGTGGTCGAAACGGAGTTTTCATGAAAAATGCGTGCAGCGGATAAAAGGCCTGCGAGACGATTGCCGTTTTCATTCCGATCTCCCAGCCCGAACCTTCCCATCCTGTACTCGTCATCTTCAGCCTTACCGAGTTGAGCATTGAAGTCACCAACAACGAATTTGTAGAAGGACTTTTCATTGTGGATGACATCTTCCAGCCTCTCGTAGGAAAATATTAATTTTAGTAATAAATAATAAATAATCGGTGTTTTGAAAAAATAACAATGAAAATGAACACATAAAAATAAACTAACACAAGATTTTTATATGTACATAGTGTGAAGTATCTCCAAAAATTTGGCGATATTCGGGCGGGTAGTTTTGAAAGTATTCGAATTCGAATATCACCTTCTCCGACTGTCCAAGTACTCTAGCATTCAAAAAATCGAGTGAATGCTGTTCTCAAAGCACTTGGTTTGTGTAGATATTCTGCCTGATTTCCGAAGATTATGGTTCCCTCTCATCCAGATTTCCTCTCCTACTAAGAAAATTTTGAGGAAAAGGAACCTCTGTGCTTTGAGGGAGGGTGAGCTTTTTACTATTAGGAGCTATGAAAAATCTTAAGATACCCAGTCTGTTTCATTTTTTTCCATGTTAGTGGTTTCCTCGTGCCAATACGAACACAGCGGTGAAGAACACCAGCATTGCATTAGGCCTACTAATTCCATTTATTGGCTATGGTGGAACTCAAACTTCGCCACTGGAGTGACATTGATATGGACTTCCCAAAACTTCATCTGCTTTTTCGAGATCCTTTCAATATCACTCACTCCAAGCACCTTCTCGCAAAACACGCTCAACAAGCCTGGAAGTGTCGTGACCTTTCTCTCCCGGAAAGTCGCTTACGCTTTGATTAAAAGAACTATCGAGACAGTTACCCGAAAAGGCGGATTCAAATACGGTGTCATTGATTCCGAGTGAAAACATGCGTACACGTCATTTCTAATGGTCAAAGGTCCTTGTCCTGTTCTCCTATAAGGAAGTAAAGTAGGGCAACAAAAAAAGTTTGGTATTTTCACAAGTAAAAGGAGAAGACAAAATAAAGGGCACCTGTCTGCTCGAACATCACATATGTACAATGCAAGCTAAAATCACACAGCCTTTTCAAGATCGGTGAAGCTCGCGACACTGCACAGCAGTGGAATATCCTACCCTGTTTTGCAAAAAATACGCTAATTTTGTTGAAATCTAATCCAGTAGCTCAAACGAGAGGTACAAACAGTAAATACCCCAGATCAGCTATGAAATCTCGTTTGTGAGCAAACGAAACTCACGTGTTCATTGTAGCTGCTGGCACCGCTCATTTCAAATCGTCTAACTTTGCCTAAGCTGGAGTGTCATGGGACGAAATGTGCGGCCAATATTTTAGAAGTTCTAGCACATCATTATCCACCATGAAATCTCTCTTCTTCAGACAAAATGGAAATTCAAAACTTTTTCCTCGTGGAATATACCATTGTGTGCATCGCGATTATCTGTAACATTTGCAGAGTTCAGGAGAACCTGAGATCTCCATACGACCGAACATGTTTAGCTTGGTACCAAGAACAAGAGTCAGCAGTGACCTCGATTGGCGAAGGAAGAACTAGCCAATTAGCCAAAAAACCCACTTAATGGGTTACTGCTAAATTGACCTCAAGCATGTAGGCCTGGCACATCACAATTGTTGAACCGTAAAATCCGTTAACACACATACATATTCTATGTACTAGGTATGAGTCCATTCCATTACAAAGCACTTACTTCATGACGAGATGTCACCTACAAAAGCCGTCCCGTGGCCGTTCGTGGATGACACCAGATCACAGATTCCTATCGTCATTGAAGAAATTTCTTCATTTAAGAAAACTCACACATCGATGGCTGGATTTCAACAATATTCCATCGCGCTTGAGCGTCTACATCTCTCGTAGAAATTTGGACTTTTAAGGTTCACGTTAACAGCGGTTATGAAGGAATGTTCAAAAGGCTATGTAATTTTGGCCGGCAGGCAGTGTACATATATGTTTATTAAGATATGAGCTCAGATCAAAGATAGTTGAAATCCACTGAAATCGCATGTGAACTCTGCTACAGTAGGCGTCAATGGCGGTGACCCGTCTGCGGCCTCAAAAAGCACGCGGCGTTACCGCGCCGCTCACGGTAGAGTCGTCGCCGCGGAGGCGAATCTGGGTTTTCTTGATAGTTGTCTCGACGAAGGCCGAACACGTTGGACTTGGAAACACTATGACACATTCTGCCATCAGTCATATCTCGAGTCGGATGTTACACAATGCGAGATATGCATAGAGCTCACTGGTTATGGCGGGGCACTCCTCTTTCCGGTTCATTTTTGGGTTTTTGGCATGAATCCAAAAAGCGTCGAGAGTCTTGCGTGCTGGAATCCCAGTTTCAAATGCAAGAATCGCTGTTTCTATTTCGAAATCAATACCGTTATCTATTCGCATTCGATGAGCACCAAAAGAGTAGACGAGTGAGAACTCAGCTTCCCTTCAAAGTGCTCTTTAATTCTTAGGCAAAGTGGCCGCGCAGTTTCGCCAATGTATCCGTCCCCGGATTCTCTGCATTTGATCTAGTACACAGTACAAGATTTCATACAATCACCCTCCGTGACAGATGGACAAATAACACAGTCGGGGGTTGTACAGAGACGGTCGCACAAGAAATAGAGCTATTTTCTCAAAAACATAATTTTGTCTGGATAAAGTGTAGCGTCCAGGTATGGTAAAGAACACAGGAACTAAGGAAGTGCTTTTGTTCCGTAGGCAGAGGAAATGCTCACTTCAGTTAACAGTTATGAAATAATTGATTAAGTCCAGAGGCCTCGTTTTCAATTTCTTAAGTTTGGAGGGTTTTTCTATAACACTACAAGCAATACGGCCCAAAACAACATTCTTGTTACTTGATGGGTGCGAGTGACCCAAAACAACATCCCGAGACGTTAGTACGAACTCTACATTCGAACTATGGTGCACCGGATACGCTTCTTACGCGAAGGTGGATGAGCACCTTTTGAAGCATAGTAATTGCCATGATTGACTGTTAATGATAACCATTATTTCTAATATTCTTTTCCTGTAAGATTCCTCCCCCTTATTTGCTTGAAAAAACCGCGAGCGACTTGCTAGAAAAATGCGCAAGATTATCATAGGTTATCATCAGCACGACAGCGGTCAACCAAAGTCTTATTCTAAAAGAATATTAGGCGCGAATTTCGACAACATCGCTAGAAAATAACCCAGTACTGATCACATTCTATTGGGTTAGTATAGAAACGTCGGTTGGGTTCTAGTAGTTATTTCTACAGAATAATTCTTGTTTCAAGGTAGCTATGAGTGAAGACATGTGTGTAGGTTATCTACCGTCATAGTTATTGCTCCCAGCGGTCAATTCCCAGTCCCTGGGAATTTCAGAATGTCAGATCTCAAGAGTGGCATTCGATACTGTTTGCTCTACGGCATCAAAAGAGGCAAGGCAACGGCCGAATCTCATCGAGACCTGTGCGATGCTCCTGGGCAGGACGTCATCAGTGAGCGGCAGTTCCAGCGATGGTTTCACAAATTTCACTCAGGGAATGAAAGCCTAGAAGATGACGCACGCGGTAAGCCTCCATCGGTGCTCGACGAGGAGCAGCTGAAGGAAGCGATCGAAGAGGATTCCAGCAAGAGTACAAGGAATTCGGCGAACAGGTTTGAGTGCACTCACCCAACAACTATGAACTCCCTACATGCAATCGGGAAGTCAAGCAAGAGCGGTCAATTGATACTCCACGAGCAAACCGACATTTCATTTGTACCAACCTAAGCTAAGAAAATTGCTGTCACCTTCCTCAGCTGCTTAGCGCACGGCATCAGAGACCAACTCGTACGATAAGAAATACCCCCGGGTAACCCTGGAGCTTTATGGTCATTTGAGACTGTGAAAAAATTAATGTCAACACAGAAAGAGCGTCATTTCTTTGCTATCAGCCTAATACTTTAGTGTATATATACATCTTTTTAAAATCCTATCCACAGCGGGAAGCAGTTTTCTTTGAGTAGATTGAAAACCCCCTATTGAAGGGGCAGACTGGAAGAATGCAACATGAAAAAGGGTTATGCTTCGAACTATAGGTACTCTACAAACGTTGCTTTTCTTATGTCAATTTTTCACTTATAAAAAAGGTGTCATAGTGTAGTTATTATCCAGATCTCCTATCCGTCTATCTCAGTATTGTAGTTACTACCTAGAAAAAGTATTTGCTCTTTTTGTGTCTTGATCTGCCGGAAATATCGTATATTAGACTCGAGTATTCAAATATATTCTAATAGTGCCTCCGTTGGAATGTTCGAATATGTCCGAACATGATGTAACCTCGTCGAATATTCAACTTTTCGGAGATTGGAATACTCGAATTTTTTGAACATTCATTTGAATACGAATATTCGGTTATAACTATAATTAACGCGTCAAAAGTGGCGGCAAATTTTGCAGTTGATCTCACCGCCATGAAGCTTCACCGCTGGCCTGCGTCCAATTAAGTGACAAAATCGAACTTCAGAGGTGCCGCTTGTCAGACTCATCACGTGGAAGAATCCAACCTCTTGTACTAGTCGACCAAATAGAGAGATTTCACGGTTTCCATTTGGTCCAAGGTGTACTATGTGTAGGTTAGACTCCTTCGGTTACCGTCCACCAAACTGGCTTAGCGAAGGTATCGTGCTCCCGGATAACTTCGAGCTTTCACCTGCGGATCTCGGATAGAAGATGAGCGGAGATACACAAGTGAACAAATGTACCACCTCAAAACTACGTATGCACATACTTATATGCAACGACAGTGTATTTCGTATAAGAATTCGAAGTTCAGCAAAATGCAGCGGACCTGGACGCTTTCCAAGGTTATTCGCAGGTTTCAAAGATATGTGCATGTGACGCTAGTAACCGCGGTGCTCACTGTCTCATTCAGGGATAACGACTTGAGAATGATGGGTGCTTTCGAGATCTCACGCAACGCTGCCATCTTGGGCTACATCCATTTGATGCCAATGAAAATGAGCTCGTCATGGTGACCGGTGTACGCACACAGTCCCTTTTAGATATCATCACCCGTGAGGAGGAAATTTTTCCATAAACCTTACGGTATCTTGCTGTTCTCAGGCTATTCAGTGTGCTTTGTTTGCACAGGCACTCATTCACTCAAATTGAGAAGCAGCAATATTAGGGGCGACGGTGTGGGTTGTGGGGGAGGCAACACGCAATGGTGATTGATTCCTTGAAAAAGGCTATATTGGGATTGCTTCAGATTACTTCGTATCCATAAGGGAGTATTCATCTTCTATAAAATGTTGCGAATACTTTGCTTATTGTTAGTACTGAAAATCTAAATAAGTAAAACAATTCAATGGATAAATTCACAATCCGATCGAAAACAAATTCATATGCCCAGGGAGGAAAAAGCTCCAAATCTCCTGTTATCATTGCGCAAGAACTATACAAATTTCTCCGTCTCCTTGAAGAATCCAAATTAATAACGCATTCAAAGTCGAATTTCGAATTCGAATATAATAAATACAGTATTTGATACCATGTACTGGGTGGCTAAAAAGTATTGGCCCTTCATTTTGCGTTTCTTGTTTCTCATGCATGAGAGTAATTCCATTTCTGTCTCCTATGTGTTTGATACATCATCGAATGCTCTTCCTTCTGACACACAAATCGTTTGGTTTTATGGAGGTATGCAGTAGTGGGCTCACCACGAATCTATTGTGTGCTCCACGCGCTCGGTAGAAGTCATTGCAGCAATACAAAGAAACACCATATCACTTCTGAAAACAGTTCAGAAGACCTTTAAATTATGGAAAGATGTAGGAGCCACTAACATGAAAAGAACCACGTGTTGTGCCCGTTTATTGATCACAGGGAGAACTTTTGAGACCATGAAGAAGAGGAACAGTCGATATGATGGGTCAGTCTAAGCGAGATGTCGGAAAGTCCTGCATTCACACGTTCCCCTATATGGGTAATCACCATGAAGGGGTCGAGACTGCGCAGCTATTCAATGGTTAAGGAGGAAAAGTTAACTGATGGATCAAAGGTGGGGAATGCAAAAAAATGTTCCAGTTCTTCCAGGTGCGCCGCACGAAGATGTGTTGGGGACTGATTAGAAAGTTTTCACCAGTAAAGCTGTCCGCGATTCTCAGATCAACCATCATCAACCTATCCGTTAGAGCTCCTTCTCTCAAGAAAAAAAAAAAGAATCGTCACAGCCTCGTTGTTACAGAGAGTTGTCGTGGTTTGGATATGAGTGCTCGCGATGGAAATGACACAACTAGTTCCCACAGAATAAGATGGTAAAATCGGCGCCGAGACCTGTTAAGATGACAAGTCAGAAAAGTGGTCGACCCACGGGATTAATAGATCCCCAACAGGACTCCTGAGCCGGAATATGTTCGGTCCCACAGTACCGAGACACTCACTGCGTGCTCAGCATCGGCGTTCCCAGGTTCCCCCGACGGGAATTGATGACGCTCCTGCTGTCTATATTCAAATCCAATGAATCTGTCTAACTGTGTATTTGTTAAGGAGAATGTGAAGAATAAAAATAACATGTACACAGGGTCTCCAGCACGCGAATTCAGATAAGCTGACTGAAATTTAGGAAGATCTACCTGCGGCGCACTGTGTGTTTTGTGAAAGCAAAGATGGAGGCCTGCATCAAAGTCAAGAAAGGCCACTTAGGAAATTTTTCTGTAAAATTGACTAGTCATGTATCTGTGTACCAGAAGCAATGCCAGACTAAAAGTAACTGTGGATCGCAAAAGAGAAAATATTGTTTTTTTTTTGGCGCCAATACTTTTCAGCCACCCTGTACAGAGGGATACAGACCTAAGACCACCACTATCCGGAGAAGGCCCGTAAGACATAAGGAGCATGTTCAACTATGAACTCAATGAAAATTCATCGCTCAGCATGAGATCAGTTAGATATGCATTTATCATGACGGCATGCGCAATTCACGAAGGATCCGCACTTAATTTCAGACGGAAAATTCGTGCGGTTATGTATCGGTTTTTACCCATTTCGCACAGTTATATTGGAATGGGTTTCGAAAACATAGGACTACTACCGAACCCTAGTTTTAGGAGCTTGTTGGCCGTCTAAGGACTGTATATTCATCTTAAAGACGTCTAATTTTCGCTAGTTTTGCTGAGGTACGACTTACCATCCATGGTATTCTCTAGTAATTTTGCTGCACGTGCAACGCATCAAAGTTCCATATGCTATTAATTCACAAGAAAAAACAGCCAAGTATGACACCGTGAAAATTGCTTCAAGAGATCCACATCAACTGGGAGTTAGCTCGGGTAACGTTCATCATTAACTCGCTTTCATTCAGTCAAACGCTTCCAATAGTTCTAAGAGCCGTTAGGATCATACATATCGGTGATATACGAGTGTATTTCCTGGTCCAGAAACAGAACGCACTCTTCTTGGGCGATGAGCAAAGATTACACTGCTTGAATAGAAGAGTAAACATGACGGTATTGTTCAGGAGCTGAATTCTCTTATGACCTCACAGTATTGAGAGCCAAACATGGTGTTATCTGGACGTGTTGTAATGTCACAACATTTATTTCTCGTGTCTGCCGCCTTATTTAGATTGATGACGGGGTACAGCGACAAAGAGTTGGAGTAGAAATACATACTGATTCAGGATGGCAATCCAGGAGGAAGCTAATATAGGAATACGCCGCCATACAAGCGAGAAAATATTAGTACTCCCATATTATGAGGCGACTAGGCGATTGAGAAGGTAACCCAACTGTGGTCTCAACTTCCATGACGGAAGCGGTGTCACCGAGACGTAGCCTTCAATGTTCCTCTGTAAAGAATGGTGATGGTTCAGATTTTTTGAGACTCAAAAAGCATGTCTTGCGAAATCATGTATCTTTTGAGTACTACATCAACAATAAAGGATTGCGTACAACAATTTTGGACAATATCCTGGATATTTCAGTCTGACCATCCGGCTGATGAAATGTATCCGAGCTTGTCCTAATGCTCGCTTCGTAGGCTCTAGCTATCAGTGAGTTGGCGAGCTTGCAAGCGCTGAACTCTTGCTGCCGGTTGGAAAGACTGTGGCCGTTCTATAGTCCAGGAGAGGTGCCATTTCTGGAGAGAACTTGCTTCTCTCTGCTGCTCTCGATGATCATATTCCGCTATTGGTGTGATGAAAATATCGAGTAGAACGCACCGATTTTTGTCGGGGAAGCTCGCCCTCCATAGGTCTGCGGACACAGGAGTATCAAAAAGTTTCCGGCCACATTATGTTCCCACTCTTTGTTTTAGAAACATCGGCTGCGCTCGTGTAACACGAATCCTCTCAAGTTAGTGTGCCACGTTGCAAGTTTTCAGATTTACGCGTTCGAAAATTAGGACAATTTCTTCTAGTCTAGTTGTAACCAAATAAAATTTTGGACCGCCGAATTCCGAATAGGCAGAAAATCGATTTGTGATGAGGGGAGGTGTGGACGACGTGCAAATGCAACCTCGGAACAGAATATGGCAGCTGCCGAGAACATGGTGTTCCAGAACAGAAGGACTTCGACTGCAGAACTTATGAAAGTTATTGGCCTTTCTTACGGCATGGTTGAAAATATTCTAACCAAACGCTTAAGAATGTCAAAGATCAGGACAGGATGGGTTCCGAAGCCCTCTCAGCATTTGGAAGGAAATGTCGGGTCGAACATTTAAAAGAAATTTTGAGGTGGTTCCAAAACGTGTTGTGACGGGTGATGAATAGTGGATCCACCACTATGACCCTGAGTCCCAGGAACAAAGCAGAGAATGGAGGCGTGCAAGTCCTCCGAGACCAGTGAGACCCCGGCTGGGGTGCGCAAGGAATACTTTTGGCTAACTACCTCAAAGAGGATGCCACAATCACGGGACACTGCTACGCTGACTTGCTTTTCCAACTTCGAGAAGCAATCAAGGATAAGCGCCGTGGGAATGTGACCCGTGGAATTTTTTTGCTCAAGGACAACGCACCCGTGCACAGGTAAAAAGTTGCAGTACCTGCCACACGAGCGTATGGATTTTAGTTATTGAATCACCCCCGATGTAGTCCAGAATTGTCCTCCGGTGACTATATTCTGTTTGGCAACTTGAAGGAGCATCTTCGTGGAAAAAGATTCAGAGACGAGAACGAAATGAAGTCGGCCGTTGAAAGCTACTTCGACTCATGTGAAAATATTTATTTTGAATGGTTTATAAAAGTTGAAATCGAGATGTGGAAAGTGCGTTGGTGTTGGGGGTACCTGTGTTTGATCATAATAAAATTTCGTTGCTCTAGGTCTTTCGAAAGATTTTTATTTCTACCTGTGGTTCTCACAACGCTCCGGGATGGCTTAGCCCCATCCCGGAGCGTTGTGAGAACCATAGGTAAGAAACGCAATGTGTGAGACCTTAGACAACCAAAAGCCACGTGGCAGTGATGCTACACACTCGAAAAGGCCCACTCCATGCAAGTCTACTGTATATGACTTTTTAACTAGTGGACCGGCGGGTCACTTGGCGTAGCACAACCTTTGCGTGGCTGCATGCTGGATTACGACCGCTATGGATCCCCATAAAAATAAGTGTTGCAGCAAAAACATTGATGAAAGTACTCAGCCAAAAGTGCATCTCAAGCATTGCATTAGAGTCAGGGCTTCAGCCAAACACCAATAGGCGAACACTCCAGAATTTGCTTGAAAGAATATATAGAACTTTGGACTGTTTTGCCGTTCTATATTTAACAGTGAGTCTTAGGACTATTGTATGCAAAGAGTGATTACGGCGGATTTTCACAGCTGCAAATACTGAATAAACTCAGCCACTTTAATCAGAACAGCAGCAGAAAAGAATTCCTTCTTCCAAATAAGCATGACTTTTCAATTTTCATTCAGTTGAGTCAAAAGCATATGTCTGTCAACAACNTGCAATGATAGAGTAATTTATACTAGTCAGATGCACGCATCCAATTGTGAAGAATTTTCCTTGAAGACGGTCCAACGCGTCGTGTACATCCTCGAAAAAAAGAACGCGGGGCAGCTAATGCGTGCGTCTGAGATGCGTCAATGATGCGACAGGGCCAATCCTGCGTAGATGAACGCTCTCCAAACGCACGCAACTAGTATGGTTCGCCCTCATGTTGCCTTATCACACTTTTTTATTACAGCCTTCAGCATCATTAACCATCCAAGCCATTACTTGTCTTGTTGAAAATGTGTAATTGTTGGCAAGTAGGGATACTTGCTCATTTCCTATATGCTGTGCAGTCTCACCAGGGTGCTCTACTAGCCTCCACAGCCCCATAAAGAATGTAATATCCGATATGGCTTGTTAGAGTGAAAGGCTGTTGAAAGAACTCTATGCCATTATTTCAGTAACGTGTAATATTTTCACGCGATGACCTTATGGACTGTTTGCCCTGTGGCGGTTTCCACGAACGTCGCCAGGAAACTTCCAGCCTATCAGTCGAAAACACGAGTTTCCTGGGTAGAATTTTTGTAGCCATGTAACTAACGGGAACCTTCCTGACCTCCTGGTCTGGTGGGCTGGGAGCTTCTAAACCATCTATGCTCCAGATGTTCCAGCCATTGATGTCTTTCGTTGGTTTTGCGGGTGTTCATGTATTTCTCTGGCACTCATTCATTAAACATCACCGTTTTTGAACGAAGAGAAAGAAAAAAATTCAAAACTCTATCTGTAGCTTCACTAATTTTTCGATGATCTGTTTAAAAGGGTTCCTTCATGGAACCCATTCGCCGAGAAATTGGGCAGATTGAAGATATCAATGGTATTCAAGAAATGAACTTGGCAGGGGGAGCTTTTTTTTAGAGAAATGAGAAACAGTTTTAAGAAAAAGCGAAAGAGATCGCTTCTAGGAGGTTGCATACGGAAACGGCGGCGCAGGGGAACCCTGGCACTGGTTAGTTCATCCGATCAGCAGATCTCAGAGCTCGGCTATGCCGTACTCTCAAGGCTCACCCCTCCAGATGCATGTTAACAAGAATAAAATATGGATAAAATAATGCTAACAGTAAGAACAAAGATAAATGAGCAGTAAAAGGAAGTGGCACAAATATTAATAAATGGTTTCAAACCTAAAAGTGGAGTGCTTCTCGTGTTTCTCAAGTATGTGAGCTTCTGGATGAGTAAAACAAAGTCGGCCAGCGAGGATTGCCGTGGATAGCTGAGCAGGAAAGCAGTCTACAGACCCCCAATAACATGCTTTATCCTTGCCATTGCCGTAGATTCGTTATTCCGCAATTTTGGTTCGGTAGACGATTTTTGCTCTTCCCTGGGATGAAAATGTCCCAAGGAATTTTATAGCGAAAACTACACCTATGTCGAGAGTAGAAATTGACTTTTCCTCGATTAAATGGAGTGATATTCCGGGGACGCAAATATTTTCAAAATTATTGCGTATTGAGGTGTCAAAACACGGTAAATCCATTGTGAAGTGTTTCTTTTTGAAGCAAAGATGAGAAACGAAGAGGCACAGTATGCCTCATCATTAATGATCTCCTCAAGTATCGGTTTGATAGCTCATTCCAAACCTGAGATACCAATTTTGAATTTTCATCAGCAAAAGTCCACATCTATGTACCCATCTCATATCTCTACAGTCAGTTCACTACAGTACGGTTTCTGGAAATAAGTTTGGTCATGAAATAAGAAGTTTCTTGCTATGCTTTATGTTTTTTAATATTTCACCAAATACAAACAATATAGTCCCTTCGCTCTGTTGTGAGCGATGAAAGTCAAAAGTGCAGGTAACACTGCCCACTAGGGGGTGAAGAAAAAGGGAAGGAGAAAAAACTAACTCTAAGACAAAAACGTCAATATTAGTGCATGGTGACGCCTGCCACCATCATTTTGCTAATTGCTAAGCAAGAACTTGCTTGGAAGACGTGCTTTCCAACATTTTCTGCTATCCTCCTTTCAACACAACCGTAGTCTTGCTCTTCCTCTCAGCAATTTAACTCACTATATGTAATGACTAAGCAAAAGTAAGCGGGGCAAATAAAGCGTCTACAGGGAATTGTGTTTAGAAGTTTGTTGTCTTTTTATAAAATTTGGGAAGAGCCCAAGGCATGGTAAGGTAAAGCTCCACTTGTCTGTTTATCGCTTCAAAATACTTTGGTTGCAGGATCGTAATATGGTCTTCCCATATTGTGAAATAGTCGTTTTTTTTTTCAAACTAGTGGACCGGCGGGTCACTTGGCGTAGCACAACTTTTGCGTGGCTGCATGCTGGATTACGACCGCTATGGATCCCCATAAAAATAAGTGTTGCGGCGAAAACATTGATGAAAGTACTCAGCCAAAAGTGCATCTCAAGCATTGCATTAGAGTCAGGGCTTCAGCCGAACACCAATAGGCGAACACTCCAGAATTTGCTTGAAAGAATATATAGAACTTTGGACTGTTTTGCCGTTCTATATTTAACAGTGAGTCTTAGGACTATTGTATGCAAAGAGTGACTACGGCGGATTTTCACAGCTGCAGATACTGAATAAACTCAGCCACTTTAATCAGAACAGAAGCAGAAAAGAATTCCTTCTTCCAAATAAGCATGACTTTTCAATTTTCATTCAGTTGAGTCAAAAGCATATGTCTGTCAACAACTCTTTACAAAACATTTTGTTTTCACCTGAAGGTCTCGGTGTTTAGCGTAATGTCGTTAAAATAACTTTGCATTGGAACGTTTCACATGATTTATTTCAAACGGAAGAATGTTCTACACCAGGGCTCTGCGTCGTATCGACTCAAAGCATTAACGCTTAATTCCCAATTTGGCCTAACGTAACGAATTAGCGAATAAACGAAACCTGAAGTTTTTCTAACACACAACCCTGCTCTACACCACTCGTGAGATGGAGATCAGAGCATAAACAGCTCAAGCTACCTACTCACAACTCAGAGGACCCCTTCAAGGAAATGCTACTGCAACGCGAGTTTCTTGCAAACCTCTTTATTCAGCTCCCCCTCCCTTGGATGTCCTCCTGCAACCTGAAATTCTTGCGACCTTTTCAACTCACTCCCTTCTTGAATTCCTTCTCAACTGCGAGTTTCCTTTGTCAGACAATCAACTCCTTGATGACCTCCTGCAGGCCGGGTCCTCTGCGACCTTCTCAACCCAGAGATCACCCTTCTTGTATTCCTTCTCCAACACGGATTCCCTTTACCATCCTCAACGGAGATGAACATTTTCTTAATATCCTTCCGCAGCCCGGGTTCACTGCGACCTTTTCGACTTAAAGTAGCCCTCTCGGGGGTGCTCCGATATCCGGGGTTCCCTGCGAACTTTTCAACTCAGGGACCCCCTTTCTCAGGGAGTGTTCCTGCAACGTGGGTCCCCTGCGACCTTGTTAACTCAGAGGACTATCTCCCGCGAATGCTCCGGTATCCGGGGTTTTCTGCAACCCTTTCAAATCAGGAAACCCCTCTCTCAGGGGGTGTTCCTGCAACGTGGGTCCNAGTGTTTAGCGTAATACGCTTCTGTCGTTAAAATAACTTTGCACTGGAACGTTTCACATGATTTATTTCAAACGGAAAAATGTTCTACACCAGGGCTCTGCGTCGTATCGACTCAAAGCATTAACGCTTAATGCCCATTTTGGCCTAACGTAACGAATTAGCGAATAAACGAAACCTGAAGTTTTTCTAACACACAACCCTGCTCTACACCACTCGTGAGATGGAGATCAGAGCATAAACAGCTCAAGCTACCTACTCACAACTCAGAGGACCCCTTCAAGGAAATGCTACTGCAACGCGAGTTTCTTGCAAACCTCTTTATTCAGCACCCCTCCCTTGGACGTCCTTCTGCAACCTGAAATTCTTGCGACCTTTTCAACTCACTCCCTTCTTGAATTCCCTCTCAACTGCGAGTTTCCTTTGTCAGACAATCAACTCCTCGATGACCTCCTGCAGGCCGGGTCCCCTGCGACCTTCTCAACTCAGAGATCACCCTTCTTGTATTCCTTCTCCAACACGGATTCCCTTTACTATCCTCAACGGAGATGACCATTTTCTTAATATCCTTCCGCAGCCCGGGTTCACTGCGACCTTCTCGACTTAAAGTAGCCCTCTCGGGGTGCTCCGATATCCGGGGTTCCCTGCGAACTTTTCAACTCAGGGAGCCCCTTTCTCAGGGGGTGTTCCTGCAACGTGGGTCCCCTGCGACCTTCTCAACTCAGAGGACTATCTCCCGGGAATGCTCCGGTATCCGGGGTTTTCTGCAACCCTTTCAAATCAGGAAACCCCTCTCTCAGGGGGTGTTCCTGCAACGTGGGTCCCCTGCGACCTTCTCAACTTAGAGGTCACCCTTCTTGAATCGCTCCTCCAATGCGGGTTTCCTTTGTCATCCTCAACTCAGATCATCAGATGCTTGATGACCTCCTGCGGCCCGGGCTCCCTGCGACCATCTCAGAGGTAACCTTTCTTGAATTCTTTCTCCAACGCGGATTCCCTTTGCCATCCTCAACGGAGATGATCACCTTCTTAACATCGATCCGCAGCCCGGGTTCACTGCGACCTTCTTAACTCAAAGTACCCCTCTCGGGAGTGCTCCGCTATCCGGGGTCCCCTGCGACCTGTTCAACTGAGGAAACCCCTCCTCCAGAGGGTCCTTCTGCAGCGTGGGTTAACTGGGACCTTCTTGAATCAGAGGACTCCGTCTGAGGAGTGCTCCTGTATTCGGGGTTCCCTGCGTCCTTTCCAANTTCTCAACTCAGAGGCAACCTTTCTTGAATTCTTTCTCCAACGCGGATTCCCTTTGCAATCCTCAACGGAGATGATCACCTTCTTAATATCGATCCGCAGCCCGGATTCACTGCGACCTTCTTAACTCAAAGTACCCCTCTCGGGAGTGCTCCGCTATCCGGGGTCCCCTGCGACCTGTTCAACTGAGGGAACCCCTCCTCCAGAGGGTCCTTCTGCAACGTGGGTTAACTGGGACCTTCTTGAATCAGAGGACTCCGTCTGAGGAGTGCTCCTGTATTCGGGGTTCCCTGCGTCCTTTCCAACTCAGACAGCCCCTCCCAAATATCCTCCACCAACGCGGGTTCCCATTGCCTTCGTCAGCTCAGATGATCACCTGCAGAACCCCGTTCTGCGACATTTTCAACTCAAAGAGGTCCTCCTGGATGTCCTCCTACAAGGCGGGTTCCCTGCAACCTTCTTAACTCGAATGGCGCCTTTCCGGTACTGCTCCTGCAACCCTTTCGCCAATTTCAATTTTCACAATTTTCAATTTTCTTCTCCCCCAAGTGCTCATGCGACGCGGCTTTTTTTCGACCTTCTTATTTCAAGGGTCGCTCCCCAATGCATTCGGGCTACTCGGTTTCCCTTCGCCCTGCCAAACTCTCACAGGTTTTTCTCCTCCAAGCACTAATGAGACGTGGCTTTTCTTCGACCTTCTGAACTCAGGGGTGCCTCCCTGGAGTATTCATGCGACGCGCTAAGACATTCTTACCGTCCGAGCGCTCGTTGCCAGCGAGGGTCTCATGGTCATTGCGCACCCCGCTCGCACGGTTATTGCAGGCTGCCCGCACGGTGGAGAGGGGCCGCTCGCGCGGTGAATGGGGCCGCCCGCACGGTGGAGAGCGTGCTAGCGCTACGCCATTACTCCGCTAGCGGCCTCTCTATACCGTACGAGCGGTCTGCGATGACCGTACGTCCCGCGCTGACGGCGAGCGCTCGGACGGTTCGAGTGTCTGAGCGGGTTCCCTCCGACCTTCTTAAATCTCACTGAAACCAATTGCTGAAGCACTGATGCAAAGCGTGTTTTGTCCGACCATCCTAACACGGATGCCACCTCTTCGGAGTTTTCATACGACGCAGGTTTCCTTCGACCTAGCCATCTCTCACAAGGCCTCGATCTTTTACACCTCTTCAAATCTCAAAGAACCTAATGTATTCATGCGACGTGTGTTCCGTAGGACCTTCTCAACCCCCGTAGAACGTTTTTAATTAGAGTGCTCACGCAAGGCGGGTTTCTTATGACCCTTTCAGATCTCGTAGGGTACTATCTTTGAACTACTCATTCAACGTGTGCTCCTCGCTACCTTCCCAACTCGGCACAGAATCGATGGACTTCCTTCGTGCCGGCTCTCTCAAGCGCGGATTCTTTGTGAAATTCTTAACTCTGTGATTTCCTTTCTTAAATGGTTTTTGCACCAAGGGTGCCTGTGACACTCTTCTTAATGGAAACCCTTTTAATAAGGTCCTATAGCGCGAGTCCATCAAGACACTCTCATCTCCCGAACCATCTCGATAGTTTCCTGTAGCGCATGTCCACTAACACATTCACAACTCGGTGGGTTCCGGCAACGAACGTTGCCGGAACATTCTCAACTCGGTGGGTGCTGGATCCCTTCAACAGGGGTCCCCGTGACATCAACTCAATCCCCTCTTTTTGAATTCCTGCAACGTGGGTACCTTATAATACTCCCAAATCGTCGTTGACGTACATATTTTTCTCCAACACGGACAACTATGACATTCTCACAAGGTATAGGGCATGCAGGAAGGAGTCGGTACTGGTGCATTCACGGACTGGAGGTAAATGGTGCGGTTATGCTCTATTAAGCATGTTTGATATTGATTGAGAATGATCGCGTATCAGTCCATGGTCCTTCTACCAGTACCGACAGCCGGTTGAATGGACTTTAAGTGCACGAACTTAAGCTTCGAACCCGAAACCAAATTTCGCTAAAAGACTTGTCCCAAACGATCTTAGACTATATTTGAATTTTTTAAGTGGTTACTACAAACTCAAAATTTCATGTCGATGACTTCGGACCACACTAACATCTCTCTCGGCAGTGAAGTTAGATGGCTGACTGGATTGTGATGCGGACTCGCGAGCAAAGGCTCGACGGTTTCAAAAAACTGTCACTGTCAACCTACTCCACTCAGATTTTACGCTCCTCCGTGGAGGGCTGGCAAGTGTAACCAACATCGTACAGCTTAACCTACAGGACCATTCGCTTTTATTGTTGGAAACATTGTTTTTAACAATAGAAGCCAGCAAAACAACACGTGTTGACAATGGCAGGGAAACCTCGCTCATCATTGGGTTTGTCAGAAAAAAAAACCTCGCATGTTCTTCAGGAGACGTATAGAGCATGTATGGTTCATGATCCTATTGCTCAGCACCATACATACATTCGAATTAATGTGCGAAGCCGTTTCGAGAAAAGTTTATTGAAAACTTATCATCGCAACAAACTTGTAGAACAGAACAAAATGGACTAACCACAACCAAAAATTGCTAGTCAACAAACTTGAAATAGAATAAATTACCTTCTCGATGAGGAGCAAGCCAGCGTAGCAAGGTTCTGCAGACTTTCAACTCTGAAACACTGTAATGGAAAACAGATGATGAATCTTTCAACGTCAGCCATGATCACTTGTTCACATCTGATTCATAATATCATCCAAGAATGCAGCATCATGTTGGAAATGCAGCGCTCACATATTTCGGCCAAGTAGCAAAGAACGTGTACAAGCGTGGCTTCAGCTGTCTGGACAACAAATAGGCTGTCCAACGCGCGCCGTTATAGTCTGTTATGCTCAGACAATGAAGCGGGGTGACCGCGGCACCGAAATTTGGCTGACCGTAGACAACTCCGCGGTCCGCCAAATAATTTAACGCGGTCGGCCAAATATCGGTGCGCGGTCAGCCCACAATAGCTCCGCGGTCAGTCCGCTGCTAAAATGGTGCCGTGGGGTGCCTACAACGACAGTAATGCTTTCTGAAGCTAAGGAATGACATTTTACCTATCGAAGTCAACATCAGACATATTGTCCCATCCTTCTTTTTTAAATTGTATAATGAAAAGAGGGTCAAGGATTATCATGTCCAACATTACCACAATTCAATTCGTATTCTTCGGGCTACGTTCTTAGATAGTAGAAAGTTCACTCTAAAACAACCGCCTACGAAGTATGTACTTGAAACCAATGCGAATGCTTTCTGAGCGAGAGATCCGTTCAAAAAATGAACCACGAGTGTCATCCACTCCTCCTGACTTGGGGAGTGATCTGCACTCGATCGGTAAAATTTGGTGGTGAGATTAGTACCTCCCGTCACATCACCTTTCTAGATTAAAGGAGTCTGCTATTTCTTTCTATTTGTATAGGAACAGTGCCATTGTTCCTACAGTCTGTATATTCAGGGGTGTCCGATAGCCGCACCGCATGGTGCGCGACGCGGCCTCCTGCTCGAGGCGTTCCAGCGGCCGACCAGCTGATCGTCGATCGATGATGGACGCCGGCAACCGCATCGGGTGAGTTTCGTTCATGTTTGTCATGGTTTTTCCTTTTTCTTTTTCAATCAAATGTCTAGTTGTTATTATTCATGATATTCCCATGCCCAGTAGCTCATACCACCACATTTTAGTTGGTTTTTGTCTTCAAAAGGAACTNGGGACCTTCTCAACCCCCGTAGAACGTTTTTAATTAGAGTGCTCACGCAAGGCGGGTTTCTCATGACCCTTTCAGATCTCGTAGGATACTATCTTTGAACTACTCATTCAACGTGTGCTCCTCGCTACCTTCCCAACTCGGCACAGAATCGATGGACTTCCTTCGTGCCGGCTCTCTCAAGCGCGGATTCTTTGTGAAATTCTTAACTCTGTGATTTCCTTTCTTAAATGGTTTTTGCACCAAGGGTGCCTGTGACACTCTTCTTAATGGAAACCCTTTTAATAAGGTCCTATAGCGCGAGTCCATCAAGACACTCTCATCTCCCGAACCATCTCGATAGTTTCCTGTAGCGCATGTCCACTAACACATTCACAACTCGGTGGGTTCCGGCAACGAACGTTGCCGGAACATTCTCAACTCGGTGGGTGCTGGATCCCTTCAACAGGGGTCCCCGTGACATCAACTCAATGGACCCCCCTCTTTTTGAATTTCTGCAACGTGGGTACCTTATAACACTCTCAAATCGTCGTTGACGTACATATTTTTCTCCAACACGGACATCTATGACATTCTCACAAGGTATAGGGCATGCAGGAAGGAGTCGGTACTGGTGCATTCACGGACTGGAGGTAAATGGTGCGGTTATGCTCTATTAAGCATGTTTGATATTGATTGAGAATGATCGCGTATCAGTCCATGGTCCTTCTACCAGTACCGACAGCCGGTTGAATGGACTAAGTGCACGAACTTAAGCTTCGAACCCGAAACCAAATTTCGCCAAAAGACTTGTCCCAAACGATCTTAGACTATATTTGGATTTTTTAAGTGGTTACTACAAACTCAAAATTTCATGTCGATGACTTCGGACCACACTAACATCTCTCTCGGCAGTGAAGTTAGATGGCTGACTGGATTGTGATGCGGACTCGCGGGCAAAGGCTCGACGGTTTCAAAAAAAAAAGAGGGTTGCCCCCGTCAAGTCTACACCGCAGCGACAAAGATTAGAGCGGTTGGACGCTACACAGTAAGAACACGGTGGAAGTCTCACATACGACAACCCATCCTTCACAATGGAGTGTGCACGGTTAGAACTCTGTGCTTGATAAAACTGACTCCACGTCTATTTTGATTTATGAGTGACTGTCATTGTCTACCTACTCCACTCAGATTTTACGCTCCTCCGTGGAGGGCTGGCAAGTGTTACCAACATCGTACAGCTTTACCTACAGGACCATTCGCTTTTATTGTTGGAAACATTGTTTTTAACAATAGAAACCAGCAGAACAACACGTGTTGACAATGGCAGGGAAACCTCGCTCATCACTGTTGGGTTTGTCAGAAAAAAAACCTCGCATGTTCTTCAGGAGACGTATAGAGCATGTATGGTTCATGATCATTGCTCAGCACCATACATACATTCGAATTAATGTGCGAAGCCGTTTCAAGAAAAGTTTATTGAAAACTTATCATCGCAACAAACTTGTAGAACAGAACAAAATGAACTAACCACAACCAAAAATTGCTAGTCAACAAACTTGAAATAGAAATTACCTTCTCGATGAGGAACAAGCCAGCGTAGCAAGGTTCTGCAGACTTTCAACTCTGAAACACTGTAATGGAAAACAGGTGATGAATCTTTCAACGTCAGCTATGATCACTTGTTCACATCTGATTCATAATATCATCCAAGAATGCAGCATCATGTTGGAAATGCAGCGCTCATATATTTCGGCCAAGTAGCAAAGAACGTGTACAAGCGTGGCTTCAGCCGTCTGGACAACAAATAGGCTGTCCAACGCGCGCCGTTATAGTCTGTTATGCTCAGACAATGAAGCGGGCTGACCGCGGCACCGAAATTTGGCTGACCGTAGACAACTCCGCGGTCCGCCAAATAATTTAACGCGGTCGGCCAAATATCGGTGCGCGGTCAGCCCGCAATAGCTCCGCGGTCAATCCACTGCTAAAATGGTGCCGTGGGGTGCCTACAACGACAGTAATGCTTTCTGAAGCTGATGAATGACATTTTACCTATCGAAGTCAATATCAGACATATTGTCCCATCCTTCTTTTTTTGAATTGTATAATGAAAAGAGGGTCAAGGATTATCATGTCCAACATTACCACAATTCAATCCGTATTCTTCGGGCTACGTTCTTAGATAGTAGAAAGTTCACTCTAAAACAACCGCCTACGAAGTATGTACTCGGAACCAATGCGAACGCTTTCTGAGCGAGAGATCCGTTCCAAAAAAAGAACCACGAGTGTCATCCACTCCTCCTGACTTGGGGAGTGATCTGCACTCGATCGGTAAAATTTGGTGGTGAAATTAGTACCTCCCGTCACATCACCTTTCTAGACTGAAGGAGCCTGCTATTTCTTTCTATTTGTATAGGAACAGTGCCATTGTTCCTACAGTCTGTATATTCAGGGGTGTCCGATAGCCGCACCGTATGGTGCGCGACGCGGCCCCCTGCTGGAGGCGTTCCAGCGGCCGACCAGCTGATCGTCGATCGATGATGGACGCCGGCAACCGCATCGGGTGAGTTTCGTTCATGTTTTTCATGGTTTTTCCTTTTTCTTTTTCAATCAAATGTCTCTAGTTGTTATTATTCATGATATTCCCATGCCCAGTAGCTCATACCACCACATTTTAGTTGGTTTTTGTCTTCAAAAGGAACTTCTTTGAGAGGTTCCTTTCATTTCTTCGTTTTATAGATTCTTTTTTCATTTTGCGCTTGAACATCGATTGGGTGAGGACTACTGGACATGGAAATATCATGAGCAATAACAATTACAAACATTTGATTGAAAATGTAAAAGGAAAAACCATGAAAAACATAAACGAAACTCACCCGATGCGGTTGCCGGCGTCCAGCAGGAGGCCGCGTCGCGCACCATGCGGAGCGGCTTTCGGACACCTCAGAACATACAGACTGTACATCCTTAATCACTATGTGCATTTCACGTGAATGACTGCCGCCTCGTCACTACATACAATGGGCCAGAAGTTTGGCTGACCGCGGACAGTACCGCGGTCGGCCTAACTTCGATTGAGGTAGCGGTCAGCCAAATTTCTGTGCGCGGTCAGCCCGCAAGGCACATTTGGTACCGCGGTCAGCCCGCACCATTGTCTGAGAGGTGCACCAGGTCGGACTTTGTCCGCAATTGCGACCGCAGTTGTTTCGGCCAACCGATCGACTTTTACACATTTTTTTGTAAGTTTTGGTATGTTTTTGATATGTACAGTCCTTCTCGAAAAGATAGACGGATTGCGCGTGCGGTTCCTCAGTGTTGCGACTACACAGTCGCAATGGGACCTACTCGACCCTCTCACTTGAAGCATGCTCTCTCCGCATTCCTCGTTCAGGCCCCGCCGCGATGCTGCAGTCGCGCAATCCGTCTATCTTTTTGAGAAGGACTGTAGGTGATGTGATTGCTTCCATTTTGATGTTTCGATACTGTCTTCGACGGAGCCGACCGATACCACTGCGGTCGCAATTACGGACAAAGTCCTCCCTGGTGCACCTCTCGAGCTACACTCAACATCTCTATCTCCTCGTCCGCGCCACGTGGATGTTGCGGCGCGCCCAGGCCGCAGGAGTGGCAATCGTGATTGACGTTCCCTGTATGGTCTGGTAGCGCACACAGGGCCCATGATCTGACATAGTCCGCAACTACGACCACACCTGTTTCAAGCGATGGGAGAAAGCCACAGAATCCCTTCTGAAGGAGATAGATGCAGTACGCCAAAATAGAAGGAATGACACCAAATTCATCTCAAAACCTAGTGAGGTACGCTTAGAAATCAAGCGTACGTAATTGCAGTCAATGTCACATCATGGGCCCTGTGTATGCTACCAGACTATAACAGACTGTATAGTCTGTAAAAAATCGGCGAACACCGGCTGGGCGTGGCGCCGCTCCGCAACGTCGGTCGATATCGTAGATCACCCGTTTTTCCATAGAATCTCAGGCTGCCAATCGAAGGGCGACCGCGACGCACACACCTTCTCGCCGAACCGGAGTCCGCCGACTTTTTAATGGACTGTACGTCATATTCTAAAGACAGTACCATTCTCAAGATCACACATGGATCATATACGAGTCCATAAAGAGAGGTAAGACGTACACTGTATCCGAAACGATGAGTCCGCCCAAGCGGCCCACGTCACAGTCGAATCATTGGTTGCCATCATATCATAATGATAACGATGAAACGTGATACGCAGATTGGAGATGATGACGTGGAATGCTGGCAAGCGTGGCCGCCTCTGGATTCCCGACCTCGTCACGGTATATGCTGGGCACGACTGATACGTGTTAACCACAAACCAGAAGAAGCGAGATCTTCCTATCTTTCAAGAGCTATCTTGCAGACAATGACACCCTCCCATTTCACAATACCAGAGATACGGAACCTTCCACTAAGAAACCTACGTGCGGCACCCAGAAGATATTGTCGTGGTCACCGCGTTCCCAACGTCTGCGGCTGCAGACAACGGGCACGGCGCCACGCGGCCGCCTTGCAACACCGCCGCGATGCTGCTGCGTGGCGCCGGCTTATCGATTGATTTCTTCTTCCAGGNAATACGGAACCTTCCACTAAGAAACCTACGTGCGGCACCCAGAAGATACGTTCAGATGCGATTCGACGCACCCCAATGACAGAAACGGCGCGCGTTGGACAGTCCATTTAATTTCCAGACGGCTAAAGCCTACAAGTGTTTGAGAATCAGGCTGAAACGGGTGTGGTGCGTCAAACCTGAGCGGCGCGGTAGAGCTCTGCGCGTTAGCCAAGTGGATGAATTCACCAATCGCAGAGCTTGACCGCAGCGCCTTTTCCAAGTATAGCTTTCCACACTCGTCTGAAACACACGGCTTCATGCAGTCCTCAAAAAGGTAGATTCTGTGACTGCAGAATCATTGCGGGGCTCGGACAAGATATGCGGAGAGCATGCTTCAAGTGAGAGGATCGATTAGGTCCTGCCGTGAGGCTATGAAACCGAACGCGCAGGCCGTCTATCTTTTCGACAAGGACTGAATATAAGCACTAACAAACTTGAGAGGTCCATTGAGATCACACCTGCATGCTCATCCAATCATGAAGCGTGGGTCATAAGTTATTACACAACGTTTGCGCACTTTATCCGCTTGAATTCCATGCTTTCACCGCCTTTTCTACTGGAGAATAAAGGAGAGTTGGGAGTATCTTTGTGTTGAATTCTGATTTTGCTTGAGGATTATGCTGTTGAGCAGTTGACCTCGAAACACACTTGTCGAAAAATGAGGGTTGTTGTGAGAATGTCCCGTGCAAACTCCATTAATCCTTTAAGGATCGCTTTATACTGAATCGTAAGGATGCTTTGGTACCTATTTGTTCTCTAAATCTCCCGCTTTTCTGAGTCCTCATCCTGCCTCTCACGTTGCTATAGTGTGTCTCCTCTATTTTTATAACAGCTTTCTTCTTTCTTAAAGGCAGCACCCGCGGAAATCCTCGACTCAGAGCTCATGTGCGAGTGGTGAAGAGCAGACTCAGTACAACATAAATGTAAAACGAACACAAACAATCATGGCTTACTTGCAGAGAAAATCGAACTGTCGTCGTGAACACGCCTGGCCGTGCTCACGCTGGTCCGGGTTTTCNTGCTATAGTGTGTCTCCTCTATTTTTATAACAGCTTTCTTCTTTCTTAAAGGCAGCACCCGCGGAAATCCTCGACTCGGAGCTCATGTGCGAGTGGTGAAGAGCAGACTCAGTACAACATAAGTGTAAAACGAACACAAACAATCATGGCTTACTTGCAGAGAAAATCGAACTGTCGTCGTGAACACGCCTGGCCGTGTTCACGCTGGTCCGGGTTTTCACTGGCTCGAAGCGCCAGCTAGGGCCATACCGGCGCGTGGCCTGAGGCAGTACAGTGGGCGTCAATGGCGGTGACCCGTCTGCGACCTCAAAAGGAACGCGCCGCGACCGCGCCACTCGAGCAGGAATCCTCTCCGGGACATCAAATTATGGGGTTTTCTTACAGTCAGTTAGTTTTCCTATTAGTTACCATCAAATGTGATGAACAACTATCAAGGAAATCCAGATTCGCCACCAAAGCTACGATTGTATCATGAGCGGCGCGGTCGCGCCGCGTGCTTTGCGAGGCCGCAGACGGGTCACCGCCATTGATGCCCACTGTATATGCAGTGTAGTGTATGAACAGCACACCACCCACAGGATTTCGTGGCGTTAAGTGCGCATACCTTCACGGAAAACTCGTCCGCGCTCTGGACGCACGGAAAACAGTGCCTTCATTTCCCGTTTTGCGGCGTGTTTCACGCTGTTTTCTCATTGCCTACGAGTTCATCGTCCCTGATGACCTCAAAATTCAGCGAAATCTCAAAGATGAAAATTTCCGTGAGTGCTGCCTTTCCATGCATCCTATCAGCTTTATCAAGCATCAGATATAACCACCTGTGAGAATCAAGCAAAACTTGAACCAGAAAATCCGCCTGGAATTTATGGAATTATGAACCGCCTCTAAACTCTAGGAAAGAAGAATGACAACCAAAGAAAATGTCACTTGTATTGTTCTCAGTGAGCAAAGCATGTATCAACGTTTAGTCCTTGTCGAAAAGATAGACAGATTGTGCTCGCGATTTCATAGCGTCGCGGCGGCAGAGTCGCGGAGGGCTCCACTCGACCCTCTCCGGCGAAGCGTGCTCTCTCCGCATCCATCGTACAGGTTCAGCGGTGGTCCGTATTCTACGCAGTCACGCCATCCGTCTTTCTTCCGCGATGCTACCGTCACGCAATTCATCTATCTTTTCGACAAGGTGTGTACAAAGAGCCCGTCCGGTTGAGCGGAAAAGAAATTGCTGGATCAGATCAAACAGGAAGGGACGTGCATGGGAACTGTCAAAGTTTGTGAAAATTAAAAACAGAAACTGAGAAGCGTTTCAGTTGGCAATCTCACGTTGCAAAAAAAATTTGACACAGAACTGCTAAACGGCGGTTTCTTAGAAGGCTGTCAGTTCCAAAACTGGAGAGACCTTTCACTATCACTGTCGCTAATACATGCATTGCCACTAATACATACAGTGGCACTATTCCACTTGTTCTGCCTTAAAATCTCAGAATCAAAAATCTCTCTAAAACTTCGTCCGGAGGGGTTATTTGGGCATGCTGATCACGAATATCACATTGATTTTGTACGGTAACCCCATCTGAATAGGGTAACGGCAGGATTGGGGTAAGTAGGGTATCTCACAGAATCCCCTCAATTTCTTTGTGGGGTTACGGTAGGGTAGCCCAAGATACGGTACCTCACGTAATTCGCTCAAATCTTGCTCAAGGCGGCTATTTGAGGTGCTGATCACGAATATTAACACCATTTTGCATGCCACCTTCGTCTTCTCCTTGAAATTGGCATTTTCTCCGAATTTTCTACCGCATACCTACCGTGTCCCTACAAAAGTGGGGTTACGATACAAAATGAATGCGATATTCGTGATCAGCACCCCAAATAACCCCTCTGGGCAAAATTTGAGAGGATTCTATGAGGTAACGTACTTACCCTAACCCTGCCCTTACCCTACCAAGATGAGGTTACCGTATAAATCAATGTGATATTCGTGATCAGCATACCAAATAACCCCTTTAGACGCAGAGAAATTTTTGATTTTGATATTTTTATGCAGAACAAGTGGAATAGTGGCCCCTCTCGAGTCAGCGGGAAATCACGACGGACCGGTTTTCCTCCCTGTCTCTGCCCGATAGACCCTCCGTCTCGGTGCAGCAGACAACCTGAGTGCCAGCGCCGCGGTCCCGCCCCTTGCCTATGGCCGTTTGGAGTTCACTATATTTAATTAATACCACGTCCACAAAAAAAAACCCATCTAGTATGCTTATGAATCCTGCATACTCACCAATAGACAGTTTCCTTTCGGTAACAATTTATATCTGTGTATAATATGCATGAAATTCCTACACATACCGTCTGTATATAATATATATATGCATAAAAATTTCTACACATACCGTCTATTTGAAACGACGAGGGCGCCGACGCGGTTGGGGATCAAGAGGCGCGCGGCTGTAACGTATGTTGCATGCTGCCAAGTCACCCACATCACAGGTCGTGACGGCGGTCGGGAATATGGAGGCGGCGCGGCATTTCAATCTCATCTACAAACTGAGCACTACTGTGGCACCGAGCTCCGTTAAGCCAATGTAGAAAAATGTTGGAGGTGTTGGAAGCATCATGCCGGAAATCAGTAGCAATGGCTCGCACTTTTTTTTGGTCAACTCGCACACAAGATATGGATCTGCAGAAAGAGCGGTAGCAATGTTCGCAGTGTTTGAAACCAATCCATTTACCTCTAGTCTGTGCGGTACGGTTCATCGTCATCTCTAGGATATCAGCCAAAGATACGCTAGTTAGAGGTAACGATATGACATTGCCGCTATAGGCTCGTAGGCATGAACATCCCTGCTGGGGAGGGGAGGGGATTGGTGGGGCTGTCATGTACTGGAACCATTTCAAACGGTGCTCGCACGATTGCCCATATAAGGAATCTCTTGTGGGTTGCTTACGTATGAGNCGGGACTCCCGAGCGAATGTCTGAGCAAGTGATGCACATGGTGCATCACGCCGCACGGGCAAAAAAATATCGATCGGCCACGGGCACCTGCCACGCGAAAATGTGCTCGGTCCGCAGTGTGTTAAAACAAGAACCCCCTTGAAGGGCGGCGCTGATATCGCATGTGGGTCCCGACACGATTGTCTGAAACTGTGCCTTTTGGCTTGCATCGCTTTTCTGTCGTTAGGCATGACGCGTTCACCCTTCCCGCCGAATGAGTGCTCACCGATTTTTTTTCTAGACTGGTGAGAGTGCATCAATGAGTTTTTCCGCATTTACGGCTTCGGCGTGGTATCAGCCGGCTGATCAGCTGGTTCAATCAAACTCTTACAGTTTCCCCTGTAAGTTCTAGTATTTATATGCTGTAATTCCTCCCATTTTCATGTTTACCTGCTGTTACATAGTAAAATCTCTTATCAAAAGCATCCTGCGTGGTTTTCTATCGATCAAACCAGCAGATCATTCCGCTGACGCCGCGCTGCAGCCATAATTGCAGACAAAGTCACAAACGCATTCCTTAGGCTACTAGGCAATAACTGTTTGGCTGTTTGGGGATAATGATAATTCAGTATTGCATTTGTTTTGGATTGTGCCGTAGACTGTAAGCTGAGCAGAAAGAAAAACTAGTAGGATTTCAATCAGCGCCAACGCAACACATCCTAGAAACGACAAGGGTTAAGTATTTGTGTGCGGGCAGTCACAATAACATGGCGGTTTGTACTCAGGTGGCAACCACTGAAATTCTTCTTTGTTGTCTGGGAAAATATCGCTTTTCTGAATTTATAATGGATTTTATAGAGAGTACACCGGAGTGAAGTATTTAATAGAACTTGCCCTCCTCAAAGTTGTCTGTAGGAACGCAATACCAAGCTTACGCATCACAAACCAAATCTTTAATGCTCGAAATCGTCTGCCTAGTGCCACTTGGAGGTGCTGTAACGGAACTTGCTTCAACTGCTCTGACTATTCCAGTTTTTGCGTTCTCACCCTATAGTCGGATGCGACTGCTTGGTGTTCATGTTTGAGATAGACTGGATCAACGTTGAAGTACTTGGCTGCTGTTGTCCCATCCTTTAACCTAAAAATATGACACTTTTTGCTGCTGAGCATTTCTCTGAACGTCATTCGAAACAATAGTGTTAGCTGATCACGTCCAAGACCGGTGCGACATCCCTAGGAATTTAGCCGTAAAAAAGAAATCAGATATTGGAGAGTATTTTTGCTTCACACACAGTCATATTGGTTTCTGGGTGAATTCCAGCGTGTGAAATCTTATATAGGACTATTAAGAGAAAGTATAACAATACTTACCACATAGGTGAACAATCGAAATTTACAAGTAGAGCTTTATGTGCATTGAAATTGAATGAGTCGGCGAATTCCATGCCTTTTGACATATAACGGAACTCTGGGCATGCGAGGAAGGATCCTGTTAACAAAATCAATAAATGGCGTCTATTTGAGTGATAATGGACATTGATTTTGGTGGGAACTACCGTACGTACAGGAGGCTTCAATAATCGAGGCTCTCACGAACACACCCTACCACCTTTTTAGACTGGATAGATAAAGGGGCAGGAGAGGCAGAAAAAATGAGAACGGTGATATCAGTAAAAGGTGTGGACGCGCAGACGAACAGAGTGTCATGGTAGATTTGGTGCTGCGCGGTGAGCAGGCCTCGACTACTAGATTCCCGTGTACATATTTCCAGATAGCTTGATGCTGTAAGACTGCCAAGATGGACAAACCTGCGTATGCGGCGTCCACATGCAGCCAGATGTGCTCCCGTTCACATATAGCTCCTAAACTGTCTAGTCGATCAATACTGCATGAGCTTGTAGTACCCATAGTGGCGATCAGAATGAATGGTATGAGGCCGCGAGCTCGATCTTCCTGAAGCACAAGACATCTTTCTTTTCATAAAAAGCAAAGCATTGGGATTGTAAAAACTTGTGCGTTTTTTTTTCACAAAATTTTACTACTTCTTCATGAAATTGTGAGGATTGTAAATTTCAGTGGTATGGACCCAGCAGAGTTAATGCTACACTATGGAAAATTTTGGAGACTTCTTTCGCGATAGGTGCTCTTCAGTTCATGGGTTTCACGCAAAGAATAATCGATTTTTCTGAGTCGGACATATTCCAACAGGCAGCTAACGGACCTTTATAGCTCCTTCCAAAACTTCTTTTGTGACGTTGTAGTTCTTCAGCTCAGGATCTAAAGTGGTTTTCAATTTCCGCAATTTCACACCACATAACATTGCTCCTTTTTCGACGGATGAATGTGCCTGAAATTCGGAAGAATGAATACCCTGCTAGGTTTTTTTAAAGCTTAGGTTAATTAAAGAATGGCTACCGCGTCTGCACTTTTCCATTAACGATCCTTTGTGATCAAATTCCCTTTGGCAGTTGCATATCCGCGAAATTACATATCAAGGTTACAGTCCTAGTCGAAATGATAGACGGATTCCGTGACCGCAGAATGGGCGACGGTACGAAAACGAGGCATGCGGAGAGAGCATGCTCCAAGTGAGAGGGTCGAGTAGGTCCCGGCGCGATTCTGCAGTCGCGACGGTATGAAACCGCATGCGCAGTCCATCTTTTCGACAAGGACTGTACATGTGTGTATAGTGTGTAAAAAATCGACGGACTCCGCTCGACGTGACGCCGCTTCGCAGGGTCGGTCGATATCGTAGATCACCCGTTTTTCCGTAGAATCTCAGGTTGCCGATCGAAGGGCGACCGCGACGCGCACACATTTCCCGCCAAACGGCAGTCCACCGATTTTTTAGGGACTGTAAGTATTGTCGTGGTCACTGCGTTCCCAACGTCTGCGGCTGCAGACAACGGGCACGGCGCCACGCGGCCGCCTTGCAACACCGCCGCGATGCTGCTGCGTGGCGCCGGCTTATCGATTGATTTCTTCTTCCAGGCCACGTTCTCGGCTTTTTTGTTCATTTCAGCCAGGATTTTCACGTTTGCCACCCATTTCTTTGAGTTTCCCCCCAATCCAGTCGAGGAGAGATTCCCGAACCTCTTGTCCGATCTTATCCTGAACTGTTTCAGGTTGTCCAAGCTGTTTTTCATTATCTGTTTCGCAATTTGCTATTTTATGGGCCCCCAGGAACGGGGGTGCAGGCACTTAGTTACCCGTGCCATCTGCCACAACGAACTCAAACAAACGGGTGGCAAACGTGAAAATCCTGGCTGAAATTAACAAAAAAGCCGAAAACGCGGCCTGAAAGAGGAAACCGATCGATAAGCCGGCGCCACGCATCAGCCTCGCGGCGGTGTTGCACGGCGGCCGCGTGGCGCCGTGCTCAGCTGTCCGCTTTAGTTGACGTTTGTATCGCGGTGACCACGACAATACGTGCAGATGCGATTCGACGCACCTCAATGACAGAAACGGCGCGCGTCGGACAGTCCATTTAATTTCCAGACGGCTAAAGCCTACAAGTGTTTGGGAATCAGGCTGAAACGGGTGTGGTGCGTCAAACCTGAGCGGCGCGGAAGAGCTCTGCGCGTTAGCCAAGTGGATGAATTCACCAATCGCAGAGCTAGACCACAGCGCCTTTTCCAAGTATAGCTTTCCACACTCGTCTGAAACACACGGCTTCATGCAGTCCTTCTCAAAAAGGTAGATTCTGTGACTGCAGAATTATTGCGGGGCTCGGACAAGATATGCGGAGAGCATGCTTCAAGTGAGAGGATCGATTGGGTCCTGCCGTGAGGCTATGAAACCGAACGCGCCGGCCCATCTATCTTTTCGACAAGGACTGAATATAAGCACTAACAAACTTGAGAGGTCCATTGAGATCACACCTGCATGCTCATCCAATCANGCAATACATACAATGTGCTGCTGCTACAACTGTGCTGTTATTCTGACTTACAGTCCCTGAAAAATCGGCGGACTGCCATTCGGCGTGAAAGGTGTGCGCGTCGCGGTCACCCTCCTATCAGCAGTCTGAGATTCTATGGAAAAACGGGTGATCTACGATATCGACCGACGTTGCGAAGCGGCGCCACGCCCAGCGGATGTCCGCCGATTTTTTTACAGACTATACATTAGTTACGGAGCTAGCGTTTTCTCATTTTTTAGTTACTGATACTGATAGCTGACCAACCTGATCTGAACAATAGGCGACGAGCTTTTCGAACACTGCTGGATCATGATAGTACGGACAAATTATGCCACTGTCTTCTTCTTCGATCTGAAAATCGACCAGTAGAGTGATGAGTATCCAGATAGCTTTCATTAGGCTTAATTACCATGAACAATCTATTCTTGATGCGTTGCTATCCATTTTATAATTTCTGGGCCAAGACCTACCGTATTTTGTCGCACCTTCGTCAATATTCCTTTCACGGTCTTTCCAAGTTCTGTGCTGGCCATCCAAGAGAACAACGAATTGGACTCGTTTTTTAGCGCCTGGAAAATGACGTCATATGTGTAGCTCCCGGTGTATCACTGCTTGTGGTCACATGCCTCAACTGCTCTTGCCCTGGCCGCCATGATTGCAATCATCGTTGCATCACTTGCTGTGTTCTGAATGATGCCTGTACCAGGGCCAGGATGTGAATTCTGAATAGAAATCCAGTACAATCCTCAGTGTAAATAAACAACCACACTTTGACCTTTAGTGATTGCTCAAAACTGCTCACCTTAAAGTGCTCTGGAAGTGCAAGCACGTCCACGAGCCAGTCCAAAGTGGCCATTTCGAGCTCGGTCATCGCGGGTCCTGATTTCTGAAATCCGAAAACAACAGCACATCCTCTCCGCCAACTCTTGACCTATTCACAAATCACACTTACCCAACTAAATCCTATGCCGGCTATTCCACCGCTTAGAATATCTGCCATTATAGCTGGATAACTACACGCTGTTGGGAAATAAGCGAAAAAGTGTGGATGATGCCAGTATGTGTTGCCTGAATTACTCAATCCTCAATTCAAACTTCCAGAAAACTACTACGATTGTTCACTGTATGATATAATTGCATCTGCACACTAGCGAAAACGCTGATACCTTACCTTTCATAACGACGTCCTCCAGGTCACCGAAAATTGTTCGCCACTCCTCAGGATGTGCAGGCGGGTGTATCGGTACCTGAGGGAGAGCACAATGATTTCCAATTCCAAAATCCGTGTGAATTTTTTGTAACTGGGCGTACTAATCAGTCTCAGACACGTTACTTTGCTGGCTAATAATCACGTCCAGGCGTATGACGATGGATTATCAGTTATGTGGGGTATGGCA
>JARK01001344.1:2670067-2709226 GCA_000688135.1 Ancylostoma ceylanicum
AAAACGTCACAAAGTTTTCGCGTTGTATCGATGCGGCGGAAATGAAAACGCAGTATGTTCGCGCGGCAACCGCGGCGGCGAAACCAGGAACGTTCCCCACTTGCCAGGAATTCTCTGGTCCCTTCTTATATTGTGTTGTGTATCGGCGCGTAAACTTTGACGCGCCGCAAGCATGAATAACGCCTATGAGGTGGATGCGAATCGATGGCGGTCGGCGCGTCGCGGCGGCCGCCAACTTTGGTGACCGACCATCGCCGATATTGGTGACCGGCCGTGACCAATGTACCAATCGACAGATGTCGGCCGCCGATGTTGGCGATCCGCTGGCGACGGCGACGCAGGGTGCTAACTCCTCCAGGAGTACAGAGGCCACCTGAAGGGTAAACGTTGCGCAAACCCGTACCCCTCACTCTACATGCCAATACGGTCTACAAATTCTATACGTAAGACGCGGACCTAGTCATGCATGAGCGCCGCGGGTGTGTCAGCTCTAAATCCACTCAGCTGTTCGCTGTCATTAGGTGAGGAAGATAGCAAAGATTCGCTGCAACAATACAAACGACTGAAGGAAGCACACGTCGAGGTTCTCGACTACGAGTTGATTCGCCAATAGTGACTTATACAGGCGATTCACCTCGCAGTGAGCATCGCGTTGCAGATACGCGCGCGAGCGGATCCACCCAACAGTTCAAATTNTGGTCGGTCGCCAACATTGGCGACGACCGATCGCCAATATCGGCGACGGGCGGCCGCCGGCGACGGCGGCCGCCGCTACGCCCCGCCCACAATCGATGCGCACCGGCCTCACAGTCGCTACCGACGGCGAATCGCGGTGCTATACTCCTCGAGGACTATAGCGGCAGTGTAAGACGCGGACCTAGTCATGCATGAGCGCCGCGGGTGTGTCAGCTCTAAATCCACTTAGCTGTTCGCTGTCATTAGGTGAGGAAGATCGCAAAGATTCGCTGCAACAATACAAACGACTGAAGCAAGCAGTGACTTATACAGGCGATTCACCTCGCAGTGAGCATCGCGTTGCAGATACGCGCGCGAGCGGATCCACCCAACAGTTCAAATTCCCACTTCAAAAGCTACGTGCGAGCGATTTTTAGCAGTTTGCACGTAGCCTTTGTATTGGGTCCATAAGTGCACCGATGACCACTCCTTTCCAAAAGCCTCTCATACAAACCAAAAAAAAAACAACGAAAATAGCAGCACGGGATTTGTGGATTTGTATAGTCCTAAAATTTAAACGAAAAAAAGGTACATAATAACCTCAACAAATGCTACAGTCTGTAAAATCCATTGGTAGAGGCGCCGACCTAGTAGTGCGTGCGCGCNGGTACATAATAACCTCAACAAATGCTACAGTCTGTAAAATCCATTGGTAGAGGCGCCGACCTAGTAGTGCGTGCGCGCCGTGGTTGTAGATGGAATACAAGCGGTGCTGAACGGAGTTAATAGGTATTCCACGTAAACAGCAGGGGTAGTGAGCGTCGATGGCAGTGCATATTGCGCGGCCGCGCCGCTCGCCATAGAATCGCTCTCATAGTGCATACCTACGTTTTNACTAATATTGGTGTATTCCACGTAAACAGCACGGGTAGTGAGCGTCGATGGCAGTGCATATTGCGCGGCCGCGCCGCTCGCCATAGAATCGCTCTCATAGTGCATACCTACGTTTTTCTTGTTAGTTTTCCATCATAGATAGTGTTAACTGCGAAGAAAACAAACTAACTACCAAGGAGATTGTGTACTTTTTTCTACCACAGCGAGAATTTCAGCGAGAGCGGCGCGGTCGCACCGTGCGCTTCCCAAGTTCGTGAAAAACGCACAGCTATCGACGCTCACTGTAGGTGTCTTTGACAGTCGCACATGTTCTAGCTTGTCAGTCGCAGTAGTTTTTAACTCAACGACACGTTAACNGTCATAGATAGTGTTAACTGCGAAGAAAACAAACTAACTACCAAGGAGATTGTGTACTTTTTTCTATCACAGCGAGAATTTCAGCGAGAGCGGCGCGGTCGCACCGTGCGCTTCCCAAGTTCGTGAAAAACGCACAGCTACCGACGCTCACTGTAGGTGTCTTTGACAGTCGCACATGTTCTAGCTTGTCAGTCGCAGTAGTTTTTAACTCAACGACACGTTAACACGGATCGTGGAATGATGAGAGTGTACGTGGAAAACATGCGTTTGATAACGGCTATACTTTCTTAGCGGTAAATGCCCAACAACCCGACCACTACATTTCGGTTTGAGCTCAGTAAAGTACACCACTCCGTCGTTTGAGTCCAATAAACCAGTGGGATGATTACAACGGTCCACAACGGCGGCAGAGTATGGAGTCCATCCAAAACGTGGTGCAGCTGCCAGCTGTTACGACCTATCGTTCTTCCTGACCGCCACCCGCCTGGCGGACTTCTAGAGGCAGCGTCGCTGCGGCACGGCCCATTTGGCAGTATACGCCGACACTGTCAGCTGATACCACCATTTCAGTCCAGCTGCCAGGTGAATTCTTCACACTTTTTTCTTGTTGTTTTGAAGATGTTTACGTTCATGNGTCGCAGGTTCCAAGGAACAGTTCTTCTCCAGTATCGAAGGTGGCGTTCAGCGGTCGGTGTCTCCTCGTCTCGGTNCCATGCAGGAAACTCACCAGCTCATTTGGGAATGAGATTCTATGTTGAATTTCCAAACAGGTCGTAGAAGACCCCATCCTTCCATGTTGGTCTTCGGCGATCCACTATTCGATCAAATACTGATGCTACTCAAAAACTTCCACCGTCTCCGCTCACCGCCTCGGGCACCACCGACCGCCAAAACCATCATCTCTACCATTTGCTGCCTGAAATTTGAAGAAATGCACCGAAAAAGAACGATCACAATTGAGAAAATGCGCGAAGAAAAAACTCTTATGGGAACGTAAACAACAACAGCAACAACAACAACAAAACAACAACAACAATGACAACAACAGTAACAGTAATGCTAACAACAACAGTACCAATAAAAGCTGCAGTGATGACAGTAACAAAAACTGCTGTAAAGAAAGAAACTCTAAAAAGGAAACAGGCGAGAACAGGCTCTGCTACACGAATACGCGCCCCGGTGCCAAAACGCGCCCCGGGGCAAAAATGGCGCGCTAGGCACCGATTTTCAAACGGGGGTTTTAGTGATTCGTTATATATTGATTGATTGATGAAAAAGCTATGTATAATGCACTACATTTCGCTATTCTCCAACTGGTCACCTTGATCACCTTGACTCCCGTTGATCGTCGGGTAAACCGAGCGGGCGCCAGCAATCCTTCCATTTGTCCCTCTCACNTCCACTACATTTCGGTTTGAGCTCAGTAAGGTACACCACTCCGTCGTTTGAGTCCAATAAACCAGTGGGATGATTACAACGGTCCACAACGGCAGCAGAGTATGGAGTCCATCCAAAACGTGGTGCAGCTGCCAGCTGTGACGACCTATCGTTCTTCCTGACCGCCACCCGCCTGGCGGACTTCTAGAGGCAGCGTCGCTGCGGCACGGCCCATTTGGCAGTATACGCCGACACTGTCAGCTGATACCACCATTTCAGTCCAGCTGCCAGGTGAATTCTTCACACTTTTTTCTTGTTGTTTTGAAGATGTTTACGTTCATGTGCCATGATAGAGGGTCACTATTCAGCCAAAGCCGTTTCTGTGCAAGGGTGAGTGTTAAAGTGTGTGTCATTTTCTAAGAAGATTCATTGCTCTACCTGGGTTTCCCTTGTTGTTGCTTATCCCACACAAAGAATTGGCGATGCGACACAAGCAGNCACGTTCATGTGTCATGATAGAGGGTCACTATTCAGCCAAGGCCGTTTCTGTGCAAGGATGAGTGTTAAAGTGTGTGTCATTTTCTAAGAAGATTCATTGCTCTACCTGGGTTTCCCTTGTTGTTGCTTGTCCCACACAAAGGATCGGCGATGCGACAAAAGCAGCAGAAAAAAGAGCAAGTGAATTTAAAAAAAAACACCAAAAAGTGCATTTAGAAAAGCAGCGATGGTGAAAACATGCTCAAAAACGATTTTAGGTGAGTAGCAGCCCTCNTACGTTCATGTGCCATGATAGAGGGTCACTATTCAGCCAAAGCCGTTTCTGTGCAAGGGTGAGTGTTAAAGTGTGTGTCATTTTCTAAGAAGATTCATTGCTCTACCTGGGTTTCCCTTGTTGTTGCTTATCCCACACAAAGAATTGGCGATGCGACACAAGCAGCAGAAAAAAGAGCAAGTGAATTTAAAAAAAACACCAAAAAGTGCATTTAGAAAAGCAGCGATGGTGAAAACATGCTCAAAAACGATTTTAGGTGAGTAGCAGCCCTCTGTCTGACATACAAGCACAAATGCCTTCGAAACAACAAGAAAAAAGCGTCACAAACTTACATAGCAGCTGGATTCAAGTGGTGGTATCAGCTAATAGCCTCGTCGTACGCTGCCAATACGACCGCAGTGCAGTTGCGGTGCCTCTAGACGCTCGTTGGCCTCATACGTCCCGTTTCCGACGAACTGTACAAAAACACTGGATAATCACAGACGGTAGAGTCCGTTCCAAAAGCGACGTTAGCTTAGTATCAGTGCGGATAACTTTTTCCCCTCTTTACTTCCCAATCGCTGCACACTTTCCCGTACACTCCTCTCTCTGTCGTCTTCCTTCCTAACTATTGCCCCTTGTGAAACGCACTATACCAAGGAGCATTCATCAAAGCTGAAAACAGCTGAATGGCGGCCGAGCTCAACCCCCCCCCCTCCTATTTTCGCCTGGTGTTCACTTAGTGGTGTGAGGTATCTCGCACAATGTGTAATAAAACTTTGAAATACAATTCCTACGCAAAGAGATAGTGCGTATAACTAAAACGAACCAAAAGTATTCGGCGGGAGCAACCTTGACGATTCAAATGACGTCACGACCATTCATCGCAACAGACCTAGACGTATATCGAATGACAGTAGGCTTCTAGAAGTTCCCATGCAGGAGACTCACCAGCTCATTTGGGAATGAGATGCTATGTTGAATTTTCAAGCAGGTCGTAGAAGACCCCATCCTTCCATGTTGGTCTTCGGCGATCCACTATTCGATTAAATACTGATGCTACTCAAAAACTTCCACCGTCTCCGCTCACCACCTCGGGCACCACCGACCGCCAAAACCATCATCTCTACCATCTGCTGCCTGAAATTCGAAGAAATGCACCGAAAAAGAACGATCACAATTGAGAAAATGCGCGAAGAAAAAACTCTTATGGGAACGTAAACAACAACAGCAACAACAACAACAAAACAACAACAACAATGACAACAACAGTAACAGTAATGCTAACAACAACAGTACCAATAAAAGCTGCAGTGATGACAGTAACAAAAACAGCTGTAAAGAAAGAAACTCTAAAAAGGAAACAGGCGAGAACAGGCTCTGCTACACGAGTACGCGCCCCGGTGCCAAAACGCGCCCCGGGGCAAAAATGGCGCGCTAGGCACCGATTTTCAAACGGGGGTTTTAGTGATTCGTTATATATTGATGACAGTCTTCTCTTGCAGTTATGACCACTTGTTGACGGACGACGTCGCTGGTCTCTGCTCCTCGGCTCGTGACTGCGAGTCACCGCATAGGTGGCGTGGTCGTAGGTTTTCCAGCCGGATGAGCGTGCTATTCATAGGATGTGTTAATGTCTTCGATAACGAGCAACGCATAGATTACTTAAATTCAAAGGCGTTCGTGGCCGACATTTTCTTTGCATGAGTTTTCACCTGACGAGATTCACTGACTCGATCATTGTGTCTGCCATTTTAGGGTTCTTTGAGCGATGAAACAGAGAACATCACCCACGTAAAACGGATAGAGTACAATTTTGAAAATCTACGGAATTTGAGGGTATAATCTACGGAGTGGAAGACTAGAACATCACAGAACATCAATGTTCTCGAACCAAATGCAGAAGCTTGCAGCAACTTGTGAAATGCCATTTGCCATTCCTTTGAATATCCTTAGAAATGCTCTGATAGCTGCTTGAGGATCATCCAGAGGAAAAAAAACAGGAGTTCACACATCATCCAAAAAAGACGTCTGCTCTGAATAAGTTCGCCAGCAGCGAAGCCGAAATAATCCTTTGAGGCTAATCATCGTAGCAAACGAACAGCCTTAAACAATAAACTTGCTAAGGGATTGAACGGTTCATGCTCTTGTTTTCGGACGTACTATGATATTGGACATGGGTCAAAAATGTAAACTCTGAGATGGACCGTGCGAAATACTATGATTTCGACAGAAATTCCAGAGTCGCTAAGAGATTGGTCCGAAGAGTATCGAATTCTCTTGAATAACAAAGGCCCCGAAGAGACTAGCAGTTTATACCACTGATGTGTAAGTTCCTTTGGGACCACACTAGATTCACCATACTCCGTGCCGTTCGTGAACAAAAATGGTAGTAATCATGCTAAAACTGCGAATTAGCTATGAGTGTTGAAGGCAGTGTGTCACCTCGTTTCGCTTCTTGTAGATAACAACAGATCCTTGATCTCCTTGCCACGCCGATACCAAAAATGTATATAAAATGTCACAAAAATGACGATAAACCCGTTTTTGGGAGGCTCCAAAGTGCAGTTTACGGAGCACCTGGGCTGAGCGGTCCGTTGGTGTGCTGGCTGCCCGTCCCGCATGCAACGGTGATCAACGAGTTTTGACATGCCAGATCGATGAGATCAACGGCTTCACACGTCAGCTCGGTCGAGCAAACTGTTAGCCCCTTACAAACCCCGTCCCGGAAAGCGGGTTTAAAGATCGTTTTATGACATTTTATGTATATCGCCAGAATCAGCGAGTCGAAGAGATTCACAATTTACTAACAGTTCAAACATGAAAACGAGGTGACACACTGCCTTTAAGTCGCAGCGAATACTGGATGTTGCTTTTCCGCAAATCAGAGTTCAGTCATCTCAAAAGTGTATGAGAATGGAAAGATTAGATACATGCACCAAAATCTAACATTACTCTTTTGTGAGCTCACAGTTCACTAGCTGAGTGCGAGTTCCCCGTAACTCCAAGCTTAGGATTGCGACAACGCACGAGACGCGGGGTTTCAGATCGTCGTTTCGCCAGAAAGCTCTCCAGGGGTGTCCTTGGTTATGCCCTCAGCGAATGCTTATAGCTAATGGGTCAGGATGACGGATTTCCGGCGAAGACGTGATTCCAGTCGAACCCATGGCTGATCACAGTACCACCACCACCATCATCTCTCACCATTGATCACATGTGGGCCCGCAGTAAAGTGTCATGGCGGTGAGATAATGTGCCTGCACATCTCATCGCCACATCTGGGGCGATGATCGCACCTGCGACTATCTCCCATCACTGTGAGATGGGAGATCGTCACCATCCGCGGCAGTGCTGGGAGCATGCAATTGCGAGGCGCTGATCTCCTCGCCCTCGAGGGCGATGATCGCCATGTTTTGATAGTGTGCGTAGCGAAGAGACGCCGAGTGAAGTACTTGAAGCATTTCACTCGCAGTGTGGTGATGATGTGCAGTTACGTGAACTCAGGAGCACGAATTGCACGGAATGCATCTTATCTGACCAACTGAGTCATCTCGGCTTTTCGCTCGTTCAATCCTGGGATGGAGGAATGGTTAAGATTCAGCAGGGTTGGCGCAATCCTCGCACCTCTCGGGCACTCCTACAAAGGCTTTACATCAGGCACGTACGAATAGGAAGCAATTGCACCTGCAATAGCAGAGGATCTACCAGTTTGGCTCAATAACCAATCATATAGCCCTCAACTAAATCTGCTGTTGAATCGCAAAAGGGCAATTTATACCGTATGCGTACGACTGACGCGCGTGCGACGATATGATGAAGAATAGAGTCCGGTCGCATCGCAGTCGCATAGCAGTCGCACGCGTTTACGGCCTCGCAACAGCCGCGCGTCCTTTCCATTGGAAATTTCCTGCCGTGTAAACCGATCTTCATAGAAAATCTTTCGCAAGTGGATGTGTGCGTCTGACAAGTCGCATCCGATATAAATTTCCTAAACTCAACCAAATAGTTTAGACTGGTCGTTGGCTGGCCGAACTTATCCGAAACAACTGAAGGAGCTGGTTTTTAGTGGTTCACTTTGTCCATCAAGACAATGTGGGATTCCTGCTATAAGTGATACAGAAAGGACGTGAACAATGAGCGTGCGAACTAAAGCCATTAAATAGAAATACAGACATTTTAAAACATCTGAGAACAGAAATTTGAAAAATGTGGTGGATATTGTGTTATATATGCAAAGAACACGGAGCTGTCTTTGACAAGTAATACACGTCCTAGCTTGTTAATCGCTGTGGTTTTTAACTGTCTCATAGGGTAAAACAACATGGAATGATGTGGGAGTACGTGCTACACATGTTTTGAACGTTGCGATACGTGCAGCTGGGAATCGCACACGATCGGTTCATCATGGCGCTGATCGCCATCCTCTACCACGCAAGGTGGGATCATCGCCATCAAGATGATGTGCGATGATAGCCCTCGACACTTTTCTACGGGCCGTGGTCTTAACTAGTTGATGCATGTCTTTGAACAGTGGTACCAGTTTGTGTCTTGTTATATTTCTCCCACATATTTATGGAGTAGATCACGGCAGGTTTTTGAAGCTTATCACACGGCCTTCCACATGCCTCATGTCTTGCACAACATAATTCAACAGTGAGTTTGGTTGTAACTACTTGTTCAGTCTGGTATCATTCGAAAATTTTTCAGTAATCGTTCTGAACCTTTGATATTAATATGGTTTTGCAAAGGTCACGTCACACAAACCCCATGATTGGCAGTTAGGATGTAGTTTGGGCGCAGTAGCAAAGTTGAAGTGACGCTTCACTGGACCCTCTGAGTCACTGTTTGTTTTTCGCTTCCTGAGGTTTACTATGATACCAGCCAAACATGCACGAAGTCCGCAACTTTATGAATTGGAGTCAAAACACTCGAATTTTTACATTCCTTTCCTATCTTCTAGATTTGGTGTTTTTGCAAATGTATAAAGCATCAAGTTAAGCTCTTGATTCTGCAGCACAGCTTAGCCAATTCAATACTCTCCTGTAACCTTTTAGCACTAAATGGCGGGTGTCTCAAAGCGTAGCCATTGAATGAGCGTGGATCTTGACTTGTGTATGCCAAACAACGATCTCGATACACAGAATGACAAGTTTGCAGGGAAGCTTTGATGAGGGGAATTTTATAACCGCCCAACTGCATGATCTGAGCTTCATCGCTCACTTTTGCGGACTACTGGGACTACAATTACAAAGAACTTTTGAACCCAAGCAGCTTGGTTTCTTAGCTAGTATGAGATTTGCTGCCGGGGTCCTGCAATTTAATTTATCCAGATGACGCAACAATATAAGAGAATAGTTGCAGGTGAAGGCACTTCTATGTAGACACCTGAGAAAGCCTTATTCTCAAATGTCACGTTTGTGACGCTTTTGATGATGTACCCAACGAAGGCAAAACCTTTCTTGAGCTCAAGCATAGACTGTGCGAGGTATCTTATACAACTTTCAAGTAACGGCGCAAAAGCTGACTGTGAATTGTGAGCGAGGGGTACGCAATGTATCTTGGTCCTGCCCATACTATACACTAGATGCACTACCAGGCTGATTCTGAAGTACAGGGCACGGTTGCCTGATTGGAAAGACGACCATCTAAAACCAACATGGTCGGCTATCCATTAGAAACTACGAATAGACATCGTCACGCACGTATAGGTAAACATTATGATAGGTGCTAGAGAAACGGTAAGTTTGAGCACATCAACGCGTTTACTGTGGATAACGTTTACATGGGTAATCTCAATGATGCGTTCAAGTGGGGTTCATCATTTACAAGAGACTACTCATGGTAAACGTATTACTGCACCCAATCGACATGGGTGACGTTGTCTATGGTAAGCTGCTTCCCATGTGTAAGCATACCGATAGGCGCGAGTTCACCCATCTTTCAATGCATCCAGGCCCAGACTGTCAAATAGAAAACCCTGCACGAATGAAAATGCATCTACTGCACTGTTCAGCACTGTGGATTGATCGCGTGGAGCAACCGCAGTTAGTCAATTTGTCGTGGAATTGTATATACTGTACAAATTTGTTCCCATTATTGCTTATTTTCTAGCATGTTACTCACTTGTTGACCATACTCACTTGTTTTGAAGCACTTAATATCACGTGTAATTTACCTGCCAGTTTTACCCACGCCTTCTGTGTTGCCGCTGGTCAGCGGAGCGCGCTCACGTAAATGAGCGCATAAGGGGCCCCTAGGCACGCGCAGGGCACAGTCGACAACGGACGGCTTCGGAAATTGACGAAGAACCGCACAGATGAGGGAGGCTTAGAAAGCCATCTAGAAGGATCGCCTACTGAATAAAATAGCGATCGTGTCCCGGTGTAGAGACCTTGCTGGAGGGGAGTCATCCGGATTTGGAGTGAGCGCGGAGTTCCTGCGTGGGACGCTGGATAGAGCAGCGCCGGTTAAGCGCGCGCCTTCCGCATGAGAGTGACTCACGCTGTGCATCTGCATACCGACGGCAATTTACTTGTTAACCTCCTACTGCTCACACCGGTACATCTCTATCTCAATGATTTTATAATTCATCTCCTCGACCAAAGAAGCTACCTTGTTATTCATCCCAATTACTCACTGTTTTCGTACCGAGATCTAATAAAAGGTCGCGAGTTTCTCTGTGTACTTCGTTATCAGGTTTTCAATGGATATCTTGCACTGATAATGTTGTTCTTTTCTCAGTGGGGAATTAAAAAGGAACTGGTTGAGGTCATTCTTTTCTAGGAAAGTGTGCACTTGAAAAGCTGGGGAAAATCCAGGGAAGGGCACGAGGCAACCAGGTGAGTCCACCAAAGAGATCGGTGCGGTCTCACACCTAGTGCAACCCAGCCTCGCCCAGTCCTTACATTTACAAATGTACAGTCTTCTAGTTTTATCGGAGGAGACACCGAATCAGCAGCGCGTGCGCGTAGAACTTGACCATCACTTAGTTATCAAGACGCGGTTCTGTGCTTTACCAAACAGATTTTCTTACTCAGAAATTACCTGAAACAAGTTGAAAACAAGGACTTCTCAAAAACATCTTGCAAACAAGCATAAATATACTAGTTTGCGAGCTTTTGCTCTTTGAAAAAAAACCTGCAAACTACTATAACTTCATCACCATCCTGGAAAAATAGTTGCCGACTTGCTCTTCGTTTGCAAGTACTTTACTTAGAAGTAGAAAACAAGTATTCTACCAGCTTCCCTTTGGAACAACTATTTGACTAGCTTTTCGGTGCAACAGCTTCGGTCCAACAGCGACGTCAGTCAGACAGAACTTTCGATATAATCTGACCAAAGATTTATTTTATATTTGTCTCTCTTCCCTGGCACTTTGTTCTTTCTGTAGTGTTCAGTCTACTTCTAACAAGCGTTACAGATGAAAAGTGCTTCACAGTTTTACATCCCGAGGCTTTTTTCAGCGGCCGACCTTCGGTTTTTATATGACGTTTCGCTCATCTTTAACTGAGACGTGCACTGCCAGTGACTGCGCGCAGTCCTTCCGCCCCAGTCCGCCTTATCAGCTCACTTTCTACACGAGATTGCACGGGGTTTTGATATGACAACTACTAATCGATAACCTATTCGTTTCTGTTCACCCTATGGGTGAGACCTACGTGGATTCGGAATGCCTCACAAGAATCAAGGTATGCTCACCTACTTCTTGTGGAGTGGTACTGCTGTTCTGGAAAACTTCAGGTGATTATGCTGGGAGCTGCAGGCGTGGGCAAAACCGCGATTATTACGAGGTTCGTAGACAACTACTGGATGGACCGCGCCATTCCCACCATTGGTAGACGGCGTTCTTTTGGAGCTTACTTCATCTTCAGGCATAGATTTGTAGGTGTGGACTTCACGGGCAGGACTGTGAATGTGGATGGCAGGCCAGTGCGCATTCAAATTTGGGACACAGCAGGCCAAGAGGTACTGTTGATCTCAGAAATATTTTATGCTGGAGCATTTCATAGTATACCGATGTTCAGCCTTCTCCTTTTGCAAATTTTCCAGTATTGATCATTAGATTGCGTTGATTCCTACTGCCGCGTCGCTCAGTGCTAATCCCTATCTGAGTGGCTACTACACTTGTGACCGAATCGAATACATTCGTAGAAATGTTCGAATATTCGAATGTTCGAATAATTCATTCATTCGGTTTCTCAAGAAAGGAAGACATTCGAACAATTCATTCATTCGACAATCTAGAAATATGGGTTATTCGAATAATTCATTCATTCGGGTTTTTAAATCAGAGGTTAGCGTGATGTGCCTTGGAGGCTCGTTGCTGCTCCATCTCTCTTTAACATATCGCCTACTATAATGAGATATGCCTCAACGGTGACCTTTGAAGGCGCAAGTTGTAAGGGCTGTTTATGGCGGCACCTATGGGTACCTGTTGAGAAAAGGGGGGAGGGGAACATTTACCTCATCATAACATACACATCGGAACTCACACTATAAGAAACCTTGTAGTCCTTTCTCCATTTCTTCTTACTAATGTTCTTAGCAAAAATTTACTGTAGCGCCCAATAAGATATGATCAGAGACACTGTTAAGGACAGAACCTTTTGTATAACTAAACTGATGGTTGACCCATCCAGATAGAATTCAAGGTTTCGGGGAACTTTAGAGTACTGTTACTCTCCGCTGCATAACATAATTATGATATTTTCTCGGGTTTATCGCGACCAAAATTACGAAACTGTAATACCGTCCTAGTGTTGGCAGTAACAGTGCCTGCTCGTTGTGCAAGATGCCAAGGGTAACTGCGTGCCCGCACCCAGTTTTTCTTGGTAAATTCGATCAGTTAATTTTGTCCTCCTATTTGGGCTGCTAAGGATCAATAAGCAGCATCAACAACGTTATGGCCGAATTCTCGTAATTGTTGATTGTAATACCGATGGAGTGTAAATAACAAATGGAAACTTTTAAACTTGCAGGTTCAAGACCGAATATTCGAGTCGAATATATTCATTCATTCGACCTCCAGAAACACTGCACTATTCGAACTATTCATTCACTCGCGTGGTCAGAAATGTTTGATATTCGAATAATTCATTCATTCTCACATTGCGAAAACTGGAGTAATCGAACTATTCATATTTCGAATAAATAAAATTCGGCAATATTCGAATTATTCAAAGTTCGAATATTTGAAAAATCGTCGAATATTCCCAAGTATAGTGGCTACCCCTTGAGCCTCAAAATGATAGAAAGACAGACTAATGCTGAAGAATTATTGAATAACGAGGTGTTTTTTACAAGCCTTTACCAAGCGATGACACCGAAATTGGGGCTCATGTAAACACAGTGACACGCTTTTTTTACCAAACGTGAGGCTTCTCAATGAATCTCGAATTTTAGTGTCTTAAGAAGTACCGGCTAATGTGTGTGTTGAATAACAACAGCAAATGTGTATGTATGCGTTGAATAACAACGACAAATTTCAGAGTACTCTTGACATACTGAAAAAAAACAACCGTTCATTGAGACGGAGTAGTGTTGATGAGAAAAAACACTCTACTCGATCAAGGGTCCTTTTTATCTTTCTATTAAAGATGGAATGTATTTGCTTCTGTTTTGGTTGTCCGGTGTCGTGGTAGTTGAACAGTTTATTAGAAGAACCATAATACAGCACAGGGGAGTAGTCGTGTGATTAAGACGAAGTGAGTACACTGACAACGGCGGGGTTTATATACTCCTAGAGGTGAGCTTCCAGAGCATTCCAGAATAGATCACAGAAATCGATAGTAGATCAAACATTCTAGATCACCTCAAACACATGACAATCAAGGTCCTACAACAGCTTCATTCGCAGTTCTCCCTCCACTTGAAAAGTTTGTTAGCGCTTTATTATCAAAGCTTGAATCTCATTTCTATCTCTAAGTGACTTCAGTCGAAGTTCCTTAATTTGAACGACTTGTCAATAGCAGTGCCTCTATCAGATCGAATTGATACACGTTAAAATATGGGTGTCGAATTTTTCTCGTGGATGGCACCCACTGGGACTGGGTGCTGGCCTCAATTGTGTGAAAACACTCCTTCACAAAACTCCTCTCAAAAAGTTTAAAGGCAGCACCCACGGAAATTTTTGGGTCGAAGGTTTCGCTGTCTTTCGAGGTTCTCAGGGACGATGAGCTCCTACGCAACGATGAAACAGCGTGAAACACGCTGGAAGACGTGGAATGAAGGCGCTGTTTTCCATGCGTCCACAGCGCGGACGAGTTTTCCGCTGATGGTATACGCGCGTAACGTCACGAAATCCTGTGGATAGTGCTCATTTCATACATTGCACTGTATACTATTGTATGCGGTACACTATATGCTGCGCTAGAACACGCGTAGCATACCAAATCAATAGCGTTAACTGGCTTGGCGGATACCAAAATGGCCATGATTGCATCCGTGTCCACGGCAGTATCTCCGCATATAGGCTGTTATTCTTTGTGTTCAACGTACCGTTGTGATTTACTAGCAGCCGGCTACACTGTAAGCGACTCAACTCAAAAATGAAATTTTCCGTGGGTACTGCCTTTAAGGCAAAAACTTATTCTAGTGAGGGAAGTGTGCTGATAAGGCAGGTGTGACTGTGACGCTCCGGCTGAGCGTCAAATGCCGACTGTAGATTTCGGCAGTGTTTGTGAGTGAAATTTCGTAAGCTAGGGTTTTCACGCACGAGGTGTTCATCGGTGTCTGAAACCTTAGACAGAATTCCTCCTGAAAATGATGGTGAGCAATAGAAGTGATTTTGGGTCTGCACCAATATTTGTAATAAGCACTATGTTTATGTAATCGTAAGGTTCATACTGAATTTTCAGCGATTCCACAGCTTAATACCGTCATATCTGCGAGAAGCCCGTGGAGCGATCGTTGTCTACGATGTAACCAACAGAGATTCTTTTTACGAGGTGAGCAAGGTTATTCGGCTCTTTTTTCGGTGCTGATGCAGTAGATATATTAGTACCCAGCAGGAAGTCTTTGGGAGGTGTTTCTATCAGAGCATATCGTTTTGAACGAACCGCATAGCGGGAGTAAAAGTGAGCTTACGCAGGCGAAAACCCTAAAACTCTGCAGAAACAGTGTGCATGACCCGGGGCTAGCACATACAGATAGGACAGTTTCTACCGCCGTTCACATTCAACATGTCTTTCGTGCATAACGATCGCTTCTACTTGACATTTCTGGCTGCAGTGCTTCTGCTAGGCCAACCTCGTTCATCACAGCACGACTCCGCTGCAGTGGATGAACTCCGCAGCAGATCACCAAACCATACGAACTCTTCGAGACTAAGCTTTAGTGTGACGTGCATATTTGTGGACTCACGCTTAACCTCGCCCTCTTGGATCTGCCCCACAAAATCTTCACGTAGGTAGAGTTTCGTTCCGGAAGGTTAGGATTTTTCACTTGAGCACTAGCAAAGAACGCACTACCGGACAGCAGATCGGGAACATTGGAGCAGTGGTGCTGCCCGCAGAGATGAAATGTTGGACGATCTCGATTTCACTCTTTCCCAAGAATAAAAGGAACCCATGTCTGAAGACCTGGAACACCTCTATCGCAATTTCGCTCCCAGATTTGTGCTTCGGAGGGCCCGCTGACATTGCTGGTATGAGCTCGTTTCCAAGCGACAATTTTCCATTGCTGGTATGAGCTCGTTTCCAAGCGACAATTTTCTAGTGCGCACTGCTTGGTATACATAGCCGATTGTCTTTTTGTTAGGGTTCTGGATTTCCCAACTATAGGAATTTCCCGCATTTCAGGAATGATGTTGTTAGCCACGTTCAACTCTCTTCACAGAAATCCCCTTATTGAAGTTTGTCTCCTGTCATTTTTTAGGATAATCATGAAGACGTCATCATTGACGCCCAAGTAGGCGTTATTGGTCGGATGCAGACTTTTTGAAGAGATATCTTCAGCTTGCCAACATTTTGATAGACTTTTCGACATGTCTTTGAAACACAGTACTGGGTCAAGGGCGGAATGAGAGGGAGATCATTGCTTTCGATGATTCGTGAACGCTCCAATTTCTGATCTACTCGAAGCCCCAGAGTCGAGTGGTGCTTTTCCCCCTATACATAGACCTCCACGTTGTTTTCTCGAGGCACCTCTCAATAATTTTCTGTTTATACTAGTTTTCTTCTGCACTCGACGAATAGAATAGATTGGTTACTACGGAGTGACGGATTTGTGCTTCTCCAACTCATGTTGTTTAGTTGTCGCATCTAGTAATCCGACAGTATAAACTACCAGAACGCCACTCTCTGGTGCAGGGTCCGAATTTGCGTGCAGAATTTCTTTCCAGGTTCGTCGATGGCTGTCCGAAATCAAGAAGCACCGTGATGACGAGGTAGAAATCATAATTGTTGGTAATAAAACAGACTGTGATGGACGAGAGGTTCGTGACTTACATATTTATTACATTTTTACGTATTTATTTTACATATTTATATTTACATACTTATATATTTATTTACATATACCCTGGCTACTATTGAGAAACACGAGTAGATTGACAGTGGAGTAACTCTCTGTACATTTCTTTTTCTGTGTCATGAAACTGATAACTGACCGGCTGTGTCATCCTAACATCGGTGAATCACGTCATTCTACGTAAAGGTAATATGGCAAATGTGATAGATCTCCCCCTTTCATGCATGCGAAGCACAGTGAGATCGTTTTGTTGATAATAATGAACTATTTGTTAGGCTATATTTGTTAGGTAAGCACTTGTACAGGACCTGATATAATAATTTCAGGTACCACTGGCCGAGGCGTTGAGCTTATACGCGGATTCCGGCTTTACCGTCATGGAGACGTCTGCGAGGACCGGATACAATGTGAAAATGTTGTTCCACACGATGGCACGAAAAGTGTACGAAGCACCGAGTGCAGATGCGCCGTTGAGGTTAGCTCTACCTACTAGTCCCAGATATGCCTTGCTTATAAAGCTTTCCTTATTTCAGCGAGTCCGTGTTGCTAACTGCAGAAGAAGTGCCACTGGAGCATGCGGACTGTCTTTGCTGATTTAGGTGCAATCCAATAAATCATGATCTCGTCTCGACTTTCGCAGAACAATTGACACAAAGGCTTACAACATGATAAAGAGCTTCACGATAAGCGAAGACTGCCTTGTGCTTATCCAAACTTCCCTTGTCAAAAGTGCAAACATAGCGGAATTCAGAAATCGGAGCGGATTGTTGTGGGAAGATACTATGTGAAGGTGTAGATACATGGTCAGGCACATATGTATATGTAGAAAGGGGCTGAGATGCAAAGATTTCTTGATTCTCACGAGAATCCTAACATCCTTTTCTGGAATCGATATCCTACACATCAACGCCATCATCCAGGAAAGGCAAATTCTTAGTTTTTTTTTTTTAATTTTACTGCACTCTTAGGTGCGCAAAACACGTAATTGACAAAGAGCCAAACAAATGGGAACTAAGTTTTAGAAGAATAATGGACTCATCTTTTCTTAATAAAAAGCATAAACATTTTTATAGCACACCTTGAAGGGACTCTGTATACAGAGATGTGTGCCCTGAACATAAGGTAAAACCAGTTAATGGGTAGCTCGTAATCGTGAGACCAAGCAAGATGCCCGCGATATATAATATGTAGTTGCTATTATTTTCCACATGTATTTTTGAGGAGAACGGTCCGACAATTACGGGAAATCCCAGAAATGTTGACATGTTTTTTTTTCCTTTGATGCGCTTATGAACCATAAATAGCTACGGCACCGACGTCAGGAGGCAGTTATCAGCATTGCCGCACTTCCTACGATATAAAGATTTTTGAGCTCACAATCAGCTGCCATATCAGTGGCTGGTGAGCTTCTTTCCTTTTGTTCATCGCTTTCTTTCCGACCGAACTTGCACCTGTTCAATAAAAACCTTCATTTAAAAGAGCCCAGGTTATGAGCCTAAGTAGCAGCTTTCTAACATTGGCACCTCTCTAGTTACAGTGTTGTAGACTTCCCAGAGCAATAAGTTAAACAATATTATGTTAGGAAGGAAACCAGAAAACAATCAGCAGCTTCGTCGGGGATATGTGTATGTAGACAGCTAGGCTACGATTCATGAACGAACAACCTAGCCAAACAACCTAGGTTAGCAAACCAACTTTTGCGTCCTGCGTCTCTCAACGTTATGTAGTTCATAGGATAACCTGCCGCTCTAATCATAGTTGGTTTGCGTGGTTAATGTTTCAATCCCAGCCCTGGAAGTGGGCTCCTCACTCCTACTATAGCTTTCTGTAATTTTTCATACTAACACGCGATACTGCCAGAAATTAATCAAATTAAGCAAAAGCAATAGTAATTGATTAATTTAAGCAATTGCTTTGAGAAACTGACATGCAGAGAAATAGTCATGGCTGGCTGAAAAGCCTTGGCGCCACGAAAAATAATAGTTTTTCTCCTGTAGGCAGAATGACTTTGTGTTTTTCATTGCTTCTGGTACATACACATGTACATGACATGATCAGTTTCGCAGAGAAATTCCCTGGCTTTTTTTTGGCGTTGATACAGGTCTTCACATTCGCTTTCACAACAACCACGATGAACCGCAGGTGGTCCACATCAATTTTCAACCAGGTTCCATAGCACACGTGGTAGATACATACATATTCTGAGTACTCGTGGACGTTGTTCGTGCCTCCGCTTCCGTTAATATATTATACAATAATAATTTCTCCTTCACTAACGTATATCGAAGTGCACAGAAAATTTTTGGCTTTATGCACATGCAGCAGAGGCGGTTGCAAAGGAGCAGGAGGGATGAGGTGAATAACTGGGGTAAGCGCTAACAGGGGACCGGAGTGGCCTAAATTACAAAAATGATAATATATTGAAAACTACAAGTTTTAATGATCCTGAGAAGGATATATGAAAAAATAGTAAGGATGAGGGATTGAAAATAAGCTGATACAAAAGGCTATTCATATTACTTTGTAGAGTAAATTTGAAAAATGCACAGATTCATTTTCGAGGTGAACGGAAAACAGAGCACAAGGCTGAATTAGAAGAAGAACTCACGTACGTATTAATAATAACAATAACAGTAAAAAAGAATGAAAGCTATTAGACAGTCAGCCGCGAGCGAGTTGATGCGGTGACTTTCTCACCAAACTGAGCAACTATATTGTAATGCATCCAATCTTCAGTATTTTAGACATAGCATTTCAAAAACCAAATCAACGGCCTTTAAGACTCTATGAGATTGCAAAAACTGAAAAATGGGTATTAGAGTTTGAAGCTTCAGTTGTGCTTTACATTGTCATCGAAGAAATTGAAGGACATCTACATACGTTTGTCAGTGAAGGAGTGGTGACACATGGTAACCCATGAATACACAGTACCTGTCCAGCAGCTTCATTCAACCAGCAGCGATGTCATAAGGTCTTTGGAGAGTTCGTTCTCTTGCGTAAGCAAATGCTGTTGTTTGCGTTTTTATGGTACTGTCCAGCTGTAACTGATAACGCCTATCGCCTACCGCAAACCAACTCCACCGCGCTTTTTACTTCACTGACTCAACTTCTGCCTTCACGTCCGAGGAATTTATCGTGATTTCATGAATTTATAGTGTTTTTCTTTTGTGGCTCGCTCAGGCATGATCTCCATTTCGAGCAAACAGTTTCTGTGACAGTTGGAGTGCGAGGAGGACCTGGGCTTGTATGCTTCATTGAGATTACCAGAGACAATCGCTTTGGCACCTCTGTTAACCACGGGTGAATTGGGGTAATGTCAAAACGTTTACCTTGGGTAATCTAAGTGATGCATGCGGTCCCTGGAACTCTTGGAAAAGCACTACGTCATAGCAGGCTCCTACAGACGTTAGACTTAGCCATTACTCCGAATTCTCTTCACAGACAGCTCCTGACAACCTCTTAAAGGAAGGCACTTCTCTCGACTTTTTGGAATGATGAAACTGCATAGTTAACCACTCACTGACTGAAAGTGTTTTAGCCCTGAATGAACTGATCGTTTGATTGCTGGATTTACGGTGATTCGCCATGTATGTGTGAGAATCGACAAAACCCTTCACAATAATCTTCTTCTTCCCAGAATGAATACGAAGACAGTGTTGGCCGTTGCTGTATGCGCTCTCCTACTCGTTTCGGCCTTCGAGTGCAAAAAACCTAAGGACGCCAAAAACAAGTACTTAATTAATGCTCTTCTGACAAAGCTCACCAGTTCAGGGGCCTTCGAACCATTACAGGAATGCGAAAGAAGTAGGCAAACAACAGAAGGAGAAGCAGGTGGATGCCAAGCAGCATAAGGAGAAGAGCCCAAAGGTAAGGAGTTGTCTCTTAATGAAAAATTCTCCATTTACACCTGCTTCTTTACAAAACAGCAATGACAACGGAATCGTTATCTTTGGATTTTCCTTTCATTTTCGTACCAGCATAGGGAATTGCCAGAACCATCAAATCCGTGCATTCCATCCATGTGATTCTACTGTTATGCTTCCTAATTTTCAAATTAGAACTTAGGGGTCCTTGTGAAAGTACATGATTGTGAGTTGCTTGTGAATGGTGAACTTCAAAGTGGAAATTTTCATTTTCATTCTCATTTTATACACTTGCCAAAACAAATGAATGAAACAAGGAAAACCTTCGTATGAACGGCATTACTATTAAAAAAGAACGTAGAAATCCTCCTCTATGAATACATACAAATTGAACACTAATTACTAAAACCTTGTAGCCAGCCAGTTCAACTAAACGTGAAGAAGCACAAATCGCAAATTTAAAACGTACATATGAAAGAGAAAGTGCAGAAATAAAGTAGAACAAAACATCCTTTGACCCATCCAACACGATCTAATGTTTGACTATTCAAATTCTCCTTCACAGCGATGAGAAAAACAGCACATAAAAGAAGTCGACTAAACAGACATAGCGCATGTATCATACATATAATTTTATGCATTTAAGTCCTTGTTTAACATTGTTCGACCTAACTCCTAATGTTTTATTGCCTTTCAAATTTGCTTACAACCATTTCTGAGCATTACTAGGAAATCGATCAAATTCTCCCTCTTCCGAGAATTGCAAAATTTATCGAGAAAGCAGGGCTACACGCAAATTAATCCGAAAACCCTGAATGGGATCTCCTCTCGGATGTTTCTGACAACATTCCTTTGAACAGGTCCGATAGGAACGCTTATGGTTAAACAGTAACAAAGCTTTTATAGGCAGAGAAAGCTAAGACGGAAAAAGCAGTGAAGGCAGAAAAGCAGGAAAAACCTGCGGAGATCAAGGTCAAGGAAGTGATCATCGAAGCCCCAGAAGTTATTGAAGTATCGAAGGCCGAGGTGGGTTTTACTAACCATACAGAAGCCAAATTAAACTCTTAGTTTCATAGAAAAATAGGAGTTTAACTACGACAGGAGCTTACCACATATTTGACGTAAGTGGAAAATTAGTTCATGTTTCTTCCCAGTGTGTCTATTAAGAGCCTTTTCCATCCCAGCCCATACTTACAGTTTAGGCTTGACCTCAACTGCAAACCGCAGCTCCCCAGTAAACCTCTACATTATCGCTTCTAGTTAGGCCATCATGAGCAATCCTTAAATTTTACCCCACACCCAGTGCCTATGAGCGTTATATCGAAAGCAGGTTCAGCAAATCCTTGAAGTTCTGTACATTTGTTGTTACCAAAGTTATCTAATAAAAATAGTTGGCAATTGAGCTGTTCCACGAAAATTTCTAATTTCTGTTTACTTCTATTCATGTGAAGTTTCCAAACACGGCTGTACATCATTTTAGACACAGGAACATACTCACGCCGCTGAATCAGTGGTAGATACGATCAACCACCACCAACAGAAGCCTGTAATCAAGCCAAAATCGCTGAAGGTAAGACGCACAATTGAAATTCAGCATGATTCAGTCTCACATTAGTTGCTCACATAAGATGCACCCCAGAATGGTTAGTGAACAGAGAGTCGGGGTGAAAAAACAGCTCTGAAACTGTAAGCCTGAAACGCTAAAGGAATGTCCCAAAAAGCTTGGGTCCGGTTTATGCCTCTAGGACTGGCCTTGTTTCTAAGAAATGAGCGAATGAGGTGGTGGTGCGACACTGAAGCTGAACTAGTAGAACACGCTGGTCTTCGACTATGAACTGAAACTTTGAAAAACCAAGTTCACAACCAGTTCGCTAGTATTCATTATTTTCCAGAAATGATCATGAACTAGCTTGGAGTCGGAACAAAGTCGCTGAAAGCTTGGACGACCGTTTGTCATGTAGCTTTTCGAAAAGCACTGGAAATATCCGTAACTGTATTCCAGGTGCTGAACGCCTACGAGCAGTGCAAACTAGAGTGCAAAAAACAGCGTGACAGTGTCCAAGCGCAAGACGTAAGCATTTCATGAGTATAAGCAGTAATGGCGGCAGAAGCACTCCTTTTCAGTACGTCGAGCAACTGAGAGCGGAACTCGCCGCTGCTGAGGCCACGCTGGCAGCCGAAGCCGCTGCCGTTGCAGCGTCGTCGTCAGAAGCTGCGGTGTCCCACGACAACTTCAATTAATGCGATTCTATTATGGTGTCAAATGCTTTTGCTCAAATGTTCTACAGTAATGTTGTGTGCCTGTCACTCTAACTTTGTTGAATATCTTTCCTTTGAACTGGCCTCTTTTAATAGCTGTCTACTGCTTTATTGTACCTTATGGCTCAAAAGGGCAGCGTCTAATAACTGGACTTATCAGTTCTGTGATCTGCCTTACCTACAACATAAACTGCCCTACTCGATATTTACCTCATAAAATTTCGCCCTTCTCGTGATGACCATAAGCATGTTGATAGGGTTAAGTAACACCGTTGGATGGATGTCTCTCACAAGGCAAAGCTTTTTTCAGCATCGCTTCACAAAACTTTTGCCTGGCGAGGATCATGTTGGAATTCCCGGCCTTCCCTGTATTGATAACCTTCCAAAATGTTGGAGATACAATCACGACGTCGAAGGTTCTACAACATCTTTGAGCCATGTGGAAGCCAAAATAATAAGTCAATTTTTTTGGAAGGTTGACGCTGCGGCATGTTGGTGTTCGATATCGCGGAACAGAATGTCTTCATCTGCGTTGGCCTCATATTCAAGAGTTTGTTCTTCACTACTGTGACGGCAGTCTAATCTTCGTGTTTGTTCACAATATTCTACTATGTGCATCTAGCAAAATGCATCTACATATCTTTAGGTTTATAGGAAGAATAACACAAACAGAAGGAATTTCCAACTGCTCTCCTCTGCAATGCCAGCGATAACGAGAAAAAAAACATGATTAAATCTGAAAGAAACCAAACAAAAGCGTACTGCACGATTGTCAGAACTTGACGATAATACCTTATCACAAAGAAACAACATAAATAAGAACAAAACTATGAAAAGGACTACAAGATGTGGATTGCTCGTAACAGTTATGATGGAATTGGGATGTTGGCAACCACTGTCTTCAGGATTTCCCCAGTTTTCTTCCGCCAATGTTTTGGATCTTTCGAGACGGCCACCCATAATTCCCCATGTCGCGGCTCTGCTTCCTCACACTTCTTCAACACCTTCTCTTGTTCCTCCTAGGAACGAATAATAAACGAAGGCAGAACAACACAGACTGGGTGTAAACTCACTTCCGACCCGAGCATCAGCTCAAATTTATAGGAATGGGCATAGGCATCGCCGTTATCTGGATCGACGTTTATAGCTCGCTGGAACCACTCCCGAGCCTTCTTCACCTGCAAAACCGATATTTTTTGGTAATTAACTACGAGAGAGGTCAACCAAAGCTACCTTTCGTTCCGACCAGAAAAGACGAGCTGCGGCAACCAGCACGTGGGGATTGTGCTCGCAGCGTTTTAATGCATCCACCGACTTTGCGCGACGGCCATGCCGCTCTTCCATCCATATCGCTTCGGCCCACAGTCGTCCTGATATGTGGAAGTTTTGCGGATGCTAAGCGATTAGAATAGATGTAATTACCTGAGCCTTCACATTCTTGCAAAGCACGAGCCAACCTTTCCGAAGCCAACTCTCGTAGACCAGCTCGCATCTCCAGCCGAACTGACTCCAACCACAGGTCTTCGTTCCGCGGATTACGGATGCGAGCCTAGAGCATAAGCCTGACGTTTTTCCTAATATTACCCCTGATGGAGCAGCATTATATTACAGATACACAGTAGTGAGCAGAAAGATTGCAACTTTTGGTTTTTCGTCCGTATCTTCTGACATGGTAGAGAGAAGAAACCGAGATTTTTTGAGAGACTTGAAGACAGTCAACTCATAAAATCGCTTCTATGAGTTGAATTTCTGCGCCAATTGATTTCTTCGCGGAAAATTCGGCCCATCGCTGATAAAAAAATGTAGTTCTCCGGGATCCTGTCTAACATTCCTCGAGCTTTCTTGAGATCAACTCAACAGAAAACGTCTGGGCGTATTTCTGCTAGTCTGGCTCATCCTCTTCGTTTTGTTTGAAGTCAGTGCTGCTTCTGATGGAATTGCAACTGAACCCTCAAGTCTCCTAAAGGAATCTCTTCCGTGTCAGAAGTAGCAGAGGAAGAACCAAGAGCTGTAATCTTTTTGCTTCCTAGTGTGTGTATGGCAAAAATGCCGCCGATCTATAAATTTTGATAATATCTTCTTGAATGAAGCATGTAAAAGCTTGTCTTTGCTGCAATTTCTCGAGAATTTAGCCTGTGTGTTCCACCATAATTTCAAAAAAAACAGCCAACGTAAAATTAAGGTTCTTATACCAGTTCCATACAATTACGCTCAAGGAAGTCCTGAGCATTGAATAGAAGAACATATGCATACCTTCTCTAAATCGGACCTCGCCTTGATTATTTGTTTCTGAGACTCTTCTAGACGACTAAGTAATAACCAGAGCGGAATGGCTCCAGGACACTTCTTGATCTGGAAAGAGAAATTCTCAGGAAGCTAATTACAACTGAATAAAGTAGAACATACTCACTCCTTCTGTGATGATTTTCCTGGCATCATCGTGATTATTCTCTTGCAGATATATCTGTCCAAGCATCATGTAAAATTTGGCAAAGTCAGTGTACCTGCAATCGAAAACGTTACCGAAATTTAGGCTTGGCCTTGATGGGAAGCCGCTGACTTTTCAAGGCCCTCTTTGATCAGCTCCTTCGCTCTGTCCAGATCACCAAGACACCATTCCAGCCGAGCACTCTTCATCCATATCCGAGCGGATGGTGCATTGCGTCGAGCCTTGTCAAGGAGACGTCGAGCTCGAGCAAACTCATTATTTTCTGACTCCAATTTCACAGCAGCCATCCAAATTCCTTCAGAGTTAGCATTGTGTTCGAAAGCCTAGAGTATAAGAAATCCCACAAAAACGTGAATACTACAGCTGGGCTAGAAACACTATAAAATTGATACCTTGGCTAGGATTTCTCTCGCTCCAGCCACATCTCCATGTAACCATCGCGATTTCGCATACATCAACCAAAGCACTTCAACTTGAGGACAAGAAGCGGTGGCGTCAGCCAGAACTGCCTCGTACTCTTCACTTAAATCTAGCTAACTCCAAAAAAGGAATCGAACTATTGCATAAGGACTTAGATGTGAAACGCAAGAAAAAACATGGAAAACAATAGCACGGGGACAAGCAACACTTACGTGGTTCCGTGAGTCTTCTCGAAGTGAGCAGTAGCCAACCAGATTCCCTTTCGCTTCTCAATGTTCTTCAAAGCGTGAGCATAAACGGCTCGAGCGCAAGCCAATGCACCTAAACAATATTACTACCGTACAATAATACCATTGGCAATCATTGTTTACATACCTTGTTTGGCGAAAGAATCAGCATCTTCAAGCCATGTAGCCTTCTTATCTTCATCCTCCACACCAGCCCCAATGACATGTCGGCTAAACACGAAATTCTAATAACACGAATGAACAGGCGAACCAAGATGACGTTTATATCACCAACTAACATTATGGCCTGACAGGTGAGGGTGCAGCCGGCTTTCTCCGCGTCTATAGCATCTTTCATCCAGTGTTCTCTGTTCAACTCGACCATATTCGCCGTTAAAGACGTTAGTGCCTGAATGAGTGGATAATGTATCAATGGCAGATAAACGAAAACATCTCAGCAACCTGCGCTGCCAAAATGCAGGAGTTCCTCACCTTTTGCACAATTCTGTCCACCATATCCTTCTGACCACGAGTCTCTTCTAAACGGGCGGCGCACAGCCAGATTTGGCGATCAGTCGGAATATGCTCTCGAGCCTTGTTCAGAACTTTTCTAGCATTTTCGTATGTTTCCAAGCGTGCCAATGCTAGCCAGAGTTCTGTGCTCGAACTGAATACATTATCATAAATCAAAGGGAAACTAACTCAATACAAAACCAATAGTGATTCGAAGAATTTCACTCCAAAAAAATGAAAAGAGCACGACGAGGATTCAGTTTTCTACAAGCAGCAATGGTAAGAAAATTGGGTTGAACATGCAAATGAAAAAAAAACTTTATGACACTTGTAAACTCTCTCCCACAAAAAAGTGTTTCATTGATAGCAAAATCGAGCACCACGGTAGAAGTACAGGTGAAAATATTTAGCTGTTGCTTATCAGATATGAAGATTGATACATTTCCATCAATGTAGAAATGGTACAGAAGAGATGAATACAGAAAATCCTGCATAATAAGACCTTGAAGGCACTAACCTGCAGCATTCAACTGCTCGAGTAAGCAACACCCTTGCATCATCCGGTTCTTCCAGCTCAATTGCAGCTTTCCAGAGACGAACAGAGGTTGGTATTTGTTCCAGAGCTTTACGAAACACCTGCGAAAACAGAGGATACGCTCAACTGTAAAGGAACCAATAATATAACTGCATAAACTCACCTTCTTTTTGGCTTTCATGTCTGTCTCAATATCGGCTGCCTTCATCCAAATCCGAACACTGTGAGGCATTGCACGTACTGCATTAGCGACAATTGCTTTAGCTGTTTCTGGCGGATGCAACCTAAAAAGAATACCGGCTTCGAGCAACATACGGAAAGGATATGAGAGATGAGCTATTCGAACCTGACAGCCTCCAGCCAAATATCCTCGCTTTTCTTGTTCTTCTCACAACCTTCCATGATCAAATGACGAGCAACCTAGAAATCAAAATAAAAGAAGTTTGAAAGGAAAGAGTGGTGAGCGTGCGCGGAACCCTGAATAGAAATGGGAACGAGGGAAATGAAAATAGGTGATGAAACTAACGGCTTCAAAGAGGTGGTTAAAACGAAGCTTCACTTCATTTCACTCCATTTTAACACCCGAAATAACCACTACCTTCCAATCCATACATAATTTTCAACCTTATTCTACTTATTTACCTCAGCTAGTAGTTTAAATCGGAAATATTTTCCCTATTTACTGTTAAATCAGAACAAAAAGACTTTAGTTTCTTGAAAAAACTAGTACCTGAAGCTTTCCCACAACTTCCTCCAGGCGTGCGCTGGCGATCCATGCAGGAGGATGTTTTGGGTTTGTCTCACGCACCGATTTCAGCAACATTCTTGCCTAAAAACTCCAACATTACCTTCCTCTCAATACCGAAGAATTACGAGTCGTAACATACCTTCTTCACGTCATTGATGTCACCCCCGTATTGCGGAATCATAGATTGCAAATCAGTTAGGTAACCCTTGGGATCCACAACAGTCTGTCCTGTGACGGAGTCAGATACCTAGAAAATTATAGCATTTCAAATAAAGAACAGATTAAATCAACTCATATATCACCTGATTAAGCTTGATGTCCATAATTTTGTTTCTTGCCTGACCAATCTTGATTAGATCAAGGTCATGTCCTGTTGATATGCCGGAGTTTATTCCTGTTTTCCATCCCCCTGAAAACCACTGATAGATGACTGCATATAAGTCTCAGACATCCGTGGGGGTGACGGGCAGGTAGGACCCCAACCGCTCCGCCCACTTTTTGAGTTGAGGGAGCGTATCTGGACGTCCAAGAAGGGCAGAGCGTGCTGCGCATAACGCTGGTCGTCCCCCCATCTGCCGGAACCCAATAACACGTTCCATTCCACCCGGAGACAACTGCGAGGGCACATGGGGGAACGTCCTTCAATTGTCGGGGGTAGATGCCCCACGATTTTGGGTCCACCCCCAGGTACAACTGGGGGTGGACCCATTTTCACCTGTAGTCCACCCCCACGAATGTCTGAGGTAGTGAATGAGTCAAATGTCTGCAGCCTCACATAATCTAACAGAAAATGGAACATCATAAACAGTAGATGACAGACAGCAAATAGAATTAAGAGTCTGGTGCAAATGCACAATAATGTCTAGGGAGCAAGAGAAGAGGCGAAAATTGTAAGAAAAAAGTGAGGATCTGAGATAAGTTACCCTATTTACTTGAATTTGCAGACTAAAGAGGTGCATGGTCGTAGGGGAACGGACAGAAGGCATATAAACCTTATAAAATTTTAACAAAAGCTCAGACAGCTCATTCTCATGCTAGAACTTAGGATGAAGTGAGTCCAAATGTTCGAAAAAAAACTGGAAACACAAATTAAATAGAGAGGCAAAGCAGATAAATACCAAGTAAGCGATCAGGTGAGGAAACAAACCTAATGATGACTGCATGCCGCCAAATGTGCTTTGAAAGCCAGAACCAAAAGGCGTAGTCATTCCCGACTGAACACGGCTATCGAGCATTGACGTCGTTTCGCCATAATTCATGGACATGGCAATAAGAGAGTCCGGAACAGGTGTGAACCTGCAACAGTAGAAGTAATTTTAAAAAAAAACTAGCAATGAGTGTTTGATAAGGAATAATGAATATACACGGACATAATGAGGAAAAAGTAATGAAAAAGGAAAACTATGACTCACTTTTCAGCCCTTGGATTTCGTTTTGCTTTATTTCTGGAATCCCCAACCTCTGGTATAGCAACCCACTCATCCTCAGTTACCTGCAAGTATAATTTTCCAAAAATTCTTAGAATAGTATGGATCCAGGTGAACGAAAGATTGAGAAGAGAAATAGGAATATAACAGAACCACGGACACTCGATTTACACAACAACTAACATTTAATCGTCTAGGAAAAGCTGAAACTATGCAATGCAACAGCTGAGACAGAAGCAAAAGCTGATATAACAAATACAAACATGGATGCATGTTCAGTATTAATCATAAAGTAAGAGAAAAAGAACTTACCTCGCTTAGCTGTCTTTTCAAATCCGAAAACTCTTGCTGAATCTTTGGTCGTTCTTTACGGTACTTCTCAATAGCTTCTTTATATTTCTTCTCTCTAAATAATTGTCATTATCTTTATAGCAATGCACAAAGACCTGAAAAAAGAGGATATGTCCATAAATGCTCACCTGTAGTCTTTCCGCCGCTCATCAATCCTCGTTTCTACAGCCAGATAAACTTCGTCTGCTTCCTCGTCTTCTTTATCATAAGGATCCTTTGCAAACAAACTCCCAGCATATCCTTCGAACTGAAACATATACTTATGATTTACCTTAGAATACCTTCAATGGAAAATAAGAAAAACAACGCACCTCATCGTAGTTGTTGTCGTTGAGGCCCTCGTCTTCTTCCTTGGCGGCTTCCTCTTTCGGTTTCTTCGATGGGGGTCCCGTTCCTGTTTCCGGCACATCAGTTGCTTCTCTGGCCGGTCCAATATCAGACCGAGTCGTGAATCCAGTCGCACCTAAGAATAGCTGGAAGCATTTTCGTTTAAGGACGTGTAGACGATGAAGACTAACCTCTTCCGACTCCAGGAACGTAGCCCGCCGGAGCGGGCATACCCATAAAGTGCTTCTTGGTTTTATTTACAAGAGATCCAGGAATTGTTATAGACATCTTCTGCAACAGCAACACGACTGAAGAAGAAAACAAGAAAACAAACAGAAAACAATGCTAGTAAGAACAAATACGAAAAAAATGGGCAGAAGACATCCACCGTCACGAACTCCACGGTAGGAAATATGTGGAGACCACTACAAATAAATGTGCTAGTGTAAACGAAGACAACTTAAGAGGAGAAACGCAGGAACTACCGAAACAATCGGTTTCGTTTGAGGCTTATGAAAATCTCCTCACAAATTTCGAATGAGGCCTACTGTAGCCAACCTTTTCCGCAACTACAGACTTGCCTCTGTTTGTCGTGCAAAAAATTGAGACCAAGGTTTTAATTCATTTCTAAAAATGGAAAGGTGGGCTCACGTTCATTTGAGAGTGGTGAAATAGTCCTAGATTTGTTGTTGTAGTGTTGTGGTCCTAGCATGCCTCTATAGCTTTTCGATGGACTTTGTTTTTTGTGGATTTTTGTGGTTTTGACGTGACATTGCGATATGCTCCTATATATCCAAACCAGTCTGGCCGTCCGGCTGACGCCGGACTTCCAGACCGTTCCTTATGCTCGCTTCGCTCGCATGACTTCACCTCGCATCGATTTGAGTGAAACTATGGTCAAGCCAGTTTTGCTCCGTTTCCCTAAATGCCCTCCCCCATAAAAATGGACTCATCAGAGAGAACCGCTTGCGTCTCTCAGAGCAATTATATCATTTTCTCGAGTGAAATAGCTAACTGTGGCTATATGTAACCGATTCAACCTTGAATGAAAACGGGGAATGGTTTATCATACTCTGTTTGTTGTGAGTGATCCATTAATAACAATCAGCTTGAACATATAAAAAGGACGGTGCGGTGTGCTCAGAAACAAATGTGGGTAGAACACGCAGGAGGGGATGTGATGTGGGCAGAGTGACATGATTGGTATAATAGTCACTGCTGGGGCGAGCATTTGGTACTTTTTCACTGTATTTAGGCGCCAGAGGACAATTAGAACAAAGATAGACCTGATTAAGAGCATTTTCTCGCAACTCTGCACTGACGCACCTCTTCTTCATCTTTCTATCCATCCGCAGGCGTTTATCGACTTTTCGACGCCGGCGCACCGTTATCGAAACGGTGGACCCGTCTCCCCATTTTGGACACCGGTGTCCCTTATCATATCGCCGGACCCGTCTCCCCCCACTTTGGACGCCGGCGTCTCCTTATCATATCGCCGGACCCGTCTCCCCCCACTTTGGACGCCGGCGTCCCCTTATCATATCGCCGGACCCGTCTCCCCCCACTTTGGACGCCGGCGTCCCCTTATCATATCGCCGGACCCCTCTCCCCCCACTTTGGACGCCGGCGTCCCCTTATCATATCGTCGGACCCGTCTCCCCCCACTTTGGACGCCGGCGTCCCCTTACTTTGAACGCCGGCGTCCCCTTATCATATCGCCGGACCCGTCTCCCCCACTTTGGACGCCGGCGCATCCTTATCACGACGACTGACCCACCTCCCCCCACTTTGGACGCCGGCGCATCCTTATCACGACGACGGACCCAACTCCCCCCACTTTGGGCGCCGGCGCAGCTTTATCGCAGCGGTGGACCCGTCTCCCAACTCTTTGGGTGCCGGCGCACCCTTACCACGACGACGGATCCACCTTCCTCCACTTTGGGTACCGGCGCTACTTTATCACATCGCCGGAGCCGTCTCCTTGCGCCTACCCACTCTTGGATGCCGGCGCCCCTATTGCCGGTACCTATTCCTCCTTCTCCTCCCGACTACTCGAATCGACTGCACCACACCATACCCGTTCCCATTCTCAGAAATGATCGATATCAGAAGAATACGGTATGCAATCACCATCACTGACCAATCAGGGAATTTCGTTTCACACACACACACGTGACACACAGACTAAGCCCGTTATTATAAGTCATGATTAGTCGTGTGCTAAATGTAGCTAAATAACCATTGTTTCAGAATGGATATCGATAAACTGAAATTCGCCGTTAGCTGCTCCAGTAACATGAACAGGAGTATGGAAGCTCATAGTTTTATGCAGTGAGAATAGGAATTTCTTGTGGTATCAAACAGAAATATGTATTTCGACGTCAACACATCCTTTCAGAAAGCGCGGATTCAACATTGAATCGTACGGCTCGGGAAATCAAGTGAAACTTCCTGGCACCGCCATAGACAAGCCAAATTGCTATGAATTCGGCAAGACCACGTACGAATACATCTACAACGACTTGAAGTCAAAGGACTCCACATAGTAAGTAGTTCCTCTCTGTTTGTAACTACTTCCTTTTTCACCTCTGCTTGATTATTTTACTCTTAACTTGCAGTTACACTCAAAATGGACTTTTGAATATGCTGGATAGAAATCGGCGCATCAAACCTTCTCCCCAGAAGTTTCAGCACGAAGATAAGGAATTCGACGTTATCATCTGCCTAGAAGAGCGAGTCTATGATCAAGTATGTCCTTATTTCTTCATAAATCTGTGTTTCTGTCACTTTCACTGCATATAACATTACCAGATATGAGTAAGAATTTTTACTTCTTCTCAGTGTCATTTTTAACACTTTTGTTGAACAGACAGAAGGGAGCCATAGCACAAGTATATTAGCGCGAATTCGACTAGTGTAAATTTGCTGACCAAATCCCCCAATGAAGCTGCAGTGGGCGTCGATGGCGGTGGGCTCGAAAAGCAGGCGGCGCCACTGCTTCGTTCGCGATAGAATTGTTGTCGCAGTGGCGAATCTAGGTTTTCTTGATAGTTTTTCATTACAATCGATGCTAAGTAGCAAGAAAACTAAGCAACTGTCACGGAAAAAACTCCATAGATTGTTGTCCGGAGACGATTTTCGCTTGAGCGGTGCGGTAGCGACGCGTGCTTTCCGAGGCCGCGAAAAGGGCACCGCCATCGACGTCACTGTAGATATATTGGAGGGTTAGAAGATTCCGTTTTTTAACCTGTTCCAGATTTTCGCATAAGCTTGGGAGGACCTTGTATGTAGGATGAAGCTTTTCGTGCTTGTTTGTAAAGTTTCATAAGATCTCGTTAGTCCTCCTAGAAACTAGAACGTTTTGTTACAGATAAAATTTAGCGAAAACCAACTGTTGAATTTCTCTTTCGTGAATGATTTCTATTGAATAAATTCCAAATTCGCCTGTAATTGTAAACGGAATGGAATGCTTCTAGCATTCCCATTTAAAATTTTGGAACGCATAGCTCATGAGGAACTGAGAATCGTACGGTAACACAATGGCCTCTGATCAATGAATAGAGGCGAGGTGACGGGAGAGTACTGCAGCTATAGAGAAAGTTATCAAGAAGTGCAGAGAGATTTGACAACAGAGTTTGTGCGACGATCTGAGCTATTGAAAACTCCTATTGGAATTTCTTCAACAAAGAGAGGTATTCTGTCGAAGTGGCATTCATGATGCGCTAAGTTCTACCATATGCAGTTTTTAACGCTGCCCTCGAATCCGTAGTCCGAATTTCCTGCGGGATTCTGTACAGTGGGTTACACCTACTTCTTTTCGCTCAGATCTATTATAGCGTACCCATGCATGAGCTCCAGCCTGTGATTGGTAGCTCCCTGATGACTTCATACGATTCGGTGCTTTTGGAGGGAGCACGAGCCTTGCTAGTGTGCTGCTGATATAGCTGACCTGCTTTAGGTTGTTGATCATCTTCACACACGACCTACAACAAGTGGCAATCCAGTACATGTGATCAACATCGACATAGAGGATAATCCTGAGGAGGCTACTATAGGAGCCTGGTTCGTATGTGAACTCTGTGGAAAGGTTGGTGCTCTCAGTAGCTGTCATTTCTATGACGGCGCGGAGTCAGCATAGACTCGTGGGTAAACTAAGCATTGCGCGCGTTAAGCGGTTAAATAATCAGCGCTCTAGTATACTCTACAAGTCTGGAAGGATGAATTGCTGATTGTGTGAATCGAGTGCCCCCGCTGATCAATATATGGAGCATGTACGCACTCAGCGCCTCACTGATCACGGGATGAGGATTGCGTGATGCACCTTTAAAAGGATGTGATTAACACTAACCGGATTTCCATGTTCCTTGATTCTTGAACCTGGGCATTTTCAAGATATGCTTTGTATAAGGCTGCTATCTCCAGGTTGTTAGGTGGAACTCGTTTTATTAACGGCCTGACGTTTCGACTTAAACGTCTTCTTCGGTGGCCTGAAAGTGGTGTAGAGCTCGATTATGCGTTCTTGGCCACCAAACATTTTGTACCCTCTTGGGTAGTGCAACATCATTCTGGATCGACTAGAGAGAACCACCCATAGACGACTGAAAACTAAGCACCGTTTTTGAGTCCACAGTTTTGAGGATGTCCGCAAAAATCCATCAAAGAAATTAAAAAAAAGAAAAGAAAAAATCCATCAAACAAAAAAAAAGAAAATGAAAAATCCATCAAAAATCCAAAAATCATAAATCCAAACATCGGCAAAACGGTGGGCTCAAAAACGGTGGTTAGTTTTCAATCGTCTATGGGTGGTTCTCTCCAGTCGATCCAGAATGATGTTGCACTACCCAAGAGGGGACAAAACGTTTGGTGGCCAAGAACGTATAATCGAGCTTTACACCATTTTCAGGCCTCCGAAGAAGACATTTAAGTCGAAACGTCAGGCCGTTAATAAAACGAGTTCCACCTAACAACCTGGAGTTAGCAGCAGTATGCAAAGCACTAACCGGATTGTTACTCCTTTGCGATAAAGATCGGAGAAGTTCCAGTCCTCCAGATATTGGTGAAAGCGGGCCCAATTGTTTGTCTATCCTTATCTGTACTCGGTTTCTTCAATCACTCATATGTGCAGGGAATCTCATCTGTATCTATTCAAACCTTTGGAGTAACCACTCACAGTATCTTTTAGCTGGACGAGTGCGACGATTTGGACAACGAGATCGATGAAATTTTGGCCGAATTTGAAGCAAAAAATCAAAAGCGGAATATCTTACATACAATATGTTTCTATTAAATCGGATGTTGTTTTTGAGCAGGAAATTTTGTTCTTCCGATGTGCGCGGAAGTGAATTTATAAAAGTCATCATGGCGATTGGAAACACTCGTGTTCCGACGTAATTTATTGTTAGCCGTCCCACTTGACGGTGCTATCAGATAAGCTGACTCGATTTTGTACATATCAGTTATGTCCTCTGTTGAGTTCGTAATAAAGTTCTTTTATTTTTACTGTTTTGTAGCACCTTCATACTATTCAAGAAACAACAGGATCAGTTGGTTTGTGTCTTATTTTGGTTGCACAATGTATCTTCTCTGGGGTGGTTTTTCAGCGGCTCCGAGTGGTGGTTCACATAGTGAGTGGTCATCCATGTAAAGCTGTAAAAGCAGATATTCCGGTGTTTTCCTGAATGAGTACCGGTAAAACACCTGAAGACGTCGTCTCTCATGTGCTTTCATTAGAAACTTTTCCTTGTAGCAGTTGTTGCAGAAGTCTGTGCGCATCATTCTGAAGATACCATTCTGAATGAACGCAAGTGATAATGGAAATCAGCAAGATCGCACTGGACACCTCTTATTAAAATCTCGAATATGTACGGACATGCTTTATCATGCAAGGATTTCGTGCTTTCTCATTCAAAGTGCTGAACAAAGACGGCGTTGTAACAGTTGGCTCCAGGGAAAATGAATCCACTCAGCTAGTGATTAGTTTCGAAGTCCGAGTCCAACTGCTGCAAGCCATCATGGAAAAGGTGCGTCAGCCGTCAATGGTGGCAGAACGGAATCTTCGCAGTAATCCACCAGCAAAGCGCTGGGAACTGATATTGAGTGACTTTCTGTGCGAACGATTTTGGTGAAGCGACATCCCCTGCCGTGTGTTACTCCTTTCCGTTGTGTCCGAGCAGAACCTACTCTTCTGCACTTCAGGCAGAGACATTCATAGCCTGTGCCAATCCACAAGCACGACAGCTTTTTACCGGTCTATATTATGGTCTATACTACGTCTGTATTTTTGTGGTGTTTTGGGCTAGTTGTAGCCTTTATCAGCCTCTAGACACGAACTCCTCTTACGACCTATAGTCAACTCCAAATGTCCGTAGACAAGACTTGGGGCCTCGGCGCGGGTCTCTCGCTGTCTGCTGCACGGATTCAGCGTGGCATGCAGGGCAGAGACGCGGAGGAAAACCGCGCCGCGGTCCCAACTCTTGTCTACGGACATTTGAAGTTGACTATACATACTAGTTGGTGCTGAACTATGTACGTGAATATGAATGTGTCCGTACTTTTTTCATCACTCAGCACTTACAACTTTCCCATCGCTTAACAATAGATAAAACCTTCATAAAATTTCGTTTTAGCAGTGCGAAATAACAGAATAAAGAGGTTCTGAAATGAATGGCATAGCCCACTGGTGTAGTCCTAAACGGAAACATATCCTCGAAAGAAAGACATTCAGCTTACAAACAGAAGACTACTCCAAGGCAGCAGATCCACCATGCACCAAGGCAGCAAAGAACACCCAGGCGGTTGATTCGCTTCTCCACTGCCTATATAAGCTCAGCTAAGCACTTAAATTGGAACTAGGAATTGTATGAAAAAGCCTTCACTAACCATTTGATGACATTCTGAGCAGAGAGTAAACTGCTTCCTTTTGGGATCATTTTCATTTTCTTTGACGTCCACATTGAGATCCATCGTTGTGCAAATGTATCATACTCAACAATTACACAAGTACTATAATATCGGTTTGTGTAATCCATTCATGATTCACACGCTGGCAACGAGTTACAAAGTAGCAGTTTGTTTACAATCCATCGAGTGAGTTGCTGGACAGCAAGCCTCTAACGTCTTGCTTTGTTCTCTCGATTTGGTGCAAGGCGTAAAGGAGTGTTTATACTTCGGCGCGACGCGATTGTCGCGTCCAAGCAAACTGTTCCAATGCGATGGGTCCCGAGTGGAAGCATGCACAAACAATGGTCGTGATGTGGTAGTTGGCGTTTTCCGTCGCGACGCGACGTCGCTGCGCGACGTCGCGCCCTATTTATACCTTTTTCTTGAAAAACGACGCGATGGGCCTGATTCGCGTCGCGCTTGCTAGCAGACGCGACGCGATGATTTCGCCGATGTCAGAGCTTGGGGTGGTGTGTTCATTGTTTGATTTTCTTTCTGCTTTGGCCTAAAACTTACGGGACTTGACGACTTATCATAAGAACGCATAAACGTTGACGATCACGCCAAATCGAGCTAAGTGTGAAATTCTGCGTGTACGCAATTTTGCGAACTTTGGCATAGCGCAACCGCGCGACGCGACGGCTTCGCTACACATCGCGTCGCGCGTGTTGTAGCCGTCGCGGCGACGCCATCGCCTCGCGAAAAAGTATAAACACTACTTAAAAGGCATGCAGGATCACCCTTACTGAGTAGATTTGTGTGAGGCTCAACTGATTGATTTGTTGATTATTTTACCATTATTAGTATTATTATTCATGTCTTTTCTATCATTATGATCGCTGTTGTCGTTATCATTAATATTACCAGTTTATGGAAAAATTTCCCACCATTTTTGCTTTTTATATGAGTCTATTTTCTTCTCTATTGAAATCAACAATTAACAAACATGTGGATTACAATTATCAATAACATATTGCCATTTGTCAGGTGATTTGTGGATCCCACTTGCTTGGAAGTTCTGGGGTTTTGTAGCAAGAAACTCGCTGAGTCTTTTTTTTTTTTTGAGTTGGTCTAGACTGTAGAATTTCCTTCCTTGATTGGACAGCGACAGGCGCCAATTTTGGTGAATGCGGTGGGTGGGCCAGAACATCACATCTCAATCTTTGAAGTTTCCGCTGGGTGTCCTTCGCAATGTGCAGATGAGCGTTGTTGTAGAGGAAGTAGACCTCGTCCTGTTTTCCATGTAGAGCCGCAGCGACGCAATCCATTTATAGTCTTTCCAAAAAAAAACCTGCCTCTCGCTACGCTGCGCGTCGACTGAGTCACGTCGCAGCACGCATGATAATGCATAGGAGGCGCGGCGCGGCTCAGCAGACGGGCGGTGGATGCAGGAGGCAAGTACTTTCTGGAACGACTGTATTTGCAGCATGGCAGCTACATTTCTAGATATCCTAGCCGGACCTATCGTTTTTGAAAGAGAATAGAATTTTGATGACTGGATTGTTAATTATAATCATGTGTATTGGTTGCTAGAATAACACAGGAGACGATGACACCCATTAAAGGCAGCACCCACGGAAATTTTTGTGTTGGAGATTTCGCTGAATTTCAAGGTTTTCAGGGACGATGAACTCATAGGCATTGATGAAACAGCGTGAAACACGCCGAAAGACGAGAATTGAAGGCGCTGTTTCCCATGCGTCCACAGCGCGGACGAGTTTTCCGCTGAAGTTATACGCGCGCAATTCCATGAAATTCTGTGGATGTTGTGCATTCCATACCTCACACTGTACAATATTTCTTATACAACATGATACATTAGGCTAGACCACTCGCAGCATGCCAAATCAATAGAGTTAACTGGCGTGGCGGACACCAAAATGGCCACGCTTGGCTCTGCGTCCACGGCAGTATCTCCACAGATAGGCCGCTTTTTCCTGTGTTCAAGTTACCATAGTAGTTGTCTGGCAGCCGACCACACAGAGAACGACTCACCTCGGAAGTGAGGATTTCCGTGGGCGCTGTCTTTAAGTATCGAATTAATTAAGATTCGGGGTGCAGAAAAGTCATGATCTTCACCAGATATAACTGCGAACGGACGGAATCCTTACATCCTCGGAGCTCAATTTAGTACAAGGCCAAACTGAGCTCCTTCAGCAAATTCAGTCATTCCACATCATCTATACGGCCCTGTTTTGAGCTGGGTTTTGTTCTGCATGATAATTTAGCTCAAGTTCGACTGCCTAGGGTTCGACTCCGGTGAAGATTCCATTGCTGGAATTCACACATTTCTTGTATGTGAATAGTCCGTAATTTAAGATTTCGACCTTCTTAAGCAAAAACAATTTTTGATACACATGTACATACGGTCACGGCCATCCTGGCCACATAGGTCAGAAACCGCCTACCAAGAGACCGCCCATGTAAGTGCAGGAAAACCTGGATATAAAAGATCCGGCAGATAGAACCCGGCAAGTTTTCGCCAGTGGCGGACGCAGAAAGTGGGCGGGAGGGGGGCGTGGGAAAAAAATTGGGGTCTCCGCCGTTTTGGGGACCCAGACGGAAAATAAAATTAATAA
>JARK01001344.1:2718798-2749253 GCA_000688135.1 Ancylostoma ceylanicum
CCCCCCCCCCATTCTCCATTTTCATGTTTTTGATGATGAATGCAATCCTCTAGCATTAGTGCTCTATGGTTATTATGGCTGATTGACTAAGATTCGACCTAGTATTTTCCCTCATTTCCCCCTTGTTTGGGGATTCCGTGATCTTTTGATTTTCTGTTAATGTCTTCGTTGGTTCTTACTAATTTTCCAATCATTATTTCCTTTCCTGCGGAGCAAGTAGACCATATTTCGCTGAAAATAAATCATTTTGCGAGGATCCGCATGGGGAAAAACTGCCTAATCGATCGTTCGCTATCGGTCCTCAACTCAGAGGGTATTTATGGTTGACGCGCGTCAAATTTGACGCGTCGGCCTTTAATTTCTCGAATTTTTCGCGTTGTCTCGATGCGGCGGAAATGGAAACGCGTTTTGTTCGCGCGGCTGTCGCGACGACAAAACCAGGAGCATTCGCGCCCCACTAGGAATTCTCTTCTCCTCCCTCTTTTGCATTGTGTATTGTCGCGTTAAATTTGACGCGCGTCAACCATAAATACCCTCTCATGGTTCGCGCAACTCGACCGCTCCTGTAGAACGCAACCTGGTTATGAACCTCGAAAAACAGTATTTTTTTATTCTCACGGAACGTTGCTCCCTTAAGAAACTGTTGGATACCCTTGATAGATCCGAAATACGCTGGGATCTTGGAGTCAAAAATTTCCGTGGGTGCTGCCTTTAATGTCAATGACATGATAAAACAGGATGTACAAGGCGCCACAGCACAGTCCTTCTCAAAAAGATAGACGGATTGCGCGTGCGGTTTCTTAGTGTTGCGACTGCACCATCGCGGTGGGACCTACTCAACCTCTCATTTGAAGCATGCTTTCTCCGCATCCCTCGTTCAGGCCCCGCTGCGATGGTGCAGACGCGCAATCAGTCTATCTTTTTGAGATGAACTGTACATTGCTGCTATCACTAAAATCCTGCGATGAGGCGGGCGTTCTCCTAATAAATCAACTCTTCCTAAACTATCATTTTTCGCGCTTTCTTTCCCCTATGTTCAGACTAACTTGCCGATCCTTACTGAGCATTCAAAGGAGCTATGAAATTTTCCAAACGTTGAAAAATCTCACCAGAACGGTGCCCTAATTGGCGTTGAGCACTTAAAGTAATAAAGGATAGGTAGAAAACCAAGCTGTCCACTGGTTCTTAGAAATTGAGCACGGCTGGTCTGTTTGCCGCACGAATGGTCCACTGGCAAGCAGCAGCGGACGTCCCGCGCGCCCAATTCCTGCCTACTTCTCAAGTCTTCCGCGAGCCGTCCTATATTGGATGCTCACGCCCTCCACTGACGATGCCCAGGTGTGCTAGTCCATGGAGGCCCAAATGATTGCAATTTCATGTACATGAGGAGAATCTTCCTTTCCATTTTACTCAGTTGTGTTCACTATACGGAGAAACACCTATAACTTTCTTCAATTGTCGTGCCGAACAGGTACGGCACAACAGTTGAAGAAAAAAGTGCCACAGCCCAGGTTTTACGGCAGAACATGGAATTTTTATAAGAATGACGGGAGAATTTGCCATACAAATTTATAGCAGTGAAGGTTTCTAAAATTATACAAGCAATGGAGACAGAGTTCCGGTCTCACATCTCTTTCTTTTTACGTTTATAAAATAAAGTAGTCACTACGACTCTAATAACGATGCCAATCTACTGGAGGTGTAGTTCAACGGATGAATGCTGCACGTAGCCCTCCAAATCTCTAAGTATAAATGCAGCGCACTCAGACATTCGTTGGATTGGAGCGGCATGTCACCTGCGCTCCAAACTCAAAAATGAGCGGACTTCGGGTGCCGTCTTATTTGCCCTTCATCTGTCAACCACTTGCTACAGCGCAACAGCATTCAAATGGCAAGTGAAACGGCACCCGAAGACCCATTTTTGAGATAGAAGCGCAGGTGCCATGGCGCTCCAAACTAAGGATTGTGTGAGCATATGTCACTACACCTGAAACGACCGCATTTAGCTTATTAATAGAATGAAACTAACATGGTCCCTGAACTCGATCTGCTTCTGAAGAGTAAGGCGTGAGAGGAAGTCCTTTACGGATCTTAACGAGAAGAATTCCATCAGTGCCAGCGAAAAATCGTTGCCTTCTCGGAATTCCCGCATAATACTAACAGTCATAATCCGCTCATCTTGTTTTATATATCTTTTCCTGAAAATATGAAAGACTTTGAACGCGATGCTAGGATAAAATGCAACAGAAATGAGCAAGGAAAGCAAACCTTGGATGCATTTTGTGGGTCTGGAAGTTCAGCACGGAGTCGATAACCAGTGTCGTGGCCATGTCGTCAAAATAGCACAGTTCTTGAGGAGTCAGCGAGTGGTCTCCGGACGGCAAATCGCGGAAGGAAAGCAGGGCAGCATCGGGAAACTCTGTCTCGTGCTCAACTTTCCGATGAACGCTCGACGGTTTCATCCGGAACTGAAAGCGAAAAGATTTGGTAGAGCGGATTGATCGATAATAATAATTGCTCTCTACGACGAAGACATGGGAGCAGCGCACAGGCATGAACAGGCCGCCAACGAAGCAGAGAAGTGCGCCGTAGCCGTGGAGTCAGGTGCTTTGAAGGAGCTGCACACACCACACTGAAAATAACGACAACTTTTCGTTTCGTAACCATTTTTCAGCAGCTTTCATTTTTTCGTGTTTCTGTTCCTTTTTATCATTTATAGCGTGAAAATTCTCCCATTTAATCATGGGGAATGTGCTGGGTGCTGCTGATTTGGCCTGCGTCCCAAGTCACATAGTTTTTCAGAAGAAAATCCACTTTATCTGCTTTAGGGTTTTGCTGGGCAGCTGAGCGAAGATCCTCTGCTAGAGAAACATCATGGATTATGATGTGATTGCGAACCAACCTGTGGTGATTGACAATGGGTCGGGATCCATCAAAGCCGGCTTCGCTGGAGGGCAGTCTCCGAAAGTGCGCTTTGCAAACTTCGTTGGCCGACCGAAGCACACTCGAGTGATGGCTGGAGCGTTGGAGGGCGATATGTTCATAGGTACTGTTGTTTCATTCCTTTTCTTAATGAGTATACTTTTCATTTTGGAACAAGCGTCTGACGAGTGCTTACGAAGACATAGTTCCGAACTCAGACATGGATAAGTACAGTGGGCGTCAATGGCGGTGACACGTCTGCGGTCTCGAAAAGCACGCGCCGCGACCGCACCGCTCACGCTAGAATCGTCGCCGCAGTGTCGTATCTGGGTTTTCTTGATACTTATTCATCACAATTGATGATAACTAATACGAAAACTAACTGACTATCAATAAAACCCCATAACTTGATGTCCCGGAGAGGATTCTCGCTCGTGCGGCGCGGTCGCGCCGCGTTATTTTCGAGGCCGCAGACGGGTCACCGCCATTGACGCCCACTGTAGGTCTCTACGACCTTATAGGATAGGAACAAGATTTCATGTGTTATTGGTGTGGGGACGTTCCTGGTTCCTCAGTCGTAGAAAGTCGGCCGCAACATTTGTAAAAGGCAGCACCCACGGAAATCCTCACTTTCGAGGTGAGACGTTCTCCGTGTGGTCGGCTGCCAGACAATCACAATGGTAACTTGAACACAGAAAAAGCGGCCTATCTGCGGAGATACCGCCGTGGACACGTAGTCGAGCGTGGCCATTGTGGTGTCCGCCACACCAGTTAACGCTATTGGTTTGACATGCTACGAGTGGTCTAGCCCAATGTATCATGTTGTATATGGAATATTGTACAGTGTAGGGTATGGACTGCGCACTATCCACAAGAATTCGTAACGATACGCGCGTATATCCCGAGCGGAAAACTCGTCCGCGCTGTGGACGCATGGGGAACAGCGCCTTCACTTCTCGTCTTCCGGCGTGTTTCACGCTGTTTCATCACTGCCCATGAGTTCATCTTCCCTGAAAACCTTGAAATTCAGCGAAATCTCCAACACAAAAATTTCCGTGGGTGCTGCCTTTAAATATCAACTCCATGATAACAGTGTGATCGCGTGAAAGTGATGTGATCATAGCATTGGATTCAGATGCAGTACGGTACGGTGAACAATTAAGGAGTACACCCTGTAATGCTTAGGACATAGTCAGCGTTTGAGTACAGGGCCTGGACGCATCATTGAGATTATCCAGGGTAAACGTGTTGACATCCATGCTAACGATGAGTAAATCGTGTGGATTTCACATGTTTACCCTGGGTAATCCCAATAATGCATGCTACACTAGCACCTTACTTCATTTTCGCATGATAGGTATCAGAATGGATGCTGCCAAGCGGTACAGAGTGTAATTTCTCGGGGACCCGCATGGAGATCCCCATTGACATCGAGTACAGGCTCTATAGTGAGAAAAAAAGCGCATGGTCAGGCTACCACGTCTTATCATTGCCTTTTTTCTCATTAAGAATTCCGCATCCAGTCGTAATGGGGGTTCTTACGCATACAGATCAGGTGGAGTATATCTAACGCTGCACTGTCTTATTTAAATTGAATGCGTTCATGTTTCAGATAACCTGACCTGCTGTAAGCTAGGGGCCAACGTGCAGTCAGGGCGCACATCAAGCACGGGTAGAAATTTTCCGTGCTGATCATGAAGAGCGGCGAATGCTGCGTTTACATTGTGGTTGTGAATTGCGTGTGACTCCGCCAAAAAATTCTAGCGCCTGGACTGCGCAGTCTGGTAATCGTTTTGCCTGTGGCCGCAGTACGTATCCGACTACCCTTTATAAAAGATTGCATGCGTTAGACGTGCACACATATTCACTATAAAAGGGTAGAGGAAGTAAGTCTTATTCCTATCTTGCCGATATTATTGTCATAGGTAGTGCAGCTTTGTAAGTTAACAAGGCTATTGTTCAGGGTCGGAAACACTCATGAACCCAGGCGTGAAAGTTTAGTAGGCGAACTTGCGATTATCGCCATTTTGTTCTTCACAGAACTTTTTTCAGGAACATCATTCATTACGAAACTAGTTTAATGCTCAGTGATTTTCGTATGACTCATGAGCATACTGATTCCATTATTTGCTCAGGTCCAAAAGCAGAGGAATATCGAGGTCTTCTGTCTCTGAAATACCCCATGGAACATGGCATAGTCACAGACTGGAATGATATGGAGAAAGTCTGGCAGTATATTTATAGTCAAGAGCAAATGAACGTAAGATAATCCTATTTCCGTTAATTGTTAAAAGCAGTTATTTTCTGTTCTTGGAAGCACTTCATGCCTTGTCTCTTGCTGGGATTTGCTACGATTCATAAATTCAAATTTACAACACATCCATGCTTGAATCTAGGCAGTAACCATGCTTGAATCTAGGCAGTAATTTTACATATTGGTGAGATTTTCTTGGAAATCTGAACCTGTTGCTGTAGGATAAGTCAAAATTGTTTTTGGACCAAAATTGTGAGCCTATATCGCAAAAATGGGAACAGAATCGACTTTGATAGTCTGACTTTTGCGAATGCAATCTCAAAGCATGAATATGTTTTCCCTCAAACTTTACAGTGACGGTTTTTCCCACACGAAGTTGGAGTATTATGTTTTTTTTTTTTTTTTTTTAAATTTTCAAATGAAGGTATACCACGCCGTGTACACAGCGTTTATCCTAGGTTTGCTGTGGTTTCGTGCTCAGATCATAAAAAATAAATAGATGTAAGAAAGTGGAGCTTTGTGGGTTTCTCTACTTCTTTTCGCGAATCTTTTTGATGTTATTGAAAGTTTACCAATCAGTCTACCCCATCCTCGTTTGGTGATCTCCGCGTATTCCCTTCGGAAGCCAAGTTGTGCATAATGCTCGTCATTCTGGAATTGCTGAGATACACTCAGTCAATTCATCGATTTCAACCTGTACAGATAGCAATGAAAAACTGTGTATGTATCAGGGTTCAAGCTTCCGCTGCAGACTGGCTGAGTTTGAACTCGTACAGCATGATCACTCGAAAATCGCGTCAGCTCACCATTTTTCGCGACCCTATAAAAAAGTCCAGGGAAGAGCTCGTCTGATTACTGAAGAAGCATTTGAAAGAGCAAAACAAACTCTACCAGGAGGTAGCAGAAGTTGGCTTGAAGTTGTTGAATTGGGCAAGAAAAAGTTTTTTTTTTTCAAGCATACCGTGAAACGGCAATTATTTCCGCAACAACCTAATATATCCGTTGATGCGCATATTACTTTATCATCAGATTTTCCCTGAGGAACATCCAGTGCTGCTAACTGAGGCTCCTTTGAATCCGATGAAGCACAAGGAAAAGGTTAGCACATCTATGTTATTCGCTGCGACCCTCTGCTTTCAGACTTTTGTTTGCTTTTTTTGCTTACTTGCATCTAGCTGTGCTAAAAGCTTTCTTATAATGATTAATTACAGGCGGCCGAAATATTTTTCGAATCTTTCAATGTTCCCGCTCTTCATATTCAAATGCAGGCAGTTTTATCCTTGTACTCTTCGGGTAAGTCCCTCTTTTACTGTTCTAATCGCTGGGGATCTCTGCACTCTTTGCTGTAACTATGAATCCTGTATAGGTCGCACAACTGGAGTTGTCCTTGATTCTGGTGATGGTGTTACTCATGTAGTCCCCATCTATGAAGGCTTTGCAGTGGATCATGCGTGAGTGGTATATTCTTCTGCATTAAAAAGAATTCGCCACAGTGTGTTGCCACAGTATGGAATTAAGGTACCTTTTTGTTCTGCTATTTCAGCATAGGAAGGATGGATGTGGCGGGACGAGATGTAACCCGATGGTTACGGTTACTACTACGCAAAGAAGGCACCGATCTCCATAGAACGAGTGAATTTGAGATCGTTCGTGAAATAAAGGAAAAGGCGTGCTACTTGGCTACAAATGTCGTAAAAGAAGAGGCTAATGAAAACGACAAGGTAAGTGGATAGTTGAGTACAGCTGTTGGTTTGCGATCAGCACTGAAATGCTTAATACGCGTTTTATCTCAGCCTATCCTGTTCAGAGGAGTATGCTGGTACAGGTGGTGAGGTTGGCTTTTTACGGACCAAAGTTGATTCCATTCTTTTCTATCCAATCATCGGATTGTTCGCTCCTTTATACTTTTGATTGTTTCGAATTCTGTTTCTGATTCACATGTTTTTGATACCTTAAGCTCTCATAAAATCAGGCCTTCCCAACAACTGAATCATTCGAGTGTTTTACTACTAATGTTTCCAGTTGCATGTACTCTGTTTCGAACGCGATGTTAGTAGAGTGTCCAAGCTGCTTGCCTTTCTTTCAACGCTTTTCATTCGCTGCGCACTTTTCCGCGTCTTCTCTTTCCCTGACATCTCACCGACTATGTTCACCAGTGCAAGCGACTATATTTGAGCTCTTTTGTTTGGCACAGTTTTTTTTTGCGTGCTGTGATAACTTTACTTGGTGACTCATACACTGCGCATCCTTTGCGAACACTCATTTTGAAGGCAACTTGTTAACTGGGAATGTGCTTTTTTTCAGTAAAACAAAGTTTACTCTGAAACCATCAGTGCAAAACTCCCATCCAAATTACATCCACAATTAGTAGTATGAATGCACCTTTTTCTCTTTACATTCAAGGATTTATTGACTGAGGCGAATGATACACAGCTCCCTGTCTTTTTTCTTCGACTTTCCGGTGATTTGCGGGACATGTGGGTGGATGACATCGTGAAGGATTTCTTGTCGTTGTTCCGACACGACGGTAGAGTGATCGGTGTACGTGGCCTAAATTTTGTGTGCATGTATCTGCCGTACTTGTCTGGCAGGTATTCAGTCCCTCCTGACTGTTTCTCTCATACTTTATCATGAAGACAACTTGCTTTTTTGTGGGCAAGTATCTAGTTTTGAAGTCGAACTAGGTTCTTACTTTTTATGTAGTCACTGCGCTTGTTTTACACTTGTTATACCTGGTGACATTTTTTTTCACAAATCCTTGACTACAACGGGCAGTTAATTCGGCACTTCTACAAAGCAATGTCCAGGTTTTAAAAAACAGAGTGCATAGAGATTATTTCAACCGGCGTTTTTTTTTAAATTTTCGGAATCCATATTTTGAAGTTTGCCGAACAATCCATATACCATTAGAAGAGCAATGAATTGAACAGTTGAAGTGAACAGTGTTAAGTGCTTGGGCACAGGCTGTCAGGAACACTTGAAATCCCCAAATTACCACCCTATTAAGAATTCGACTCATCAGATTACATATTGCCTTTCTATCAAATGAAGTCATTAATCAATTGGTAGTGCAGGGATAAATTTCAGCAGGTAATAGTGAACTAATCGATTCCAGCTCATCTATCCTCTGCCAGATGGCTCCCGCCTTGAAATTGGTGCCAGCAGATTCCGTGCTCCGGAAGTTCTGTTCCGGCCCGAGTTGATTGGAGAGGAATGGCCAGGAATCGCCCAGCTAGTCAACGACTCCATTCGAGTTAGTAATTCGTATACACATCACTAGTGCTGTTCCAAAGCAACTATTTCGACAGAAATATGGCTCACATTGATCAAAACTTAACAGCGTACTAGATTTAGCTGGAGTCTTATGACGGATTTTGCTTGAGATGACATAGCCGTAGTGGTGTTTAGCAATAATCATTGTGAACACACCTTATTTTTCAGAAATGCGACATGGATGTGCGTAAGACCCTGTATGGAAGTATCATTCTGAGCGGTGGTTCCACCTTATTCCAAGGATTCGGTGATCGGCTTCTGTCAGAAGTGAGTTATCACTGACATTCTCTACTGAACTGAAATACGCGAGGGTCGGGGATAGTGTTGTAGGATTGAGAAATTTAGGGTTGAGAATGGCAGAGAGAGAGAGAGAGAGAGAGAGAGAAGAGAGAAGAGAGAAGGAGAGAGTTGGTTCGAGATGAAGATATCGAATAGAATCAATCATAGAAATGGAGTGGGGTCGTAGAATCGAAGTAATGGAAAAAATGTTAATGAAAGGAATTCGCTTATGTAAAGGTAAAAGTGGACTCCACTAAAATTTATGACTATTCTAAAACTCTGCTTCTGTCAAGGCGGAATGGTTTACTTTCAACATCCTTCAACTTCCGGCATTCGGACCAAGTACACATTAAATAATGTGACTTGGAAGGTTATCAACCACAGGGAAGTTGAGACTCCAGTGTAATTTGAAGATTATTCCATTACATTACCTACAAAGCGTGATTATTCATCTATCTCTTCAATAACTTTTTTCTTTAGATGAGACGACTTTCTCCTCAAGATACAAAAGTAAGGATTACGGCTCCTCAGGTTGGTGGTTGTTACGTGCTTAATTCTTTTTTTTATCAAGAGTAGAAGTTGTTCTAATCCACTGTTTCCGCTGCACCTCTTTTCTGTTGATAATTAAGTCAAAAAAAAATCAAGAGTTGAGGAAGGATTTTTCCTATGATAGATTAGCTGCTATGGTTTCAAAATTATGGCCACTGATGCTCATAACCACTTTTTGAATGACTTCATTGCGTTTGCATGGTTATATCGAAAAGCGGGCTAGTCCCGTATTCCTACCACTTCCTTTTGTACGCTTACCGGCACCAGAAACCACCCTACTTGATGGATCATGTTGCACAATGTTCTTTGATGAAGTGAACGATTGCGAATTGACTGTCTGTACTGTGTGCATTGCCTTCTCTGGTATCATGCTTCACATCCAGAATGAATGCATCGAGGACAGCCATCAGTTAGTACAACTTTCAGCTGCATTGAAGTGTAGGCCATGTCTTGCAATCGCTCCGGCAGATTTTTTCTTCAGTATATTTTCGCTAAGATATCTAACGACTTTTCAGGAACGCCTGTATTCCACCTGGATTGGAGGATCCATTTTAGCTAGTTTGGATACATTCCGAAAGCTGTGGGTTAGCAAGAAAGAATACGAGGATGAAGGCAAAAAGATTTTGCATAGGAAGTTCTTCTGATGTTTTTGTTGTGTAGGGACCCATCTCAATCTATTTTGGTGGGCCTTCCATATCTCATAATCCTTTAAGAATCTTTTTTATGTCCTGTTCTTATTTCCTGCTAACCATGTCGCTTATAAGATAGTACGGTGACAATCTTTTTCGAAGTTGTGCTAAGTAAGAAGTCATACGGACCTATTTTCTCGTGCCGTTGAAGTTCTAATTTGTATAGTGCTTTATTCCCTTTCACGGATATTTATTCATAATTATTCCGACTTTATAGATGTCAATTTGTTCGAATCGTTTTCGCTCATATATCTGCGGTTTGTTATAATTTAATTCCTGAACGTTTTCTCCTAGCGGCATACGGTCTGAGAGCATATGTTGTTATCTCTTTTTTTCTGTTATAATATTGATTCGAATCGTCGAATACCCAATAAAGAAATCACCAATGTAATGTCAAAGAACAGGTTTCACATGAACACTTCATTATGGCTCACGTCCGTTGAGTTTCCGTAGTGGGAGCCCTCGTGTGCATTTGAGTGTTGAGCGGAAGTGAGAGGGAGTGAAATGAATGGGAGGATGAAACAACTCGATGAGCAAATGCCGCGCACTGAACGAATGCCAGATTGATCTTCATTGGGAGATCTGTGTCTCGCTCGAATTAGTCATGAAAGAATGGTCATCACATTCTCGATCGCTTGCTGATACACGGTTGAGAATAGACCCTCTACAACAACATATAATGCCTTGCTCAACATCTGGACAAGGAAAGGGCTCCAAAACATTGCCAGAAACGTAAGCAACACCAAAGAAAGGTCATGATGAGTTTGGATGGTCTGCTACAAATACCATTAACTACAGCTCATTGAATCCTGCTCACCTGAGAAGTACTTCCAAGGCAGTGAAAGAAATGAATCAGAAAGTTCACTGCGTAATTCCGGCCTCGCTCAATGAAATCCATCCTATACAGGGGGGGGCATAGGTTATTGTACATCGTTTGCTGGCTTATTACTGTGCGGTAGTGCAATGTTTTTCGACAAACTAAGTCTCCGTTGATAGCGCTGGATTTCCTCTATCTCCTGGTTACAAACAGTGGATAGTGGGAATATGGCGGAGAAATTTTAGCGGAAACTTTAGGCTCAGATTTTTGGTGCCGGCAAATGCACTGATTCAGCCCGCAATTCCTGAGCAAAACAGCTACAAAGACAGTTTTTGACAACGGATTTAAGCGCGATAAGAAGTAGTCTCGCACTCTTGAAGCCTATTTTGAGATGTATATGCAAAATCCACCGAAGATCCGGGTAGATAAGAGCACAGAGCGAGGCTGTTCCAAAAATTGCTCGGATGAGAAAACCAAGCCTCAGGTTTCGAGGAGCATAACTGGCCTGGATCTGGGCTTGTTGATGGGGCTGCACAGCCATTCTGCAGCATTTTTACCCTAGTTTTCAGGTCACTTCAACAACCTAGCTGATGTCTTGTCTTTTACTGGAAAAATTCCTAGAACACAAGTTTGGTGCAAATTGGCCATTACCGGTAGCATGGAGTAGCCGTGGTTTTTTGCCCGCATATTTCCTAGACTTCAATTTCTTGGAAAACCCCGGATACGGCTGGAAAGAGCACTTTTTGCACTTCAAAATGCGTATGGATTGGTCCATTCCGAAGATTTTGTGGATTTTTCAGAGAAAATTTTCACAACAACCCACTTTTCTCAAAAATTTGTTTCGAGGCCAACTGCTCGATAGCGAATCCTTTCCGAAAAGCGGATCCTAAATAGAAGATACTTTGATCCTTCCTCTATTCGGGAGAGAAGAAAGCGGAACAATGCATGGGTTCCTGGCGAAGAAATAAAAGATCAAACGTTGTACAATAACTTATGGCCCACCCCCTCCCCCCATGTATGTACTCTTACACAGTACCGTCCAACAGCATATTGCTCACCAGACACTCCACAGGCTGCAGCAACTAAGCGGGGAATCTCTGCTTCCTATATCGTAATTAGCTAACCTCTCGCCCTTCGACTACCACTACATCGAGCAGCAAACGACTTTGTACGGGAGGATTTCTTCGGAGACTAGAGAGGTACAGAAGGGCCTTCCGTGCGTTCGTCGATCTTACATGGTCCCGTTTGAACACAGCTTGGAACACGAGCTTACTACTAACAATAAGATTTGCGGATTTCAACCGTCTTTCGTTTCCTTCAGAAGACCTGATTTTGATACGAATTATGGGGTTCGGAAATTGCTTGAAATCACGCGTCATTTTTGTGTCAACCTAATACCGCAACGTCGACCTCGGTCGCAAATTCTGCTTTGGTAGGCTTCCACAGTCGGAACGAGGACTCTGCTGCGCTGACACCCTACAAAAAACCCGAGTACTAAGCCCGAAAGCTCCGATGGACGTTGTTCTTCTTCCTTCGAATTCTCCAGACATAGCATCGACAGAATATTACCGATTCCTTTATAAGAGTGGCAAAATTCAGTAATGTGTGGAGAAAGAAGTGGAATATTCGTAAGCAAAAAATTTTGACAGCCGGGACTCCAGTAATGAACGTAATTGATTGAAGCAAATAAAAATACAGTGTTGAAAATAAGCTCTGCACCCATTTTGTAAGACAGCTTGGTGAATTTTCAGCCGATTGTTAAGGTGACCCACAGCTGCGGCAAGTCTGCTCTGCAATGTAGTCAGTCGAAATTAACTAATCTTCAAATAGGGTAGCATTCATTGAAATGCTACCGAATTGTTCAAAACTCCACAGCATTGGTGTACGAGTTGGTGAGTTGGTGGATACGTTGTGGTTCAGAAAACAAGTAGACGTCAATCCAAATACACGGGAAGTATTTGAGGCAAATATAGACTAAGTAAAAATCTGTTGTATACGCAGCCCACTTTCAACTTTCAGAAGTTTTGAAAAATGTATTTGTATAAGGTTGGTGCATAATTACTGCGGCATTTTCCGCGACTTTATGTAGAAAATTGGATTTTTTTCAGTTAGTGAAGATGTTTGGCAATGTCAACAGATGAAAAAAAACAACAAAATCGATATCAAAAGATGGTAGAAGAAGGTCAAATCGGACGATACAGATGAAGTATATAGGAGGTAGTCGAGCATTTAATTTCGACGACGAGGAACTTCTGTCTGGAAAGGGCAACGGTTTGGCAACGAGAATACCGGCGGAGGACTCCGAAGATGACGATTCATCCATCGTTCATTGTTTTATGAAGCCTGCCGTACACTCCCATCCAAGAGGTGCTGGCGATCCGCCCGACTGGAGGATTCTCTCTGATGCTGCTTCGTATTTCTTGCAGGTTTTCTTGCAGAGAGTGTGTTTTGTCGCGCGCGCCGAGCAAGCGTCTTTCGTCCTCTGCGTTCTTCGAAAATCATCCCTCGTCTGCTCCGCGCCTGGCAAAGTTCTGCTCCGGTAGAACCGAGCAATTTTACCAACCTGCGTCTCCGAAACTGTACTATTTCCTTCAGCGACAGAGGGCTCGCTCCTTGCGGAGCCCTCTATGAGGTGCGCGCAACTAGCGAGGGTTTGTCTGAGTAAGAAAGCGATTTGTCTGCATTTTGGAAGTATTCGCAATAGAACTGGCCCAGAAAGCAGTGAGAGCCGAGAAGAAAGAAGTATCAAGAGTGTGATCGTGAATAAATAACTAATTTTACCGATTAATCATGGTGCAGAAGTGACTAGCGTTTTCATGCTCTCTTTTCGCCAATTTAAACTGCAGCCTTACTGTCTCTTCTGCCACAGAAACTTCTCCAGAATTCATTCACTGGGAATTCGTATAGATGATCATATTTGCTATTTTGTCTCTATGGGCTGAAAATTCGGGAATGTATAGACCGCAAAGTGGCGATATTGCTCTCAGAAACTGTCAGCGAAAGTGTGATCAGTGAACCTCAGCGTCGATTGTAACAAATTCAACAAATTAGATCGACCGCTTCTAAGCTGCTTAACAAGTTTCTGCTACAAGCCAAGAACCAAGTCGATTGAAGCGATCGTTCAGCCTGAGCAGTTTCATACAACTGTTCCCTTCAATAGATATCAGTCCGCAATTCACCGCAATTTATGTGATAAGATATGCGGGCCTCTAGCACTTTGTCTTCAGCAGCGACGAAGCCAATGTGGTGTGTGCCATAGGCCAGAAGTTCATACATAGGTTGTTTCCAGTGAACTTCAACCAAGAAATACGAGATCACAGAATCATCACTCCGCGGTGGGGACATTCCCAAAGTTTTTGATCACGGTGGAAAGAATATAAATAAGGCTACTACATGTGAATATTGGGAAAATTTTGATAAAAAATATTTTAGAGGTATTTTCATAAGAAGGTCCGAAATCGGGAGACAAAAAATGATCGTGAGCAAACGTCGACTACTCTTGTACCAACCTATTAAGTACTCTTAATGAGCGGCGTTCTGCTATTTTCGAACTTCCGACCTTCAATTAGCTAAGTATGTAACATGTACAGGGTGGCGCATAATTACTGTTCCACTATAAAAAAGGGCGCAAAAGCATCGAAGCACATCTGCGGACGACCTCTCGAGAAAATGTTCACTTTCTTATGGCAAAATAAAATACGTATGTTGGTGTCACTCTATGTCTTCGCCTTTTGTGTGGATCACAGCTCTGAGACGCTTGAGATGTTCCACCACAGCCACTTCTACGAAATTAGCGGGAGTTCGCCCTTTGAGGGAAAATCGCTTCTGACTTCGAAAGAAAGTTCGGCAAGACAACGACACTTGCAGCCTCAGAACAGCCGGTGACCTCCTTCGTTTAACCTATGATTTTTGGGTTTGTAGACCTGGACAGTCGCGAGCAGCTCCTCGTCGATGAAGGAGGACGTCACGGTGGGGATATACCTTGAGTTTCCGAGGACTGTGATCTGCGCCAAAGGAGTGCATGGAACAAATCTACTGGCTTTCGTTACCTTGAATGGTATTGATTTATTCCTGAAGAGGTGGTTGCAGAATATTCTCTCATATTCTTTCCTTGGGTCTTTGATTGTGGGACAGTAATTATGTGCCACCCTGCATGTACGTGATAGTAGCCTATCCTGGATCAGGGATAGCTTATATAGCCAATTGGTAAGTGCTACATGACAAATGCACTTTCGTCGGAAATCCGCTTTCTCATTAATTTCCTGTTTTTCAGATCCATCCCGATCATATTAGATCAACCATGTTGCTGGTATTTCCAATATTCACTAGAAAAGCTGGCATTTTCAATGTTCACTGGAGAATTCTCGTGGCAAGCCCTACTTTTGACATATATGGCACTGCCTGGAAATCAACTTCCACAGGGTCTTTGCGCGCCGAAAGCGAAATTCCATCACGAGCAGCACGATATTAACTCCCTTTTGTTTTGCCCCACGACAGGTATCGAAATAGCGACGATTGTCTCGATGGACAGAGAAACAGCGAGCGGCCTTGCCCTTCGCTCATCATGGCAAATGCCCATAGAGACAAAGACGAGGTCAATTCAAAGGTGTAGGTGAATTTCGCCGATAACACTCGACTTCGACTGTCGTACACTTTCATCGTTGACGGTGGTCTGTCCATTGTTGAGGCGAGAAGCAGAAGAGGCTGACCTCTAGATCGCCCATACGAGTGATACTATGTGGCCGTAGTTCGCGTTATGTATCGAACTGCTCGTGTCCACTCACTTATGTAGCGTCAGTCATAAATTACCTCTGCTTTTTGAATAGTGTTTGCTGCGCCTTCCCATATAGTAGGTGAGCTAAAGTGATGAAATTTCCCGGAGAAAGAGGGTGAAAAAGATGAATAAGGGCATTATGTAGGTTATTTTGATCTTCCTCCTAGTTCAGTTCAAGGTTAAATCCTGCTCACATAGACCAATTATACCTAGTTGAGGTCTTCTAGGGTTCTATCTGATGCCCGTATAAGACTATGGTACTCTTTCATAATTTCCTGAATTACTTCATTAACCTCCTTGTACTAAAATACCTCCTTTCCTTATTTAAGAAAAAACGTTACTGACTAAGTTCTTCTGAAGTGTATGTCTCGGTTAGAAATTTGAAAAGCAGCACTTCATTATCTTCTGTTTGTTTGTTTGTTTGTTTCTTCTTACTTTTTCTGGAGATTACCTCTGTATTTTCAATATGAGTTGCTTATTGTCAAACCTCGCAGTTCGCATTGCAGTAAATGAATTGCGGCACTCTGATTGCACCCCATTTCATCAAAATCAGCTTCCTCATTCTCGTAAAATCCTTATGGTACCTCTTTTAACCTGACCTTCACTCTATGTGCTGCTTGTTTATGACTGTGTACAAGAATCTACCTAGAATGAGATTTGTCTTCAGATAGCAGCTCTCAGTTGTGCTTCTTTCAAGAAATTAATCGATCTTGAAATGCTCCAAATTGAGTTTCCATCAAGTTCAAGCGTGGCGATGGTGAATAGGAGAGTCTTTCACTTCATTACAACCATCCTTTCTCCACATTTTCTTAGCCGTAGCATAAATGTATTAGGTTGTCGGGAAATGATTGAGACACTTCAGATTTTTATCACTCTTTAGACTTTTTCTCTTCAAATAGGAAACTTCAGGAGTTGATGTAAGCACAATGTATACCCATCACCTAGGGCCACTCCCTAGGCGCAGACATGACTCCACGGGTTAAGAAATCGGGGAACTACAGGTCGAAGAATCCGTTAGTCAGTGGTCGAAAATCGTCAAAGTTGGCGGCGTGTTGCTCGGCCAAGGAGTGCCTGAGCGACCGAAGAAGGTGTTAGTTGAAGAGTGCAAGATTGGGCAAGAGTGGAGAGTATGACATCGTGGTCCATGCCTGCTCCTCCTGCTCAGGACGAATTGACAAAGGCATGTGGGGGTGTTTTTTGTCGATCAAAAAGTGCATTTCGACACATCGATGTCTCTTTTATCGGTATTTGACAGTCAACGCCTTGAATTGACTATTGTGCAGGTTGTGTTACCGATTTGCTGCTCGCCAACAAATCTGGCGGAGCATGCTCTGCTCCTAAGCTCAGGAGGTCGCCTAGTTTGTAAATGTCATTGAGGAGACATATCTGCCGAAACGAAAGAACAAAATTGACGATTTACGGTTGCATAGATGAAGAGCATCGAGGCCAATGCTATGATGGTATAGTCGTCCCTCTTGCTCGCACTGGCGCTCAACAGGAGCCCGTAAAAGAAAATCGCTTGAATTAGTTGCCCGTCAATTTTCGCTCCTTCTTGGACGAAGGCGCTGCGTTGCGCCCTGCCATACCCATGGCGTAAATGTCCAGAGGCGAGGCTATTATATACTCACAAATCCTGAGCACAAGTCATGTGGTAAGGATGCAAGGAAGAATTCTTGGTGGAGTGTCTCAATCATTTCCCGACAACCTAATATTATATGTACTATACAGTTCATCTTGGTAGTTCAATGCCACATTTGATCCAGGTCCACACTTCCCACAAACTTCTACAACTTAACGACGACGATTTTTGCGAGATGAATTGGGAATATTCAGAATACCAATGTTTGGTCCATACGTCGTGGAGGCGATAAATTCTAGCCTTGATCCTGTTCTGCTCTTGGACTCAGCGCGCACAACACAACAAATTCTACCATGCGAAACATGAAGCTAACGTCTACGAGGCAAATCTACGGGCAAATCGCTCAGCTTATAAACGTACACTTGGCGAAAGCACGCATCCGGTGTAGTGCTTTGTGTCGTCGAATGAATTCAAGGTGTAACTGTACTCTGTGGTACATCGACACTATTGAATTTTCGTACCTACTCTCTGAGTTTGTGTTCTATGAAGTAACACCGCCAGAAAAGTCAGCGGCGCTTGTCGTGACTACCTCGTCCTAAATTCACAAGTATCTTCCATTTCCATTTCCGGAGTACAATGATTATTGCAGGATAGCATGACTCCAACATCTTCCACGCTGCTTCTGATGTGTGTCAGCATCTGCTCTGTCTCGGCCGAGATTGATGCTGGCTCTACTGCGAAGATTTTGAAGCCTTGGTAATAAGAACTGGTGCGTGGGCAGTGAACCTAAGGCAGTCTCGACTATTACTGATTCAGGCCGCCTGAAAACCTCCCTTCGCTCACTGATTATGATTCTCCTTCAATGAATGCTGAGTCCTCCGACGAAGATGAAAAAATTATTTCCGTCAAAAGAGCAGATATGTTCGTTGGAAGAAGGTGATTACACTCCTGCTCACTTGGTAATGAAAATCGACATTTGATCTCGTTGAAAAGGCAGCCCAACTTTTTGAAAATTCCATGAAGTACGGTGGAACATCTTCACATTTTAATCTCACATTGTTGTTCGCGTCTTATTATTTTTGAAGACGACGAGCCATCCAAGAGCTTTCGCCGGAGCTACTGGACCAGAAGGCTGCTGAGGAGATTTTTGGTGAAGAGGACAAATGGAGTCGCCCACATCAGGTGTGTCTGGCTTCTTCATATTGAAGATCTCAACGATAGGCAGCACATATTTCAGCCTGGTCCACCTGCTCCACCGGATCCGGTGCTCTACAACAAGCAGTTCGCAGTCGCCCCTTCCAAGGTTCAAAGTGAAATACAGCATGAACCTGCCATCTTTTCAAAGTAGCTAGAGAGTTGTTTTGGTCCCACTGATAGCAGATCAACACATTGTGTTACAAGTACAGGCAAACACGATATTTGCCGCCAACGTCGAGGGTAACGTCGTTCGACAGCGACGTCGATCCAAATTTCCCGGCAGATGCTCCAAGGGCTCGCGGCCTTGTGGGCGAGGGATGGCAAGGCAACGTTGATGAAGAGTTCCGCACAGGATTTCGATGGAGAGCGGTATTTGAATTCGTTCTAGCTCCTTTCCTAAAAAAGTGCTTCCTGAGCACATCGTAACCGATCGTTTAAGAGTGAAATTTTAGTAGTGGACGAGATCGTGTAATACAAAACTGTTTAATTGTGTCCAGCACCTGAAGTGACACTGCTATGCGAAGCCGCGGCGAAAAAATTTGTTCAAAGTTTTTGGTTCCACTAAAGTGGAGTAGTGCTGCGAAATGAACCACTTCACTATAGGTAACCAAGAGATCGTGTTAAATGGGGAGCTTCTAAAATTGCCTCCGTATCAAACTGAGAGTCATAAAAAATGTAATTTTTTAATTGTTTGTTTTTGTTACTATTTTTGATGAGCATTGTCAATTATTTGATATTATAATCATTATAATGTTCCAAGGTTTTTGTTTCCATCCTGGTCCCCAAAGCGGCAAAGAGCCCAATTTTTTTCCCAAGTCCCCCTCCCTACCGCCCACTTTCTGCGTCCGCCGCTGTTGCATGATTACAAGGAAGCGCACTATTGCAAAGAAGCAAGCATCGAAATAACCCATGAATAAAATAACATCCATATCAAAGAAATCAAAATGAGGAGAGAATAAGAAAAGTGAGATTAAAAAAAAAGAAGAATGAAAATGAAGTTTTTCGATGATACAGTTTGTTTTTATATCTCTTACATTCTATTGAATTCTAGGCTGCTCCAATGGTTTCGTTTCATCGAACATTCGAAATCGGCCCGAGAGGAAGGCAAACAGTAAGTTTACCTTATGAGGCGTCGCTTTCAGTCGTCTCATGAGGCGTGCAATGCAACTATGTACATCTTGATCTTCCCCTTCTACGTTGTTCATCATTTGATTGTGGCATATTGCTTTTGAAACGCTATGATTTAGTTCTCAAACCCGCCTCCCGTTCCCTACTCCAGAACCTTCTCGTTCAGCGGTGGTCCTCATTATTTCCATGGCTAGGTGAGGTTTTTCCAATCTTGGGAAATTCAGAACTAGACCTTTCGCTTGGAAGATTCAGAAACAAATTTTCCGACAAGCATATCAATTTCAGTGAATTTTAGATTTTCCAATCAACTTCTCTTCTTTGTAAAGCACTCGCACCATGAAGAACTCGACTCGCCATCTCACCATCGCAGGACTTGCGGCCACAACGAAGTTGTGATGTTGACGCCTCGTGTTATTACATAGAAGCTTTCAGCCTTCTAATATTGTACAGTTATAGCAGAGCATTACTGGCTACATTCATTCTTGTATATTTGAGCTGGATTATAGCAGATCCAACATACTTTTGTTCGTTCTTCCATTCCATTTCGAACGCATGTTGACCTCTTGTATCAGTCAACAGTTTGTATAGCTAGTACTGATGTTTGCTTGCGAGCGATGAAATTGTAAATTCTTGTAAAAGTTGTATGGTTTCTTAAACAAAATCCTCGGGATCAGTTTTCATATCCTGTCACAGCTCTGGTTACGGTTACCATACGACGGAACGGTTTGCATCGTCATCCCATCGTTGGACCTGCGCCTCTTTCTTCTGTATCTCTCACAACGTCTGACTTCACCTGACATCTTCTCAGCACAGAAGAAATGTGGAGAACACCAATGGAACGTTTTGTTTCTCAAATAAAGATCACTAGTAACATAGGACCAATCTTGTTTGTATGTTGCGAAACGAGAAACTGGTAAAATATCAGTTTCGATAGCTTCTTTGTTGAACAGGTGCAAAAAGAAAACTTGTCGGCAACTAATTTTCCAAGTTACTGATGACGTCAAACCAACTTGCAACGATTCTCCTAATTGAAAGCTTTTCCATAAGTTGTTTCGAAAAAATCTCTATTCACAACTTGCCTGAGATATTTCAGAAGGGACATACAAAGTCAGGCACTGCGGTAAAGTGTCTTCCTGTAGTAGCAGCATGCGTAAACCGGGATCTTTGAGGAAGAGAACGAACTAAGATTAGTGTAGTGGAGATATTGGGGTTTCTTGTCTTTTGTGAGGGTACATCGAGCGCTGAATCTTCGCAATCGATGCTCTTTTCGTTGTGTATAGCACTCCGCATCACAGTCGCTTGAAGAATATTGGAATTAGTAGGTATAAATTGCCGCCACAAGGAAGCCCAAAGAGAGTCTTGGTCCGATGTCGCTGGGTGTCGCTGCGATACAGGCTGCTACACTCCAGACTGAAGAGGCAGTTTTTCACATGAGTACAGTAAGTGTTTGAACCACGTCTCAGTTTATCCCTTGCCATTGTCTCCAAGCCCACAAACAGAGCCTGAATCACTCCACTGGTGACGATCGACAACAATCAGACTGCTGCAAAATAGGTTGTTAATTTGCTCTTCGACGAAAACATCAAGGCAAATAAATTGACTGCAGGAAAGATTAAGACTGTGGAAAAGCATAGTAAAATACGCTGATCAGGAATATGACATACAGGGGGGGGGCATAAGTTATTGTACAACGTTTGATCTTTTATTTCTCTGACAGAAACCCATGCATTGCTCCGCTCTTTTTTCTGCTGAATAGGCGAAGCTTCATAGTATCTCCTAGTTAAGATCGGCTTCTTCGGAAAGGATTCACTATCGAGCAGTTGGCCCCGAAACAAATTTTTGAGAAAAGTGGGTTGTTGTGAACATTTTCTCTGAGAAATCCACAAAATCTTCGGAATGGACTTCGCAGTCCATATGCATTTTGAAGTGCAAAAAGTGCTCTTTCCAGCCTATCCGGGGTTTGTCAAGAAATTGAAGTCTAGGAAATATGCGGGCAAAAAACCACGGCTACTCCATGCCACCGGAAATGGCCGATCCGCTCCGATCTTCGGTTAATTTTGCGCATACATCTCAAAATAGGCTTCAAGAGTACGAGACTACTTCTTATCGCGCTTAAATCCGTTGTCAAAAACTGTTTTTGTGGCTGTTTTGCTCAGGAATTGCGGGCTGAATCAGTGCATTTCACGGCACCAAAAATCTGAGCTTATAGTTTCCGCTAAAATTTCTCCGCCATATTCCCAATATCCAGGGCAACTCTGTAACCAGAAAATAGAGGAAATCCAGCGCTATCAAGTGAGACCTAGCTTGCCGAAAAACATTGCACTACCGCACAGTAATAATCCAGCAAACGTTGTACAATAACTTATGCCCCCCCCCCTGTATATTTTGCATGAAGGTGTCCATTTATTATAATATTTTTATCGATTTTCCCACTTCTGCGACACAAACCGATAAGAACATAGCCGGTATCGCCCAGAATCAGAACATGGCAATCGCTTCACGCTATAGGATCGGCTTCTTGAGTTCGGTTTCTTCTATGGGAGTGGCTGAAAAGTATTGGCGCTTCATTTGGCGATTCTGATTTGCTAAGTATGAGAGTGATTCCATTTCTGTTTCATACATGGTTAATACGTCATTGAATGCTCTTTCTTCTGACCTACAGTCCGTTTGGTTTCAAGGTGGTATGCAGTAGTGGACTCATCACCGATCTATTCGCGCCCCCAGCGCTCTGGAGAGGCCACTGCAGCAATCCAAGAAAAGCCGATGTCCCTCTAAAGACAGTTCATAGGGTCATCAAATCATGCAAAGACGTAGGAGTCAAAAACGTAGAAGGAACCACGTGTTGTCCCCGTTCAGTGGTCACAGGGGGAATTTCTGAGATTATGAAGAAGAGGAACAGTCGAAATGATGGGACAGTCTGAGCATGATGTCGACAAGTCCTGCACTCACACGTTCGTCTGTATGGATGGTCGCCGTGAAGGGGTTGAAACTGCGCGGCTATCGAGTCGTTAAGGTAGAAAAGTCAAGGAATCGGTCAAAGCTGGGAAATACAGAAAAATGTTCCAGTTCTTTACAGTGCGCTGCACGGAGATGTATTGGAGATTGTTGAGGAAGTTTTCATCACTAAAGTTGTCCGCAATTCTCAGGAAAACCACCAGCTTATCCTCGGAGCTCCCAATCTCCAAAAGAAATAAAGGGAATTTCATAATCTCGTCGTTACAGAAAGTTGTGGTGGTTTGGAGATGAATGCTCACAATTGCGGAGACACAGTTGGTCTTCATAGAATAAATCGGTAAGATCGGCAGCAAGATCTGTTAACATGAGGTCCTTAGAAAAGTGCTCGCGCCACTAGAACAAAAAATCCCCATTATGACTTCTCAGTAGGACTTTGTTCGGCCCCACAGGACCGAAATACCCATTGTGTGTTCGGAGTCGGCGTTCCCAGGTTCCTCCAGCAAGAATTCATAATGTACCAATATCTCTCCAACTGTGTGTTTTTGAAGGGGAATATGAAAAATGAAAATTTCATGTGACCAGGATCTCTAGCACGCGAAATAAGGCAAGCTGGTTTAAATTTAATGAGGACTACTTGCGGCGCACCGTGTGTTTTGTCTTGGAAAGCGAAGATGAAGGCTTGCATCAAGGCCAAGAAAGGCCACTCAGGAAAATTCTCGTGAAACTGCATGCTGTCGGTAACGCTGTTATCGAATTAGTTCCTCGTTTTCGGAGAACTGTCAAAATTATCTCGATAGGTTTTTTGCTTCACTAAAGCATTGGCGACTTTCCGTGGAAAAAAACTACGTTTTGAACCTCTTTGAGGGTGTAGTTCTGAGAAGAAGCTCAGAATGAATAAACAATGAAGAAAAATCATGGAAACAGCGAATAAAGCTCTGAAAAAGTGTCTATCTAGGTTTCACCAGCGCCAAAACTTGGGTTATACAAGAGTTAAGCAGTGGGATCGGCGAAACCGAATGCAATAGGGATGTGTGTCAGTGTGATGATTGTAGTGTTACAGGGAAATCATGTAAAGTAGAGAGAAGTCGAATTGGCTATGTACAGGGTGGCGCATAATTACTGTCCCATAGTAAAAAGCACATAAAGGACTTACAAGCGAATCAATCCAGACGATCTCTTCACCAGCTGTTCATTAGCATTTCACGAAACGATAACCAGGATATCATTCAATGAGGCCTTCATTGGCGCAGATGACAGCCTTCAAGCGCTCAGGATGTGCTTCCAGCGCGGCTCGCACGTGATCTTGTGGGATTTCGTTCTAAGCTTTCTCCAGAGACTTCCTCAGAGTCTGAACACCCGTGTGTTTTTTTTCTGGCAGGCCTTCTTTTCCATCTTCGTCCAGATGGAGAAGTCCAGGAGATTCAGGTCAGGTGAATTGGCCGGCCATTCGGAGGCACTGATGAAGTCCGGGAGGTGGGCGAGGCACCAATCTTGGGTGGACTTGGCCCGATGGGCAGGTGCTCCGTCCTCTTGCAGGATCCAGTAGCCGTTTTCGCAGTGTTCGGTGGCCCACGGAAGCGAATGATTCTTCAGTATTTCCAAGTATACGTTTTTGTCAATCCTGACGGTTTTTTCCACAAAAAAACAGGGGGTAAACTAACTGATATGAAGCATATATATGCAAAATAATGTGCCGGACCCAACAAGAAAGAACCTGATTTGAATCTGTTAGGTAGGTCAAGTTTCGCGCTCGCGCAGTGATGGGACAGTATTTATGCGCCTCCCTGTATTTTCAGATTTTCGCGGCGCCCACAAACACCAAGAACACCAGCTTTGAAAGTACAAAAATGACGGCTTCAAATCAGAAGAAAATTACAACCTTTATGAATCAAGCAGAACAACTACACTGGTACAACACTTTTAGGATTAGTTTTATTCAATTGAAGAGCATAATATTTGAATATTTGAGGCCGAATGCTTTCACAACTTCCAGTTCTAATATTATTCATCGTGCAAGCGGCTCTGAGAGACTCGAATATGTATTCGGTATCTGGGCCAGCCTGCTAATGTGTAAACTACATTAGGTAAGAGTTTAACTTTAACGGGGACGTCAGATAACGTCAGATGATTATCCGTCTAGTCCCTCGCCATGCGATTCCAGAATAACCGGACTCTGTAGTGTTACTGTTTCTTGCTTGAATTTTATTCCTTCTTCCTCGGCGTTTTTTTCCCGTTTTGTGGCGAGATCCGCTCGAGTCGCTCGCTTGCTTTAATTTCAATCACTATTATTATATTACTAGTGTCAGCCATAACTGCAGCGCGGTTAATTTGTTTTTACGTACGTTTTTACGTTTAAATCTAGCCAACTGTAAAAAAATACCAGAAAAAGGGGAAACTGAAGTAAATATACCACCCATGTGTGCTAAAAAAACCGCAGTCAATCCACGTAGCACAGGTGCCAAAACAAATGGTTCACTAAACGCGGAACCATATTCCTCATCACGTTGGACGTGGCCAAACCTACAGCAACTCGAATGTATAGGCGGTTCAGAAAAGAGCCGGTAGTCGTGCATTTACAGACTGTACGGTTGTACGGTAGGCTGTGCGGTTGTGTACTATCAGTGATCGAAAACGACCGCGTCTCGGTCCATGGTCCTTCTACCAATACCTACTACCGGTTGAATGGACTATACTTATGTGTTACCTGTCTCATGTAATCCCGCAGAAAATTTCTATGTTCTACCGACGCGTCTGCGGATGTCGACCACGTCTGATACGCGACTTTTGGGGTTCAACAACATCTCGGATCATTCCTGCAAACTTTAATAACGGTTGCTGATTTTTTAAAACCTCTCAATACATTTCGTGTGTTTGGCTTTGGATCTTTCTGGATAGTAGGTGTTTTAAAGGATTTGATTTTTTCTCAAGAACTCATTAGTGGATTTGTTCCCGAAGAATTTGCATCTTGTACTTTCCCAAATAAACTATTCGTAACTCATTTTCCGACTGCATCAATCTAAATTTATGATTTACATAAGCAAATCAGCACTAGACGTCAGCAGCCAGAACGATGAATCCTTGCTTATATTCATCTGCCACCTACGTACTTCTCAGTTTTTTTCTTTAGTTTCAACCACACCTTGCCCTCATCGGAATGTACTCACAACGAACGAACTCCATTTGCCCTTGCGCTTTCTTATAATTCAGAGGTGACGCAATCCGACGAGTTTGGCGTTCACGGATGGAGTTGGTTCACCGAATGAACTCCTACTGAGTTGTCCCTATATACGTGAACGCCTCATCATCTCTTTACATAATTCCATAGAATTAGTCACTGTTTGTCACTGCGTCGCTATTACACTGTGTTGATATGTAGGGAAGTGGCATTCGTGTTTTTCATTATTTTGGTTCGGCTTTACACCCATGAAGAAGAATGCAGTGGAAATTTAGCGTTTTTCACCAAACTGTGACTGGCGTGATGTGACGGATCTTAGTGACCAACGAAAATGTCAGGAAATTTTTCCAATAAAGATCAACTTGGTATACAGAAACGAACAAAATAGAGGTCTACAGTTTGTTTCATACCTATAGTTGCCGCAAAGTGCATCCTTCGCAAGTAAATGCTATATTATTCAGTGGTATAGCCATAATAAATCGAGGATTTCAATTGCAGATATCTAATACACATACTCTATCCAGTCGGATAAACGCACAATTACGGATATAGGTATTGCTGTGGTTCAGATGCCCTTTATTTCAATGGAAACTTGCCCCTGGATATTTGTATCCAATCATTTTACTGCGAGCTATGAATCCTCATCCTATTAATAAAGATCCGTGATCGGCTGTAATATATGTATTGTACTAGGTTCATATTGCGTTCTGTTTGTTTGTCTGTTAGTCTGTTTGCCTGTTTGTTTTCTAATTTCACACGAGCTATGCTTGTGGAATAAATAATAATAATAAATTAATGTTGTCTCTCGACATCACACCATATTTACGCCAAGGAATGAAAATGGATGAATAAATTCTATCTTATGGCAGAGTTGATATAGACCGATGGGAATGGATATACATTCTTGTTTTTCCTCCTATGGATAAATATATAGAATATGGTTCCAGTATCGGCAAATGAGCAAGTCCATGTAAGGCTCATGAATTGACTCATGGATTTAGAATTAAAAATAAATATTAACAGGCGTCCGCGTACTTTTAAACACATTCCATATTTTAAATCCATGCGTAGACCGTTGCAATCACATCTTCCTCCCCACCCACCCCCACCCCCGGGGAAAAAGGTATTTACAATACAAATTAGAAAAAAGTCTGTATCAGCGTCTTTCAACTCTAAATTTTGCTACTATTTCTGAATATCTATTTTTGATTATTCGAAATTAATAAATTAATTGACATTATAGGGTTCCCTTGTAATTTCCAGGCAACTTGATGGGTGGGCTAGTTTTTTTAAACATCCTGACGTTTCGACACTAATGGCACACAAGTGTCCGTCTGCCCATCAACTTGGGCAGACGGAGAGCGCAGGAAGATTTTATGAGAATCTAAAAGTCTGTCCATGTTCAACGATCAGAGGACACGGAGGATAAATTGAACTTTAGCCTTCAATAAGCGTTACTCCACAAGTCCCAACCCACCAGAACTCCTTTTTTTCTTCCACCCCTCCCCAGCACATCACTACCGCCACACCCATGTGCAGCTTTTTCTTTTCGAAAAAGATACCTTTCGGTGTAATTTGGCGTGTAGCACGGCGTAACGACATCAAAAAAAGCCAGGCAGTTTTCAGTCGTTCACAGGTGGTTGCTTGATTTTGGGCGTGGTAGCTGGTTCCACCGGAGGTCTGCTTCATTTCTGAAACCATCCGTTTTCGTAGCTTTGATTTGACAGTATCTACACGGCCAGGGTCACAGTTTCATGACAAATCCAATACAGAGGTATGGTGAAGCATTGACCAAGGTATGCCCATAACTGATAACGAGTCACAATTTCCGGGACAACACCTCTATTCCTTCTGCATCTCTATTTTTCTGTGCACAGACGTCTGTAACCTCTGAGTCTCACACAGTGAAGCTTTCTAAATGTCCAGAACACATTTTTGATTTAAAAAGATAGACATAGTGTTTTGTTCTCATTGCGCTGTAGAATTACGATCAGATGTTGGCTTGTCGTCCTCTTCAGAAGCCATAGATGGCGATTCGCTCGACAGAAATTTCTTAGTAAATCCGTACACAGTTCAGTGAATTTTTGTAAATTCTCCATACACTCCTGCGCAAGGATGTTTTCTGCTATCATTCACGGACTTTGACAATAGCATCTTTTGAAGCAAGAGACGTTTTAGAACAAATGGTTAATCTCAATCCTTCACCTACATCGAGTATTATGACTGACAGAGGAACCGCGTCAGAGAAAATTTCTCTATGGAATAAGGGATTTCCCGACTCGCTTATGTTCATCGCAGTTGAATCACATTCTGAAAACATTCAAATATGTCTGACGATCTTACGAAGTTAAAACGCCTGGAAAAAAGTGCTGATTTGTCATGCTGTACACTGATATATGCAGTTTGTTGCGCTGACCTCAGATCCGTTGCTCAAATTTCCTCTGCAGTTCTTTAAAATAAGTTAAACCTATTTCTCATGATGTAACATGCTGTAAGATCAGCGTTTCAAGACGACATAGCCATGTACGGGTCCAAAACTGTGTATTACAGCTAGCAAATGCCTTTCAACCCCTGATGCTGCTGTTTCTCCACAGAGAACAGTGTACAAGCTTGCTTCAACCCACCGCGACATCCGCAATGGTGCACATAGCATTGTGATCGGCTCCTTCAGCCGAGTACTGTTCTCTTGTTAGATGGATGGACTGACGTACGCAGGTGGTCTAATTTGGCTCTTACGCAAGAACTGTACACGTTAGCGACCATCTGTTTGCTTACGTCAGCCGAATAGTACTAGAAATTGCGTTTGTATGGTATTCAAAGTATGTTATATGTCACTGCCGCCACAAGCACATAATTTGAAGCTTTTACCTTGAATTGTTTACCCTTCTTGGATTTCACCACGTTGCCATAATATCTAGCATACAGTAAAATTCAGTTGATCCGCATGAACGCCCTGCTCCACCTGTTTGGGAATTGGGAACGATGATATCGATGGAATGTGTGGATGCGCAGGCAATCAGAGAAAGGCCATAAGCGGTGCGGCGCAGGCGATGGTGAAGCGTGTGCATACTTCGCTGCCATATTTTCATGCAGTAGTTCTGCTTGTTAACACAAAGCTGCACTGTTCTATTTCTGATACAGGCTGCGTTTCAGCTCATTTTGACTCTTTGCAGCAACGGCTGCTGAGACTGAGTTTTTGCAAAATTACAGTTCTGCACCATTATTGTTGCGACGCAGCATTCTTTGGACAAGTATTCCAGGACGGTTTCCGACTGTTGCAGTCACACGCTTGCGGACGTGTCCCCAAATGCTGCTTGTGCGTCGTACGCAGCGCGAATCGGCCGGTGGCTGGAGGCAGGTGTAAATTCCAGGCGATTGCGAACTCACTGCTGCTCAAAGCCCGTACGCCTCAGTAACTGGACTGACAATAGGTTGACGGCCAAGCACAATAAAGCTGGGGAGGCGATGTCTAAAACAGGATGGGTTTGCGAAATGAGTTCATGGGAAAAGAAACCATTACACATTCGCGATCTTATGGTTTTGGTAGGGGTCCACACACAGGACACGGCCGGTCGCGCCCGCATGCATTTGTGCACGACCGGTTGTGCACGCGCTCTCGTCGCACCATGCGTGCTACCAAGTCGAGCACATTGTCGCAAATGTGCTAAAGATCGGTCACCACCAAAGAACACACATTTTCTTACCACAAAAAAGCCATTTGTTTACACCAACATTTAGAATCCTTGCCGCATTGTTTGTCGACCGCCGGTTAGCTATTGTTTGCCAAGGCGAAGGTGGGAGTCTACACCCTCAACAAACGTTCATAGGGTCCGTTTCCATTTTCACTAACTCCGAGTCGAAATGGGAATACAACCTGCTGCGCCACACAATTACGGCTGAACAACGGTATGAGTCATGGCGGATGCCCCCACTTCAACCACGCGGAAGCCAACCATTGATTCGAGCCGATAATGCGTCCGGATGAGTAACGACGGACGTGGGTAAATACCCTGCCTCCGACAGTACGACGAGACATGGCGATCCGACCAGCGGATGAATTTACGTAACAGAACGAAAAATGTTCCAGTTGGAAATATAGATCCCCGTCGCACGTGCCTTTGCAAACAGTGCACGACGTAGCGCCGGCATCGATTGTCTCATATCCTGCACGGGGAGAAACAACTAGTACGTGGCTGCAAATAATTCTATGCTTACTGACGCAGAACGTCCTGAATCAATGATAGCCTGCCTGGCAGAGTGCATGCGTTTACCAATGCTTATCATCTTGTCACCGTGGAGCGATAAGCACACACTACGTGGAAAAACTACATGGAAATTGGCTCTCATCCCACTCCTTATCTCTGGGAGAGACGAAGTATCAGTGCCTTCACTGAGGACTGACCGGAGACAACTAGCCCGATCGGTAGTCCAGGAGCGGTACTCATGTCCCCGGAGCGACCGACGCTTTCTCGCCTCCATTCAGTGGACGAGTCAAAAATGAGGATTTTTTGCGATCGACTGGTATTTGTCAGCGATGATCAGTAGTGATATTGGATGTGAAATCCACCAAATTTTGTACGAGAAACTCTTCCATTCTGAAAGAGAGAGAAGTTTGCCAGGAACAGTCCATGCAAAAGCCGAAATACGAGTGATCTGTGGAGAATTACTACGCTGACGCTGTGTCCTCGCCACATTTTTCTGACCATGGAAAAAGTCGGGGACGCCCCGTGGCTTACTCACCAAACCTCCCTAACAGACCACAAAGAAAAATTTCAGCAGAAATTTAGAACAGGGAGTAACCACAGCGCTAGTGGCAGATTCAGGACCCATACGCAAGAGGAAGGGGGTGGGAGCGGGGGTAGGA
>JARK01001344.1:2759291-2797893 GCA_000688135.1 Ancylostoma ceylanicum
AACCACCTTCGCACCATCGATATACGCCTACCACTGATTGATACTTATTGTTGCTATTCAAATCGGAATATTTCAATTTAATGGCATGCTTTAGATATCAACCTTCGAAAGCGTAATATACAATTTGATTGTGAGCACTTTCTCGATGTCCAAATTTTCCATAATTCTAGACTTTTCTCAATTCTTTAACGATTTCTTTGCATGTTACGTGTGCCTATTATTTAATGTTTATTGTTTGTTCAAAAAAATGACTGGGGTTGTGTATTTGTCGATGTGAGCTGCCTCCTCGGCTGCATCTGCAAATATCATGCACTTTCCCACATTCTTATTTATCTAATGTCTCGCGATCTTGGTGAATCGATCTGTGATTGAAGTAGTTCTGCAGCAGGTACTCTTCATGGTTAACGCTCTTCTAGAAAATCTACTTGTCGCTATTGTATGTGAGATCCCCCTTCACAGAGACGCCGTGCTAGCGCTGGCACGCTTTTATTGTGTTCGGCGCTGTCGATCGATGGCCTTGGGTACGGTGAAAGAGTGACAGCACAAGGGCATGCTTGATGACGCACGTAAAGGCTTCGCCTTAGCTATCTTCTAGAGTATAGAAACGGCACCTCCGGATATCTACACAGAAACAAGTTTCTCGAAACTTCGCCGCGAATTATGTGTCCACTATCACGATCACGTGTCTATAGCTGATGTGTGAGAGGCAAAGCGAATTGAGGGAAAGCGAACCGTGCATTAAATTCGGAGCCACAGGTTTCAGTAGTCTAATTACACTTCAATTTATGAAGGCACAGAAAGAAAACACCTGGGCCGAAATTTAATGAGTGATGTTCTCGCGGTTCTCGCGGGCATGCTCATCTGCCACCGGCAGGCCGCGTCACGCATGCACCGCTGCACCGGTTCGACCGCCTCAACAATTTTCGGCACTATTCGGCTAGTTCTGCCCCAAAATCTTAAAATGAAAATTTTCTCCCAAACTTCGCCTAGGGTGGTTTTCTGGGGTGTTGGACACGAATATCGTATCCATTTTGTACCGTAACTCCATTTTTGTGCGATTACGGTAGGAATACTGTAGATACGGTATCTCACAGAATTCTCTCAAATTTTGCATAGGGATGTTATTTGGGGTGCTGATTACGAATATCGTATTCATTTTGCACCGTAACCCCACTTTTATTGGGATACGGTAGGCATACGGCATGAAACTAGGACAAAATGCCAATTTCGGGAGGGAAACGAGGGTGGCATGCAAAATAATGTTTATAATCGTCATCAGCGCCTAAAATAACCCCTCTACGCAAAACCTGAGAGGATTCTATGAGATACCGTATCTACAGTACACCTACCGTAATCGCACAAAAATGGGGTTACGGTGCAAAATGGATACGATATTCGTGTTCAGCACCTCGGAAAACCCCTACAGACGAAGTTTGGGAGAAAATTTTCACCTTGAGATTTTGGGGCAGAACTAGCCGAATACCGACAGAATTCATGAACTATAATCAAAACGCTTTGTTGGACTTGCATCTATTTCCAGTGCTATTATTGGAGTATATAGAGATGTGTGTGCTCCCAGAAATTTTTGTCTATGTTCGAATTTGCCATATTGGCACATTATCAGGCGTGTTATACTGTTAGGAGAGGTTGTTTGGACGCATGTTTGTTGGAGTTAACAAGCCTTTATAGAGCAAAGAGCGTCTGCATTTTTAGAGTCATTACCATGTTCATCAGTCATATAATCATAGTCATACATTGTATACGATGGCCGTTTGCGTTCATTTGACTTTCTTCAGTGGCATGGTTAACTAGTCTCTGCAGCACCGTCCTTTGTGATAAGTTAACTTAATAACGAGATGATCGTTTCAGCGGTATCGTGACTACGTCGTTGTCAAATGCTTCCAATGGCACAGCTTCCCCGAAGTCTGCTGAGCCCTCTCGAAGACGTACTCCGTCTCCAAGAGGAAAGGATAACAGTAGGTGAGAGAGAATCCACCACTTCCCTAGATCCCTTTCTGACTTTTGAATAAAAAAAGTCGATTGCCCGTTTTTCATTCGACCCGAGTTCTTCCACAAACAGTTTTTTTATAGAGCGAATCTGCCTCGACTAATGTCGAGTACAGGGAAGCGTTTAATTCGATCAGAAGGACATCGACGGGAACAGGGGTAGGTGCATTTGGTTTTCCTTTTATTCGTTGTAGAGCAAATATTCTACTTTCTTCTCGTGTCTTACCAGCGACTTTTTCCCGTGCTTTTCGCTGTACTTTTGCAAGTGGACCTGCGTTCGTGTTACATATCATAGCCTCTTCGCTTTTTTCGCTATTTTTTCTCATCCTTGTTATTTCATAAGGAAAACTTAATTGAAGATAAAATCTGGTCACTTTGTAAGTGCTTCCTAGCTTCTGAATTTCAAAACTTTTTCAGCCTTGTAGCTACTTAACCACTCTTGAGTTTAGCATTTCCTCTTCATTTTATTGTTTCTTGACATCTCTCAATTGGATTCTTCTATTCACTGCAGTAAGCTGATTTTTGTAATGCGGTTTTGTTCGATGTTTTCACATCCTATCTTCTCTTTATCTAGAGTAATTCATGGCCAAAAACTAACTCTTCGCTGATCAAGTAAAGTCTGTTTCATGGAGCGTGCACTGCAGATTATGCTCCAATCGAACGCGGCGAACGAGCACGGGAGGCCGTTCACTTGCTGCTAGCGAATTGAGAGCTGATCGAGCCTTCTGGCCACGGTACCGTGTTCGATTGGAGTGTGCACTTCAGTGCTTGCTTCGAGGAACAGCTTATATACAGTGGGCGTCGATGGCGGTGACCCGTCTGCGGCCTCGAAGGGTACGCGGCGCGACCGCGCCGCTCGAGCAGGAACTCTCTCTGGGACATCAAATTATGGGGTTTTCTTGATAGTCAGTTTTCTTATTAGTTATCATCAAATGTGATGAATAACTATAAAAAAAACCCAGACTCGCCTCCGTGGCGACGATTCTGTCGTGAGCGGCGCGGTCGCTCAGCGTGCTCTTTGAGGCCGCAGACGGGTCACCGCCATTGACGCCCACTGTATCTTTCTTGCATAAAGGCAGGGAACCACCTCTTCCTTATCAGCAGATTCTTGATCTTCTCGCTACGCTAATTCCAAAAATGTACTTCAAGAAATCACAGAAGTGACGGAAACGCGCCTTTGATTTGACTCGCTTCTAAAAGCACGGCCGGATATCGCTCCTAACTGTGCTGGTAGTGTTCCACAGCAGCAGCGTCAGGTGAGCACGTCTTGCCTTGTCCAATCGATAAGATCAACGGTGATACACGTCGATTCCCTTGATTTTGATCTGGCAAGATATTACGAGCACCGGCCTGGGAAACGGGTTCAGAATCCATTTTGGGACGTTTCATATACATCATCAGGTCAGCGCATCGAGGATGTTCAAAATATGGGAATAGCTCAAACACGCGAGAGGTGGCCTCCTGCCTTCAAAGTCCAGATTAAAAGCAGTGCCTCACCTCAGAAGTCCTTCTCGACATCCATAGAGTGATAGAATCTGACTGAGCTGCCGAGAACAGTGGTATACACTAAAAGTCTTGAAGTCGCTGGGAATAGTGTATAGTGTCTTAGATCTGGGGTGGCGTGCATGCGCACAGCTCACCCTTTGTTCATATCGTTATCATTCTGCGTATCACAGCCAACTATCGCCTCTAGCTATCAGTGACGTGTTTGGCTTGTCAGAGATGACGATAGAGGAAGGATTAGCGGTATTCATGCACGCGAGCCCAGATCTAACAGAACATACTCAATCAGAAGGGATTCTTGGTCGAGGAGTATGAAATTCTCGGTCCGCTGTGGGAATCGATTGTACATCAACAGAAGTGAACTCTATGTAGTTACTGTGTTGCTTTTGACATGGTGGCACACGTTCGCTCGATACATTAAATTCGGACTGCCGGTGCAACCCGCAATCGGCTGGAGTCCGAATAAAGGTTTATTGGGCATTCCGGAGCATTTTACCTATATCACTGAAATCAGCACGTCTAGTTGGTCCAAAATCTCACCATTTCAGAACCGGAGAGAGGTGACGCATTGCCTTTAAGGGTGCACTGTAAACCCATTGGTGCACAAATGTAGTGGCATTGATGCTCTGTTATTTGTTTGAATGGATTTGATGGAAATTAGCAAGAACTTGAACCACCCATCGAACATTAGCAGAAGAGTTTCACCACCACGTTGTTGTCGGTCCTTCACATTCGAGAGAATCTTTTTAAGTTTGTACAGCAACTGACCTGTTGGTTGTAGCAGAAAACAATGGAACAACAGCTCCGCAATCATCTTTATCTTTTATCTTTTTCAAGTGTCTTTTTGCTCTTTGTCCGTGTGCTATTTATATCTTCTTCTCTGTCTTCGAGTAAGTGTTCATACTCATTTCCTTTTTCGATCTCTTTCTGATTTTTCTTATTTTCGAAAAATGGATAGGTTTTCCTTGTTAGATCCTGTCCCTTGTTTATGATCTCCCATATTTACCGAACTCTCATCTCAGGAAATTGGAAATCTTGAGAATACTGGTTTTTTTTCGCATAAATTTCGTATCCTCTACCAGTTGTTAGTTTTTCATTCCTTCTTGCATTCTGTTTTTTATTTTTATATTAGGGATGATTGGGAGAAGCTAGCTTGATTTCACATTAAGCTTTTGTAGGTAAACGAGAAAGTGTGCAGTACATGCCGGATTACAGAGTTGTTTGATGATTAAGGTGACGTAGAAAGGACACTCAGGTTTTTCATTCGCCGCTTGCATTGCCGAAGCGTACAAATGCTAAGATTCAGTGTGATGGTTGAAATAGAACTGTGTAGTGGAGACGCACATTAATATAATGCGGAATATCCTATCGGTCCGAGTTTAGCAGAAGCTATTAAATCCTGTGAACTGGATAAGAATTCATACATATGACTCTCTATGTCAGTGTTACTGGCAAAACAGTAGTCCTTTTCCCATGTTTGTAACCAGCATTTTTTCCTTTTTTTGACATTTAGCTAAAGTCTGTCTCCTTTTGTTGCGGTGGTAATCACACTGTAGAATTTATTTCAGAATTATGAAGAAAAATCCATCTGTTTCAGCCAAGTGTAATTCTTTTTTCAATGAATTTCTTGTTGAATATATGTAGCCTGCTTATAATATTCTAGCAGTTTTTTCTTTACTAGTCACTGGGTGACAGCACGACGTGAAACCGGTTGAAATGTAAGCTTAAACCTCAAAAATTTGGACTTGAAAATATAGTGGCTCACGCCAGTTGCACGAAACGACTTCTTGGCTCATTTAACCAGTTTGAGTAAAGAATTTCGTGCACATTGCGCTATCGATTCGCTGATTTTTTCAATGTATTATCGATATTTTGCTGTGTTCGGCCTCTATTCATGTTCAGCATGCTAGACAACCCTTATGAACATCTTTCCATCACGCTCAGAGCAAAATTCGCGGAAGATCAATAAAATCAGTAGTTGTCGTACAAAATGGTTGCCAATGTCCTGATCAGCGTGGTGTATTGCCCCAGTAGACAAATGTCGATCCGGATTTGCAGGGTTTTCTTGAGAGTTAGTATTCTTGATAGTTGACATCAAAGAGGATGAAGAACTAGGTATTAAGGAAAACCTAATTTGCCCTTATGGTGGCGATTCCAGCGCGAGCGCCACGGCGGCGGCGCGTGCTTAACGAGTTCGCGAAAAACGCAGCTCTATCGACTGTAGTTAGATATAGATTGTATGCTAAGCTTGCCCATGCTTATGGGATACCGCGCACGTTTATGCTTTTTGCTTATAGGCGCTCACCCGACTCTTTGAACTTCTGTGGTGGTCTGTCGCTTCCTACTGCTAGCTCTGGGTCGGTGTGCGCATCAACTGTTTCGTCTGGCGGCTTGCAGGTGAGTGTGGGTTTTACTCACACGATGTAATTTCATTATGATAAGGATGTGCACAGGGCGTATATGTGGAGCGTCTTCCACCTCGCAGTGACGGAACCGTGAAAGAAGCGATACGGGATGCGCTCAAGAAGCACGGGCGGATCGTGGACATATCGATCGAAGGTGATGGAGATGCTCGCAAGGCACTTGTGATTTTTCAAAGGTATTCTAGTCGTCTGTTTTGATATTCGAGAGACTGATTGTTTGCAATGGTGTTCAGAGTCGTCGATATGGAGAAGCTCGTGAATGACTCCCATATTTCCATTCTCTCTATGCGAGTGCGTATTCGAGCTGCAAGCCATGTCGTCGTCCAGGTGATTTTCTGAACAATTTTCGTGTCTGACACGACCTTGTCATACTGCAAACCACGAATATGCGAGGCATTCTTTGCCTATCATCAGTATCGTTTGATCGCGTGTGCAATTATCTTAATTATAACATAGGAGCATTCGGAAATTACAAGTTATTGTGGACGATTTTTCATAGCACGTGAATGTTTAATGCGAAAGAATTGCGTGCGTAATAGTGTGATTTACGCATTTTTGTTAATGTTTGAGTCTCATTGAGAAATGAAAGGCAAAATGAGTAGAAAAAATGGAATTTATTTCAGTCGTTATAGGGGTTTTCGGTGATATGAAGTGAAATCTATTCTTTGATCGTTTGCTGGCATTTGCTGCGTGCTGTCATGTATAACAACTGCTGAAGAGAATTTGCACAACAGTAGGAACATGTTCCCACACGCACACTCATACATACGCTATGTGAAAACACTCGAGTGATACGTGATGAAGCTTGACAAATGCCATACATAGGACTACGAATGGTTTTGGATGAACTTGGCTATGTACTGAGGGAAACTACTAGCGTTTTGCATCCAACATGATGTTTTCTCAGTGGTATCTCAATCTTTTCTTAAGATTATTTGAGTAGATATTCCATCTGGGTCAACTTGTTCACTTGGGATGGTAATGCGAGCTGAGAAGGATTCCGTAGCGCCTGCAAGGAACAACAATTCATCTACTGCTTGTTTTCTACATCGCCACTTTGCAGGAAGCGTACAACGACTATCTTTCACTAAACAGTCCGGCTGGCAGTGGAGCTGTTGTAGGCCCTGACATCGATTTGCCAGCAAAGTATGCTTCCCCCAACGGTAGCAGAAATGATGTGGATGTTTTTCACCCAAAAGTACGCGCATTCATGGATGCTCCGTCAGTTTTCAAGTTATTAGCCGTTAATGATTGGTTTTGTAGGCTTCTCGAACGCTGTATGTTGGAGGCTTGGAGAGTCGCATTTCCGATGACACTCTGCGTCGACGTTTCGGGAAATTTGGAACGATTCTGGATGTTGATGTGAAAAACTACGAGTCTCCTTCACCATTTGCATTCATCCAGTTCGCTGACATAGAGTCTGCTGTGCGCGCGATTAACACACATTCCAGTGCAGGGGTACCATCAAACAAGAAGGGAAAGGTGATTTTACCGACAAGGGATTTTCTTTGAATTTCTCGATTTTTGTGAAGTCTGCCTCGTATTTTAGAAATTCCAGCCCAATTTTGGACGTTCAATGACTACGAACAAGTTGTGGATTGGGTCTATACCTCCACAATGTGCTGAGGATTATGTGATACAGAAACTTCGTTCACTATCTGAGGGCACGTACCTGAATTCCTTTCACGAACTAGTGCTTCTGCTGATGCATCCACCTGATATGTTGTGTTTAGGAGTAGTCGATGTCGTGGTCGATATGCGCGTTCGGCAGGCAATAGTGGTGTTCTCATCCACGGAAGGAGCCCAAGCTGCTCTGAATCGTATAAAGGCTGGCGTCCCTAAGCAGTTGTGAGTGCCTTAGATGTTTGGGGTGTTTTTCTTGTATCTTATGATCTCAGACCATCCTTAGATGTAAAACGCGGAAACAATCATCGTTTTCTCCTGTTCTACTGTTCGAATAATTAGGTATATTATATATAGGTAATTAGGTGTGATTTTCAGATAGTTTTTCATGCTCATTTCAAGTATTCAGTCATTCTAAGTGTCTCAGAGGGAGGATATCCCACGAATTTTTCCTAATTTGCGGTTCAACAGAGTGTGGCGCAGTGCAGCGCGGCTCTAATTGGATTTTAATAAGGATGGTGGAATACGACTGACTAGCGTCGTCGCATGGCGGGCACTTACACCTGTACCAGATTTACTGCTGAAAGTCACCCACCATAAAGTATTGGAATGCTTTCAGCGAGAACTAGTGGTTTTTCTCACAACACTCATGGTATACTGTATGCATAGATTTCGTGTTCGTATTCACTGTTGGAGATCCGAAATTCAGACATCAGAGCAATTGATATACAAGGTTTCAAGTGAAATGCATTAAAAACTGTCACATGAGCGTACTAATGCAAGAGCGAGAAACGCTGTTAAGAAACGAGCACTGCCAGTGTGAATGAGTTTCGTTGCCTGAGGCATTGCAAGAGACGGGTCGATACGAGTGGCGCGTGCTTGCGCTCCCCTCGCTCACGGCACCCTTTGGCATGACTCCAATCTCAGGACCGCCCCATGGATCGTTTGTTGGCCATCATTTATTTCGCATACTGGGAAATTTGTAGTTCTAGTTTTCGAGTACGAGGCTGTCAAGTCATTCCGGTAATTTCTTTTATGCCCGTTTTATGTAGAGGGCATAATATTTTTTGCCATTCACTTCGTCACCCTCGATGCAGTTTAGTATTTCGAGTGTTTTGAATGAACAGTAATAGTAATTGGATGCTTGTTTGTTTTCCCGCTGCTGTATATATTTTTGTTTTACATTGCTGATCCATTCACTGAAGTGTGATTCGTTGACGTTGCTGTCGAATGAAAAGTGAAAGGTCAACAGAATAGCTGAAATCCGAATTTTCATTTTACTCACTAAGCATCAGCCGGACTAAATTTTCGAAGGAATTTGAGCTGGTCCCATGGAAGAATTTAAGTGCGTTTTACTAGAACGTAACTTGTACTGTGTCAGCGCTTTGATTCAAATGATTCCCAATAGATGCTGTAAACTTCGCACGTGGTCAGTGTTTTTCCTAGGCAAAATCCATTTGTTTCTCCCTTCATTTAGAGGCTTTCACAGCTTCAATTCTCTGCTTTAGTGCCTTCTGTCACGTCTTTCATTTTCTCTCTCATCATGACATTTAATATCTACAGTAGTCATGAAATTGAAAAGGCCGATCACTTTTTTCTATCTGCTCCCTCCTCATCGCTCTTGGTGACCACATCACTTCAAAGCCTCTGATCGCGAGCACGTATTTACTGCTATTCTGTTTGGGATAGCTCAGAACTTGCTGTCATTTTCATTGCTGCTCAAATAACTATTGTTTCGAGTGTCGAGCAGTGTGGGTAGATCCAAACAGAGTAAATGCATATTTATGTTCGTCTAATTCTCCATCTTTGTTGAAATTGTGACGTCACCTGACACTTCCTAGAATTGCACAAATGCTCCATATTATGACTTTTTTGCTGAACTGCAAAGGGAGTAGTGCTTACCAGGACATCTTGAGAAACTCAATGTGGTGATATATTTCGCCTACAGACTTCGTCAGTGTGGCAGAAAAGACCTTAAAAGCACTAGCCTTCACCTAGCAACGCTACGGAAGGGTTGGTAAAACGAAGAAAGAAACAAGCAATTGATTTCGAACAGAATTAAAGTTGCGCAGGCAAACATATGAGCAAATCTCAGAAAACCTCTAAAACTCTGATCAACGCGACTCATGTATTGTCGACCAGGGCCTGGATATATCATCCAAATTACCCATGGTAGACGTGTTAACGCTCGTAAATTTGTATGGTGTTAACAGGTTTACCCTGGATAATCACAATTATGCATGCAGCCTCAGAAGGATAATGTTCGCGCAACTGTATCTCTCATCTTTTGGGCTTTTCATTCTGCAGCTGGATGCCAATTTCCGATAGCATGGATTTCGTGGGGAATTTTTCTGTTCAGTATTTCCTTTCATTATTTACCCTTGATGATGAAGTTTGTGCATATGTCATCAGCAAAGTCTAGCTGGAACTGTCAACAATTTAAGCGGATCAGTTTCTCTTGCTGTAATCTCTCCCAATTCCCTGTGCCTTAGTTGCAAATTCGATGGATTAGGCTCACTTCATCAGAACCAGATGAGACTGTATAGCGGCGAAATGAATAAGGAAAGCGATCTGTAGAAAATCTGAAATCTTGCATCATATTGAAGTGATAGGCGATCGGGGCGTTTCACTATATTTTACCAACATGACCTCACACAAGTCCTTAAGTTCTTGAGCAGGAAAATTTAAAATTATAGGCAAGTCTTTGAGTGTATTAATTTATAATTCTCTGCAAATGAACTAAGAGTCATTGTCCAAGAAATTGCTTTGCCTTATAGTTTTGTTAAGGTTTTCAGTTTGACAACCTCTGCTTTTTTCAGTGTGTTCAAAGTGGAAAGCGGTGAGGCACGGGTGCCGGCCGATTTCTGCTCTGACCGTCTGCACGACCACTTCATTGACAGAAAACACGGTGGCATTCCTGTCAAGACACCGGCAGTTTTAACTGCAACTACTACAGGCGGTGCTGGCTCTTTCGGTGTTGGAACCACACCGGTGGCAGTGGACGATTCGTTGACTGCACTGCTGGCACCTCCACCGGATCCGCCCAGTGACATGCCTAGGTAAGAAAAGGGGTCTGCCTCTGCATTTCCGACTGCATCTTAACCTTAACACTGCTGTTTTCATCATTGGTTTTCCTCAATATCAGATTACTTCTTTAATGAGTGTAGTGAAGCAGCACCTTATTACAATATTCGAAAATACTACAAATGTTCATTTATTTGGTCTACCCCCAACTTCTACTCAATAACCTTGGTACTGTATGCTGCCGTTTTTGAAATTAGATACCATTAAGTCCAGAAAGCTTGCTTACAGAAAAGGCGACGTTAAGAAAAATTGGGTAGAGAATCAAGTGCGTTTTTTTTTCTGCAAAAAAAAAACACATTTGGGTTTTTTTACATCGACTTCAAACCCGCATTTAGTTTTTTTTTTTCAACTTCATGCCACCATGTTTAGCTATCGTTACGAACACCATCGCGAGCAGCGTCGTTCGCCACCACATTCACGCCGACGAGAGCGTTCCCGTGAACGATCACAAGAACGATCACGACATCGGAAATCAAAATATGACTACGATAAAGGCTCTTCGCGAAAGAAGGAGAGGAAGGAGCGAAAGCCGAGGTATGTTTTTGAAGGAACGAGTTTCGTGGAGTTTTTATGGAACGTTAGATACGACTTCAGCGCTTCCTCTGACTCATCCCTGTCGTCCAGTGAGGACTCATCTCTGACTAGGCTTCGTTCTGGATCGAACGATAGTCGAACGTCAAGCCCCTTGTCATACAGCCAGCGGAATAAAGACCGACGACGCGATGAAAGACGGGAGATTCGTAATGATCGAAACATCAATGGTAGACAATTACGTTGCCGTATTTCGTTATAGGGGATTAGTAACGCGTTTATTACTTCCAGGAAAACCGCGAAACTCGTCCTCGTCGAGACGCAGTCCGCTTGAGACACCGAAATGGTCGGATCGAAAAGGATCGAGACACTCTCCGTCAGCGTCCGAAGAGCGCGTACCTCAAACTACAGCATCTTCGGGCGTTAATGCTCCAACTGGTACCGCCACACCTACTCCAGACGATCGCAAAAGTGGTGATAGCGGGTAAATTTCTGCGAACATCTTTATTTCACCAGAATACTTCATTGGAGATGTTGCTGAATCTTTTTTTAGGTTTTATGATGAAGTTTCGCGGCCACCCCTTGATCCCCCTCCGGCACCACCACCAATGGAAGCTTTGCCACACATGCCATCCCCTCCTCCAGCTGACCCACCCGTCAGACGAAGACCCTCTCCTTCTCGATCGAATTCCCACTCACATTCCACTCCGCACTTTGTCTCACCGCCATCTACTTCACGTCATGACCCTCAGTCTGTCCGCCATCAACCACACCATTACAGTCACGATGCGCAGGTTCGAAATTCTAAGATTGTTTGGTCTTCTATTATGTCAAGAGAACCTAGAGGACCTCTGCTATCTCAGATAACAGTCTAGTTGATTTTCTGTTGTTTTTGAAAGGATAATGATCAACCGTCATTCAACGCACTTTTATTTCGAGAATTTTATCGATGAACTCTCTCGGCTCACTAAGATTTGGTTTCGGTGGGGTGTTCTTTCATATCAGACATTTTGCTTAGCTACAGATAGCGGCTTAGATGAAGCTAGAAGCTGTCCTTGCTCTGTTGATTTGTCTTATTAAAGGAAGCACTCACGGAAATTTTTACTCCTGAGATAAGCCTTCTCTCATGCTGCTAGAGAGTCACGAGTAGAACACGAAGAATTATCACCTGGCTGCAGAGAAATCGTCGTGGGCGCTCATGTCAGTATTCTTTTTTTGGTGTCCGCAACGCCCAGCTTACACGCAGGCTAGCTCATATGCACTAGGGCGTGGGACTCCTGTGTGGCAAAAGGGGAGCGCGGTAAGATACACGGAGACTAACATTCTTTTCTCGCGCATTTCGCGCTATTCCATCATTAGGCATATGTTGTACGTCTCTTAAAACCTTGTAATGTGAGGAAATCTCCGACACTGAAATATCCGTGAGTGCTGCCTGTAACGGTTTGGATTGTGATCCTTGCAACAATGACTTTTAACGCTGTCGTTTATCAAGGTTCTCTAAAGTTTGAGTTTTCAGTCGATTTCTGCCCAACACCGTCATCAGTCGCTCTCATCTGGGCCTGGGCCGTCAAATGCTACACCAACAAACTTCAGCTCCTCAAATCATTCCCAAAAACGACATTCTGTTGATGGTCAGTCATCACAACATGGACGTGCTCATCCGTCTTCTGTGCCGCAACACAGGACAAGAGCTGGAAAATGGCCGTGGAGCGAATTGCTCCGTAATCCCTGCATATTTTCCGACTTTGTAAGGAATTCTCGTTTCTGCGTAATGGTTGTGTCAGGCCTATAAAGGATAGTTTTTGCTTCAGACGGGCGTGTCTTTGCCGGATCCGCGACTGTCGCGCAGTGAGCCGCTATCTCGAGCGATTTCTTCACACTTGCCTCTACCACCTTTTGCAAGTGGCGATCGGCAGCCACGGCCCGTTTCTGGGGAGTGGCGAAAACGATCGTCTGGCAGTGCAACCAGTGTGGACGGAGTTCATGTTACGCCACAGCGCCGAGCCAGTGGCGGGTCAGGAATCACATCTGCGAATCGTCCTCTCACTACCTCGCTATCTGAGGGTTAGCCTTGAAAAGTTTTTTTTTGCATTGAAAAAGTTCAGTGATTTTTTTTTGCTCGTACACGCTGAAACATTGTATTCAGAGCGACCTCCACATTCCCATGGCCCACTTTCTGGGCATCCGAACGTGTCGGCGCATGCTACTGTCTCGAGAAGTTCGAGTAGTAGCGGTGCAAGTGGTGGATTGGACAGTGACGCGCAGTTGTCACCTGATGCAGCTCCTCTTCCTCCACCTCCTCCTTCTGCACTGGATCTGCTCTGTGAGCCAGATGACGTACCAATTCTAGCCGATGGTTGGAGCGGGGTTTGTTTTGTCCTCTTCAAGTTTCCGTTTTTTTTTTCAAGATAACAAGAGACATGCTGATACCATAAGCTGCTGTTATACTGCATGTGGAGGGTAGCGACTCTGTCGCCGTCGTCAGCGACATCTAATCTGATACCCATCGGTTTTGGGTGGAGTATTGCGAGCGTCACTGCTGCAAGAGCCACCGTTAATCAATACGTATCGAAATCAATGTCAGCGATTCTGTATGCTAGACTCCACGAACGTTTTAGAGACATCCATGAAATGTTCGCTTGATGGCGTAATATTTTTGTGCGTCGAATACGAGTGCACGTTTTAGCCACAGATGCAACAGAGAGATCTTTTTGGTTGTTACTGTAACTGACAATCTATTGTAGCGTCTGCGTTGATACGACAAGCTTATATGATGAAAGAAGTTTTTTTTTTTGCTATCCACTATTCAATTTATTGCTTAGCCATCGCTAAGATATTCGATTATTCAGGTAGCATCACTGCTTTCCATATGTAGCCAAATTTACGTGTTCGTTTCACATATTCTGTTCGAGCTGGATTAGTAAACGAAGCTCTTTTGGTGTGATTTTGCGTCTAGTAGTTGAGAAATAAGGTCATTTGGATTACGGAAAGAGTTTGCGTAACGTTTCACACCGGAAATCATCCAATGTTGTCCTTCATTTATTTATTTATTCACTATTTGTTTTTTCTATCCATCTGTGCAAAAATGAAGAAAATAGCAATCGTCTCGAGGAACATCTGTGTTGTCGTGGATGTTGTTGAATTTGTCTACTTTGCTGTATTCAGCGTTTGGCTGAGATTGGTTCGCGTCTTACGGACGTGAACGCATCACTGGAAGAGGCGCATCGAGGTGTTGCCGAGCTGGACGATCATCATCATCGTCGTCCTTCAATATCTCTAGCAACGGACACCTCCTCAACACCGTCCAGACCAAGACAAGCTGGAGTGCTCGGATCAACCCCTCGAACTGACTCCTTTGAGGAGAGACTGCGAAGCATCAACCAAAAGAAAAAGTCCTCTTTCGACGACTTTACGCTTAACATCACACAAGAGCGAATACTGGCTGCAAAGGTGGGGCCATTCAATGTCCAAGTAATTTTTTAGAGGTGTGTACGTACTAAGCATTTCTGGCAAATTAGCCGGCTATTTACAGGCTTCTGCACCGGATCCATTGGGAGTAGCATCGTTCACAGGGATTTCATCTGGTAGTGGTTTATCGTCGAGCGGCTTCAGTAGGAATGTGACAGCTCCACGTCCTGCTCTCTCAATTACCATTCCTCAGCCAGGAAGTGCCTCACAAAGCACCGCTACAACTCCTGCTTCATCGAGGCTGGATTCGCCATTGGTGGGACTGAACATTTTCAATATTTCTTCCTCGATTCTAACTTTCTTTCCCTTTGAAAGTACACATAGGTTTTTATTGCTTGATCGAAAACGCTGTTGCCTAATCTTTTATGAAGGGGCGGTACTTTGCTCGTTGTGTCGTGGTTTTCTTAGTTCAAGCATTGTTGAAAAAATGGGATCCATTGTATGAATGGAGAAATGCCTCGGTTTGGACTGATGTCGTTGCTCAATTTGTTCCTTACAGTCGTCTCGCAAAACTGGCGCTCCGTATAGCAGCACTGCATCTACATCACGGCCACCGCAGTCAGCACCTTCCACGACGGCGTCGACGCCTCCTGTTCGTTTAGCTGCTCCTCCAACAGCACCAGTAATCGCGTATCCACCGAATTTCTCCGTTCCACCTCCCAACTTCCCAGTGACCCCATCATCTTCTGCTTATGCTCCCTCTTCCACTCCAGACTCTCAAACTTCACCTATTCTTTCTGCTCCGCCTCCACCACCGCAGCTACCACCAGCTATGCAGGTACGATCACGTTCGCTAAACAAAGTGACTTCATGCTAAAATTCTGTTAAATTCAAGGATTCAACAAGCAACCGAGATGCCACGTCATTGAAGAGTCCAACAAGCACTTCTGGGCACTGTCCGTCATTCAAGACCAGCGCCACGTCTTCGAGTTGTGGCACTCGGACGACACATGCAAATCCACACACTACGAGTAGCACCTCGACCCATTCATCGCATCATCCTCACGGAGTGCTCACCTCCTTGCCGTCCTCTTCTCAGACAAACCCGCATTCGCATTCTCATACAGGGTCGTCACATTCCCAGACGACACTAAAAGGTCCACTTGCTACTAACAAGACACCTTCAACAACGCAACGCACTAGTAATGAAAAGGTAAGCTCGGTCCAACATTCGGTGCCGATGGGACTAATTTTATCCTCATTACAGCAGTTTCCTCCTCGCCATGACTCCATGTCTGCGTTGAAGTCACCAGTTTCCGGTACAAGCTCTTCTCTAACTGGTAGATCGCTGTCTGTTTCGGACTCGCGAAAACAGGCGACAACTCCAGTGGCTCACAAGGTGAGTACCACTCATTCTACATGCTTTCTCTCTCATGTCAACTCAACAAAATGACGTAATTCTCTTGTCAGGATCCGTCAACTGAGCTACTTGCGGGGCTGTTTCACAACAAGCCTCCAACGACAGACTTCCGAAAGCTTCCTAAAATCGAGAAGAAACCCTCAGCCGCTTCTTCGCATACTGAGAAGGATCACCACAGTCATGAGCAATCCAAAAAGCATTCCGCGACGGTTGATCAGCACAGAAAGGAGAAAGATCACAAACCGGTTGGTTATTTTGCCGAACGTTTTTGAAATTTGGAAGCAATGCTCTTTCGAATCAAATATTTATGTTTCAGCGAAGGAAAGAAGATGGGTCGTTCGAAACTAAAGAAGAAAGAGCGAAACGAAAGGAAGCCGAAAGAGCGAAGAGGGAAAGAGAGAAAATGAAGGATCAGAAACGAGAGAAGAAGGTAGGCTGTGCTATGAAGACTCATGAATTCTTAGTGTAGTATCGCTGCCAGTATAATCGAAACCTTGAGCAAGAAAGAACTATTCTCTCTACCTTATTTGAAATCGGACTGAAACGATAGCACGGGGCTGTGTTGGAACAGCTTTTCTCCTGTTACTCTAAGAAGGCGGAATTTCAAACTCCTTCTTGCAGCTCACAACCACAAGCTATAGATGTATAGCGCTTCAATGTTAGACATTGTTGCAGGGAAATAGTAGTTGAGCTAAATTAATATTTAGTTGTATGTGTTCAGGCAAAAGAAGAACGCAAACGGATAAAAGAGGAAGAACGAGAAAAGGAAAAGAAGAAGGCGAGAAAGGCTGAGAAGGAACGTCAACGTGAAAGAAAGCAAAAGAAGCAGAAGAAGAGGTCGAAGCACAGCTCCTCGGATGAGGACAGCTCTAGTGACGATAGCGACTATCAGGTATACCTGCTTCATGTACAGTCTGGTTTCTCTAGATTTTCATTTTTAAAATGATTCTTTGCTTTTTGGACATTTCTTAACATGTAAGTGAACATTCTTTACTTTGCAGAAAGCCTTCAGTAAGCAATTGGCCCATCTTGTCGCTGAGGATAGTGGCTCAAGTTGTGCCGGAGCTAGCGGTGGATTATCCATGTACGACCGAGTCAAGAGGCGAAGTTCTGCTGCAAACAAGGACGATGGCACGAAGAAAACTGCTGCTCTTCAGAGGTTGAGAGACAAAAATAACGAGCGAAAGAACCAGAAGGTGAGTTCTTGTTCCAACCTTCCATTCTCCCTGGAACTGATTCTGATCCATTGTAGCGTATCCGCGTTCAACTGGATTCTTCTGATGAGGAGGATGAAGGTCACAGTTCTACAAGAAAAGTGGTAGATTCGGATGTAGATGACTCATCGGAAGAGGAGGAGGAGGTTAGGGTGGAGAAGACTGAGAATGTGGATAGCAGCGAGGAGGAGGTAACTTTTTTCTTTCATTTACCATTGTGATGTGTATGAGCTAAAATTACGGCCCATCGGTACCCAAGAAACAACGGGAATCTCAAAATACTTATCTCCGAATACTGTTATAATTATTTGTCCTGTTCTCTGATTCACACCAACAGCAGTTTAGTTAAGAATGACAACAATCGAAAGGCCATTTCTACTGAAGTCTCACCTCTTTTCTTGTATTCGTGGTAGTTTTACCTTGGTGAACTCTAAGGAAGCCGTTTTGAGTAGAATATGGTTTGGATTTGCTATTAGATTTCTCTTTAGTGATAGGTAATGTGAGCAGTAAGTAATTCATAGGCTGCATTTTTGAGCATGGGCAGAAACGCATTGCAGTAAGCTGTATTATACAGGGTGGTCCAAAAATATGGAGACACTCCAAAAGATTTATATCTAACGTTAGAAAGCAAGTTGGCAGCTCTGTTCCCAATATGGTATTTTTCATTCAGTACTGAAGAGAATATACTATCACATCTCACTAACTCTCCTAATACCGGCGAGAAAAGACGCGATGAATTCGAACTTGTCACTTGCTGTGGCGCGGAGGGGCCTTCCTCGCGGATAACCCCACGTTTCTAGACGCCATTGCTCCGACGATTAAAGAGTTTACTGGGAGTAAAATCAGTTTTTGTGCTTATATGAATACCATAACGAGAGATGTGCGCGAATGAATGCTAAAAACAGTAACTATAAGGAAATGGACGTGAATTCCTGTGCAAAAACAAGGTGAAATGCATGTTAGGGCTCTTTCCGGTTCCTTTTTCGGTGCTTAGATAGCGGAATAGAACAAAATAGGCCTGCAAACATCCAATCTTGAAGTTCTAAGGAGAATTACCCCCATTATACGATTACTCATGGGGATCCGATGGGATAAGCACGCTCAAAGCGTGTAGAATTCGCACCAAATCCAGGATCTCATAACCAAGGTAGCTGGTCTTTTACAATCGCTTTGATGTTTTTCTGTTACTCAAGCCTTGTATTCTCTGATGCACTGGTAAGTGACCCTCTTGCATAATCCTACACGTTGACATTACATGCGCGCCTAGAGTACACAAAGTTGTAATTGGGTGATGGAAAGAAATCTTGACTGACGGCCTAGTTCTCGCCAAATTTCATAGCGGCAGGGATTGTTTTGTAGGAACGTGTATGATTAATCAGATGAGCAGCAAAAGATTGGATACAAAGTGCCAAGACACGAGATAAGTCGAGGAACGCGCATCGCAACCTTGTCTCCATATTTTTGGACCACCCTGTAATTCTGTTTTTGTAACGACTGAACTGTAGTTGCTATGTTTTTCATCGTGTTTTTTTATAAGTTTCCATTTAAGGAGACCAAAAAGAAGCGAGATTGGTCTACGGATGAATCGGAGGAGTCGGATGCCGGTAACCGCAAGCAGCACAAGAAATCCATCAAGAAGACATCAGAGAAACATCAGAAACACGTGCGTTTTTGTCTTCGATCACCCGATCTCTCCGAATTTATTTTGCTCTAAATTTTAGAACAAGAATATCAACATGGATGATGTGTTCGGAGCTGACAGCACAGACAACGAGAAGCCTTCAGCAACGGAAGAAAGAGATAAGAAGCGGAAAAAGCCGAAAAAGGTGTGTAAGCTCTTGTTTAGTTGCTGTTGTCATGTAATCAGTTTTGGGTTTGTTCCAGGAATCCTCTGATGAAAATGAAGCCCCGAAGAAGAAGCTGGTCAAGTCAGAAAAGTTGGACTTCGAGTCCATTTTCGGCCCTGACAAGCCGCAGAAAAGTCAGAAGAGTGAGAAAGATCGGAAGGAGAAGCAACAGCGAAATGAAGCGGAGACAAAGAAGAAGGAAAAAGAGAAGAAGGAAGTTGCGAAGAGGAAAGCCGACGAGCACGGTATGTCAAGATCTTCAATCCGTTCACAGCCGGGTGCTCGCAGCGTATGCCCTACATGACACTTCTAACAGCAAACTTTATGTGAGATTGTTATAGTCAGGTGACTCTTCAATAATTCATTTTGAGCGTATTTGAGCAATAGGTAGTTCAGATCTCCACTCCTTCATCAGACTCTGTTCTAAAAAACCATTGGAGCCTGTCCCACTCGGAATACATGCGAAATGCGGCTGCCGCTGATATTTTGATAAACATTGAGCTTCTTTTTTCAATTACAGAATCGAAACCAGCTAAGCGACAGAAGAAGGGCCATCGATCCGATGAATCAAGCGATTCTGAAGCGGAGCCACAAAGTATCTCGCGAAAGGTTGACGAAGCTGACGCGAGCCAGCCTTCGCTTAAGGAAGAAAAGGATGATCAGCCGGTCGTCGTAAAACATGAAGTGACCGAAGAAAATCTGGATGAGGGTTGCACTGCAGAGACGGAATCGATGGAAGTGGTAAAACCAGAACCAGGCTTAGAAGAAGAAAATAAGGTAGGTCTCGGTGATTATCCCTTTAGATCTTTACAACGATCAGTGTATCCAGGATTCTACGGGTCAAACCGACACTGAGGAAACAACTGCAGCACCTGCCGTCGCGGTATCCACTTCTTCGGCGCAGGTTCCTACCGTTTCGGACCAGAGCCGACCCAAGCTCCTTACGAAAGCTGCGATGAAAATCTTCGTCCCGAGCCAGTCTGCTGTGGCAACGCCGACCGTTCCTGCTAATCAGGTAATTTTGGTTAAATCTTGTTTGCAAGTATAACTGCGGAAAGAAAAGGACGAAAAAAAAAACTCGAAAAATGGTTTTCCAAATTCTTTCGACATGAGGGCAATTTATACTAGATGCGTGCGTTTGAGGCGCGTGCGTCTATAAGTCGTCGATGAAGGATAGGACTTGTCGCATCGCTGACGCAGCTCAAAGCTTACGAGCCTCAATCTACGATCTCTCGGTGGCCGCGCGTTCTTTTCATTATAGATCGCGTGCAGAGTCAACTACTCTAAATAGAAAATCGTCCGCAAATGGATGCGTGCGTTTGATGTGCGACTGGTGCACGTATCTAGTATAAATGGTCCTACACAGTATACTTAATTGGGTTTTAGTTCCCAATCCTAAAAACTTTATTCGGTAGTTCGATTCTTGTGTATGCTAGTGATTGTGATGTGTATTGCTGATGGTCGTGTCGTTATGTGCTGTGGTGTGCTTCAGCCGTCGACGGAGGCGGATTCGGACGAGGACTCGACGGACTACGATGACGTCTTCGCTGCCGCCCTCTCAGCACCAAGCAGCAGCCAACACGTCGTCAGTTCGACTTTGCCTGCACGCCGAGTGAGCACCTCCAGTTCGGCTGCCACGGAACCTGATGACGCCAGTGACTCCGACTCTGATTCACAGCGTTCACGACATCGGGCAGTGGAACTTGTTGACGCTGCTGCTGGTTACGCCAGTGTGAAGAACGTTGACGATACCATCTCATCATCTGATGAATGCGCTGGTCCTAAGGAAGATGTCTCAGCTGCAATAGACTCATCTCCTACACACGAGGAAACATCGACAGAGAAAGATGTGAGCATGGACACCGCCACAAAGCATGAGGAATTCGAGCAAGAGCTGCAGTCACAACAACAGCAACAGCAACAACAGCAACAGCAACAACAACAGCAACAACAACAACAACAACAACAACAACAACAACAACAACAATACAACCACCCGCAGCAACAACAACGAATGGAACATGATGCGTTTGCCGTGCCACTTGTAACGATGAACTTGTCCACGGCTTCGAAACCTGCGGAGCGTACCCGTTCGCCTGTTGACGAGGAGGCCGAAAAAGCTGTTCGTGGTATTTCTGACGTGCAGGTAGGCTGTTGCTATGAATCTGTTTACTTTGTTTTGTTGTGGTTTCGAGTCGTAGTGCTAGTGAGTTTGCAGTATTTTTGTGTGAGTTTACACATGCATGCGATTTCCATTTAACTGCCGTGAAAGGTGGTTTGGTGTGGTACGCAACTGTCCTAGAGCCTGGAACGGCGAAGATTCCTAAGTCTGAGCAGTCTATGTACAATCTTAATATAAGGAAACTGTCCGCGCTTCTTGACTGACCTTCAATCGTTCTGTCATTATTCAAAAATTCGTGTTGAATACGTATTTATTTTGCAGAAGCTGTGATGTCTACAGACTTTGCTAAATTGGCCAATTTGTGGGATAATAAGTTGTACAACACAGTTGAAATGTGATCGTAGTATCCGACTTCAGTCTCTGTTCCAGGCAAAAAATTCGCGGCCACATCAAACCACCAATTTCTTTTCTTCTTCACTCATCCCCTCACATTTCTTGTATATCACTCGATTTTTTTAGGAGACTGAGGATGCTGTGAAGTCCATCTTTGATGGTGACGATGAAGAAGAAGAGCCCCAGTATCCGACATTGGTCTTTGTTCCTGGCAAAAATGGTGCAGTCGTGGCTTCAGCTGGTTTGTCAACCGCGAGCGAAGTAGCGATTGCCTCAGCAAGCATAGCGGTGTCGAATGATGAGACTAATCGTGCTGCTAGTGCGATAGCACACGTTGACGATGAGGATGAGGAAGATGCAGACGTTGCCCCTGGTGACGTCTCGGATGTGAGCTTTCCATTAACATTGTTGTTTTATAGCAAGTTTAGGACAGCTGTTGTTGGAAACTGGCCATTAGGATTTACTGGAAATTGCCTTGCTTGAGGTGGCCTATACACCGTCTAATGCTGACTGGGGTTCCATGGAATGTTTTATATCTGGATCACGAATTTTTTTCTTTGGTAATAGGAGAATCAATTTTCCGTGAATCCTAATAGGCTTAGTACTTGCTGCTCCTCGCTTTAAAGCAATTTTCGTTTTTATTCTATGATCTTACACTTGTTCCAGGAACAACTTCTGCGTGAGTCCTTTGTGGAAGAACCCATCCTTGAAGAGAAACCCGCTGCAGATAAATCGTTAGAAACGCCGACGTCTGCGGAGGAGCGAATACCACCTGTGGAGCAGCGCGCGTCCAATGTTATCGTGATAGAGGATGACGATGAAGTGGTTGAGGTCCCATGCTCAGAATCTTCGTCGAAAGAACCGCCGCCTCCACGCACTGCTTCGTATCAGCAGCCGATTACACCGCAGGTGTCTGTACCGATCAGTGTGGCGATTCCGGACCGAAAGGCCCCCACGCCTCTTCAGTCCCCCAAGGTAACTGCGACATCGGAAGCAGCAGCGTTTGTACAGCCGTCCACAGTGCAGCCGGTGAAGGCCTCCCCTGTGCCGTCTTCTGGATACGTCTCCGTGTTGCCAAGTGCTTCACCAGTGTCCGGAGGAATTACACAGGGCACTCCTGTGGTGACACAAGCCGGTCTGCAGCAGCTGTACAACCGCTTCCAACAACCTGCCTTTACTCACGCGAATGTGCTGCAACAGCAACAACAGCAGCAACAAATGTACCATCAAGTGCAGGCGCAGCAGCATCCACTGTCGCAACAGCAGCAGTTGTTCCAGCAGCAGCTTGCTCAACAGCAAATGGCGCTGCAACAGCAACAACAACAACAACTGCTTGCCCAGCAACAGCTCGAACTTCAACAGCAGCGAGAGCGTGAACGCGAAGCTGCGCTTCAGAAGGAACGAGAATTGCAGCAGCAACGGGAGCGCGAGCTGCAACAACACCACATGCAGCAGCAGCTTCTTCAACAACAACAACAGCAGCAGCAACAACAACAGCAGAAGGAGGCGGCTGCAGCAGCGGCTGCAGCAACCGCGGCTGCTTCACGCATCGCGAAGCCACAGACGCCTGCGGCTACGCCATCGCCAGCACCTCAGTCTGTCACACCCGTCAGTCAGCACCAAGCTGCGCTAGCTGCCCAAGCTACCCTGCAGATGCAGCTGCAGCAAATGCAGATGTTGCAAATGGCGTCAAGGGACCCGATGGCGTACTACCAACAGAGTGAGTAGTCCTCTCATCAAGAACTGAAAGAAATTGGGCTGCTAGTTCAAAAAAAAACTACGTATCTACCTACCTATGTGGTTAGGTGACCTGTCAACATGATGTGGTATATTGTACCTGAAGTCTCTTGAATGACCTCCAGAAGGTTAAAATGCCCTGTCGATTACTTACCTTCACCAGTAGCTTACCACAGATGGGGGCCTGGATAATGCTGCAGACTCATAGGTGGCCATACCAAGTTTTGAATACCGTTCTTAGCCCTTGAGCCTGTGGTAGGGGGGATCATCGATTTGGTATTCTGAGCCTTTGTAGACTACTTAGCAGATCTCACTTCAATTGTACCTCGTAACATCATGTTGGGAAGGTTTTTTTTTAAATCTTGAATTAGCAGCCTGATTCCATGCACTTTCTTTTTAATATTCTTATGATATTTCGACTCTTACTTACTCGAGTTTCCAGTGTCTCAAACTTTCGGCCAACCAATGGCGACGGCTCTGTTGGCGCAGCTTCAAGCCATGCAACATCTGCCGACGTCTCAAGCCCAGCAGTACTTGTTGGAACTGCAGAGGCAACAGCAGATCAAGGTGAGAGCACTCTGGATCTGGTTCCGCGTAATCTTTGTATTTCGATTTCATTACTCAGGTGCAACAAGAAGTGGCAACAACCGTGTCATCTTCCCCACAGCCTGCACATCAACAACAGCAACAGCAAGAACGCGAGCGGCTTCTCAAGGAGTCTCAACTGCGAGCTATGCGTGAACGTGAAGCTCTGCAGGCTCAGCAGCAGGCACATGCGCAGTCAACGCAACAGCAGCAGGCTGCTGCACTCTATGCTGCCCAGTACCGCCTTAGCCAGCAACAACTCTTGCAGCAGCAACAACAACAACAACAACAACAACACCAAAGTGCAGCGCAGGTAGTAAGATAGATCTATCTTAGTTAAGTTGATTTGCTCCTTGACCTTGATCTGTTTCGTTTTCAGGCATCTCCAATGATTTCTCGGTCACCGTCGCTATCTGCTGCACCTGCTGCTGTGACTCCCCAACCAGCTGTCCCAGTTCAGCAGGAGCGAAAAAGCGTGGCAGTGCAGCCACAGCCACGTACATCAGAAACAACCGCACACTCGGTGATTCCAACGACATCTGCTGCAGCTCCATCTCCTTCCGGCACGGCTTCTACACCAGGACACCATGCGGATGTTGCTAAGGTTAGTCTAAGTTGGGATATGCAATTATGTAGCAAGTCAAGCAAAGCTGTGCTAAACATGCTAGCTATTTGTGAAGTGGAACATCCGAGCGTCCCTTGTGTAATTCTAGTGCTTAAGCATATGTACAGAGGGTTAGGAGCGTGAATCGTTGCGCAACGTCTGCTAAGTAATTTCGGTGCCTAAAATCTATGCTTTGTCCTTATCTTTTGTCTGCCGATTAAGGAAACATTCAAAGTGTTCTTGAGTTAATAGCGGGTTCTGCATCAAGCTTTTGCTTTGGAGCGGTTGGCCTCGGTACCCATTTTTAGAAAATACAGCTTGTCACGATATTTCTCCCTGCATAATCCACTAAATTTTCAAGAAGAGCTTTGCTATTCCGATAATTCTTAAAGCGCCCAAGGCTAACTGCGGTTTCCTATGAAATTGAATCATAAGAAACATGGAGGAGGAGACCCACAGGTACTCCATGCTCCCAGTGCTGGCCAGTTTCCACCAAATTTGCTCTAGAGATTTTTTTTACTGGAAAGCAGGGCAATGAAATGCCAGTGAATGGATGAAAACTGAAAACTAAGATCAAAAAACTACAAAACGGCTTTGCTGGTCTTCAACTATGCATGGATTATGTCTCTAAGGCTTGGTTTTCTCACCCATGTAGCTTTTAGAACAGCCTTATTCTCTGCTCATATAAACGTTTTTCCGTATATTCTGCGTAATTGTCCCGTAATGGCATCAGGAACACTTGGCTCTGCTTTATCCCGCTTAGAACCGCTGTCAAAGCTGTATTTTTGCTGTTTTATCTGGAAATTACGGACTGATTCAGTGCATTTGGCGGCATCGGCACCGAAAATCCGCTTTGAGATCTAAGTTTTTTTCGCTACCTCGCAAGTCTGCAAAGCGTGTCTGTTGTTGAAGAATGATACAAAAAATATAGCCTGGTGGAAAAATGTCACTATCGCTGGGAAGTGAAAGTCAGCAAGCGATGCACAGTAATTTATGCCCTCCCTCGGTACAGAGCAAAAGCATGAGGTCGCTTCTTCTTTCAGACAGTGGTCAAGTGATCATCTAGGGTTTGATGTGGGAGCGCTACTGTACACGTGTAACACACGCAAGCTTGTCGTACATTTGCCTTGAATCGCTAGTAGCCATTTCAAAATGACTGTTCATAAATCAAAATGGGTTGAATGCAGGAAAAATAGAGTAGGCTATATTCTCCACCATTGAACGTTGGGGATAACCTTCGTTGCGAGAGGTAGTAAAGCAGCGACCAGCACAATTAGTTGTGTTCAAGATAAGGTACTGGTTCAAGAGGAACCATGGTTAGTTCGGAAGTCCAGAGGGTTGCACTGCTTTGATGCGCTGTTTTTTTTTTCTTGTGCATTTGTGACTTTTCACTGCCTGGTTGGTTGGCCATGTGGATTGTTTACGTGGCGTTCTTTCGCAGCAAACTTGGATGCAACTTTCGGTCGGCTTCGGCCGGCAGCGCCTGGCACGACTGCGATCGCCGTTCACTCCGTCCGCGCCTGCGTCTCGCCGTCGCTCTTCGCGCGAGCGACGCCTGCGGCCGTCTCGCGGCCGCCGCGCGTCGGGCGCGTGCTTTCAGGGCATAGTAAGTGCCGCGATGCGTGCGCGCACCCCTACTAGATCTAATTCGCGCCACGCGACGCGTCTGGCGCCTCCAGCGCGCCCGTGCTGCCTGCAGCGCGCGCTCGCCACGCACTCGTCTCGGGCGCGCTCCGACTCGGCCGTCTCTCTCAGCTGTTCTCTCGAAGCGGCGTTTTTGGGGCGGGGCAGGGACGGAGAGGTCTCTCGCTCTCTCGTCCCCTCTCTCGTACTATCGGTGAATTATTTGCCCGCTGGAAGGAACGCCGTGCTGTAGTGTGTGAGTGTGTGTGCTGCGGCTTTTTCCTCGTCTTCGGGCTTCCTCCTACCTCACTTTCGACGCTGCACAAGGAGATGGCTCGGCTGAAGTGACCGTCTCGTCCGTAATCTGATTCCTCCACTACCTCGACGTCTCATCTACCTCAGCAACCTCCGCTACCTCAACCGTTCGGTCCTCCGAAGGACTAGGACACTAAAACCGGGTTCTTACATTAGGAGCTTATTTCGTCGTTCATCCCATTCTGTACTTTCCCCTTGTATTCATTACCGACTATTTTCCATCGGTCCGTGTTACACTACTGCCTCTACCTGCTACTATCGATCTCGCCGTAATTTGTGGTGTACATACGCGAAGTTATCTCAAAACGCGGATTCGCTCTACTAGTTCGTACACTTTATTGCCGTGCTGTGTACATCTTTTCATCTCCTCTACGCTGCGCACGCCTGTGTCATAGATATTGAATGAGCTCTAACGGTTCGCCGCTTCGAGCGACAGAGATTGGTGTAAAGCGAAGTCGAAAAGCGACAGAACCTCAGCATCTCTCTTCATTTTGTCTCTCTTCTCCTGACGAGGTCATGAATCCGTCATCGGCAGCGAATCCCTTGTCTGCTACGGATGCACAAGCAGTTGGAGATCAGACGATGAGCATACTCAATTTAGCAGGTGCGATCGCGATGAACAGCCTTCTGGCTATGAACCAGCAGTCTGCGGCTGGTGGATTTCCAGCGGCTGCACAGCTAGCTGCGCAGAACCCTCTCCTCGCCAACGCTGCCAAAATGATGCTAAGCATGAATCTTATGAACGCTGCGGCCGCCAGCAGCACCGATCGACCTTCCGCTTCGAACCCGACCAGTGAACTCTTGTCGTTGATCACGTCACAGCCAGATTCTGCCGCACAGTCCGTTGCAAACCTGCAGCAGGCGATGCTTCTCCAGCAGTATGCTGCTCTGGCTCGGGGACAGCTACCGACTGTCAATCCGCAGCTGGCAGCACTTCAGATGTCGTTGAAACAAAGGGCAGCAGAAAACGGAAGTGGACAGTCGAATGACCGCAAGCGCTCTTTTCCATCGGCCGAGTTGCCCAGCCATGTGGAGGAGATGAGGAAACGTGTCTTCTCTGACACCAGTGCACTTAACATTCATCGAAAATCAGAGAGAGTGCCTATGCCACATGTGCCTGTCTCCAAGGACGATATGGAACGATGTTTGGATCGGATTCTCAACGAAGAGATCTACAACATCTACGAAGACGAATTGAAACCGGAGCAAAAAACTGACTCGGCTATCTCGTCGTCACCGGATGATAACAGCAAGGAGAGTGGCAGCAGCAGTGGTACGTCCTCTCCCATTGAGCGGAAGTTGTCCATAGATGAGATCCTAGACATAATCGCAAACCGTCCGCCCGGCAGGGAAGAAAGTGGAATAGCCTCGATAGGATCGGCATTTCGGAAAGTGGGTAGTCGATCGCATCTGTCTTCCGACTCTTCGACCCGCGAGGTAGCTGCGGACATTACCCTTGCTTGGGCGACGTCCTTGTCACCTGCCAGTAGTTCGCCACGATGTTCAGAACCGGAAGTCGCACCTCTTCCGCAAGATCTGATTAACGAGCTTCGCGACTTAGCTCTGTCACACCGTGGTGCGGAAGAAGACAGATTGGACAGCGATATACTGACAAGCGAGGAACAGTTAAAGGTGCACTTTTCGAAGTTTTGGCAAACATACTTGTTTAGTTCATTGTAATATATGCGCACAACGAAGTGCTCGCCCACCCATTCTCCTGCGTGCTCCAGTCGGTTGTCACGTTTTTGTAACGACCCACGGTTAACAAAGTGCTCAAATGGGCGCGTAAATAGCTACGGTTTTGGAGGGGAATGGAATTGGCATACATTTGAGGAAAATCTTATATGGGAATAATTTTCTTCTCTAAAGAATGTATTTTTAGCGATTCCCTGTCGTATGGCAAGGCACATTAGCAATGAAACAGTCGGAGACGACCGTTCAAATGCACCTTGTTTATGGATCAATGGAGATGCTTACGCGATGTCTTGGAGACGCGAACGCTGATGCGAAGAACGCTGTGCCGATTCGAGTCAACCAGCGAATGCGCCTTGAGCATGCGCAAGTCCAAGGTTAGTTCTCAAGGTGTTGCCCTCTTTTAGTCCCCTCCTCACCTTTACGATTCAGTTCTCTTTCTTTTCGATCCGATTAACTTGTGGTTACTGGTTCGCTTGCATACACGGTTGAGAAGTGTGTATGTGTGTCTGCGGCCTTCGTGACTGCTGTTGAGTGGCCGGCCGGCCATCGTGATCGATGTCGCGGTTGCGTGGTCGCTTCGGCTCGTGCTCAGCGGTGGAAGAGTAGAAGTGCTTGCTTCGAATTTTCTGCAGTGCGCTGAACAATTCACGCGGTGGTGTGGACAAGCCACAGAAATGCCTAAGATCATACGGAATGTCATATTCTTTTGCGGTTGATGAAATGGAGGATTCTGTTGAAATTTTAGTGCTTGTGTTTATGAGGTTATGGGTAGTTACGAGAACAGATTCTGAAGTTTCCCTAATCTGCTGAAACTCTTTACGGTAGATTTTCATGGCATTCTCTACAGTAGTATCAGTATTATCAGCAAAAACACGTCTCTAGTGAGATTTATGTTCATTAGCTTTGCAAATTTGTAATTGATATGATTATGTGATGATGATACAGAGAGTGAAGGGGTCGAGTCACAGAGGGATCAGCACGATTGACAAAGCGTTGTCCACTTTCCAGACAGTATTTTGCTTTTCGGTTTTTTGAGAAAACTTTTTTGAATGTTATTTTCCCAAAACGTGTTTTTGATTATATATGGATGAATAGGTAGGAAGTGGATCATGGGCCCCCAATTTTCCAAAGAGTACGGTTGCGTATGGTAGACTAGCTGCTACAGTGTAGTGCTATTTCCGAACGTACAAATGTTACATCTTTGTTGAGGTCAGTGTATGAGTCGAAGACTCTACCCAAAAGGTTCCGTTCAGTGTAATTCGTTGAGCGTCAGCGTTCCTCGCTGAAGCGTGTTATCATGTGTGTGTATGAGGGTGTTTGCAGTTACGAGTACATGTTTTGATGCACTTTCCCAGTCTATTGATCGTGCGTTTCACATGATTGCGCTGTCGAATCTGCGAGCGAGTGAATGATGTAAAAACGCTCGCATTTCTCATTGTGAGCGATCGCCATTCCCGACGCAGATTAGCGGTTCTATAGGGGTACTGTTGCGATAGGGGCTGTATGTAGGTATGTTTGTGTTGACGACATCTAATGGAGCTAAGCTGCGGCCAGGCGACGGCGTTGTCACAGCGACGGCTAAATCGTCGATTCGTCATTTCGCTTATGCTGTGCTGAACAGTGTATGGAAATGTATGTAGGAGGCGAAACAACGGCAATACTCTAAAAAATGAAAAAAAAAATGGAAACGCGCCGGGCCCGCCTAAGTGGGTAGCTCAAATCGAACTGAAGTTTCAGTTGCAGGAATGGTGGCAAAGATGTCGGATGCCGGCCGTTTCGCCTGTATGATTTGCTTGCCGTGTGGATTGTCTCGGGACGAAATCATCACCAATTCCGACATCTTCCGAACGGCGTTCATCGACTATTTCACCAGCAAACAGGCTGCTGGGATCGCCGTTATGCCACAAACGGTTAGCGGTTGATATTTTTAAGTTTGAAAATATAGTTAAATTTAGAAAATTATAAATGTAAAGCAGAGATTATTTTGTCGGTTGTTTAAATGCTTAAAATGTATCGCTGGGTTTATTGCTCTTATGCCCTGCTTGGGGAAAAGGGGATTCTTCTTAGTCATCACCACGAGTGGGGAAAATTTTCTACATTGTGGAGCCGATTCTAACGGCGGTGTGATTTTATACAATAGCTAATCATCGTCCTCATTTCTCAATGTTTTATTGAAAAATGTCAATTTTGTAGAATTGGATTTCTTCGAATTTCTTGAAGAAATCCTAATTCTTTGCAGGCAACAACGGCGGGTTGTTTGGTACACGTGTTCCCACCGGGCGAATTCCCCTCCAGCTACCTCCAGTACTATTCTCCACAACTTTACGAGTCGATTACAGCTCGTCAGGCGTCATTTTTATTTGTCGTTCTCACTCCTGATGAATCCTCGCGACCACTCACATCGTCGTAGCTCCCCCTCATCCTGTACAATTTCGAGTGTTACGGTATAAGAGTTGTTAAGTTGCATGATGTGTAATTCTAATCTAACACACCAACACGGGCTGAAACGCACGGCTGCGTGTTCGCCTGGTGATCGACTTACCCGCATCAAACTTATATAGTAGCAGTAGTGTAGATTCTTGGATAATTATTTAGGGAGTTAGGAAGAGATGCGTTCTTTAAACACTAAGTTTGTAGATAGTTGTTGTGTAGCCTTCAGCTGCGTCTCTCGTTTCGTACGGTTCTCTCCGGTTTCTTCTTTGTCTTCGCGCGTTCTCATGCTCTTTTCGTGTCCGTCATTATCAAATTTGTTGAGCGTGACTTCCTTTTGTTATCCCTTTCCATCCCCTTTATTTGCACACAGGTATATGCTATTATGGATGTATGTCTGTTTATTTTGTGTTTCCTTTGCATCCCCGATTACAGCGCGCGTTCTTTTAAGTGTAAATCATCTATAAAACATTCTCAGCTTTCTAGCGCGACGAATATTGTGCCCCATGTACTTATATCACAAGGTTCCCGATTGGTTTTATTCTCTCCCTTCTCGCGTTCGTATGTGTTATTATAAGCGATTTCCTTTATTCCTTCTGTACTGTTTTATTTCCTTTCGCGCGAGGACCGCGTTCGGTCCGTCATGCTCAGAGATATAAATTTATATAAATTAATTAGTGTATTGTTCAGCGTGCAGGTTGAACTGGAACAGCGCATGGCCGCGAGGTGCCTTTTAATTAGTCTCAGACGTGCGTTGTTTTTTGCACAACTCACTCAGCGTCAGCAGGGTAACGGCGTATTACGAGTCGGTAATGCTACAGGTCGATAATTGTTGTTTTACGAGAAGCTGCTGCTGAATAACCGTCGCCGTTTGGATGTGGCTGAGCGCGAACAGGGGCCTTGTCTTTGAAGTCTGTGAAAGCAGCAAAACAATAGGCGAGCTCATGTGATGTGTGGAGTTTCGCTGTGAGGCTGGTGTGGTTGTGAACGAGAAGTCATGATCGAGTAGGTACGAGCGAGAATTGGACGTCACAGAGTAGTCGAGTATTCATGGTGATGCACTTGTTCGAGGGTGCTCGAATTCTATATTCGACAAGTGTCACATTTGGTCTGACGAGGTTGAAGTTTGTCCTCGAGAGGCATGATATGAACTACCATTGAAACTTCCAGGATATTCTGGAAGTTTCTACACTCCAACGTACTCTTATAAGTCCCGCTTTATCCCACGGAGCCACATTCAAACTCGATCACACAAATTTTGGTTTCCTATAGACATGGGCTATTCTGTACAATAGAAGCGATCGTACTAAGTTACTGAGGGGCACGTGCACGTCTATCATCGCCAGTTTTTTTTTTCCTTAAGGAGTTACGTGCATCATATGCGCATGCACGCACACACTGAACATAAACCTAAACAAAGCGACTTCCGCTCTACTTCTGTCGTAAAAGGGACATTTCAGTGGCTGAGGAAAGGTGCGTGGGAACGGATGGGATCTTGCAGAATTGCTTCATCGAATTCGTGACAAACTCGAAGCAACTTATTTTCTATTTTTATTTTTTATGCAACCGTTATTAATTGTTCGAATTGAAGGTGTTTTTTTTTGCTGGCCTTAGCTTTGACATTTCTGCTTTTAGAGCCTTTTTTTTTGCAGAAATCCCACTTCATTCTTTCACATCTCCATTCGCAGACAAGGCAATGATGTAGGATTGCCGCACGCTAAATTCCCTGACTCACTTCCTCAGCTGACTCGGCAAGAAACCACTCCAGTGCTGGTTCACCTGCCGGCATCGCATCGCAACGAAACAGCGACAGAGCAGCGAGCTATTACGCGAATGAGTTATCGAGCATATGTGTGTGGCCTTCCATTTGAAGTCATCGATTCGTGTGCTCGTTTGTCGTGTGCCGCTTGAGCGAGAGCGGGTGATGGAGGGGGGGGGGGGGTCGGCGGCGTAGAGAGCGAAGTGCAGCTGAAGCGCATGCTGTCATGAAAGCAAGCAGCGAGAAACCAGTAGCTGGAGGTTCGGATGGTGGTCGATCGGGTGGAAGAGGGGCCTACTCTGCAACGACATGCCCTTTTTGGTCGGATTACGGCTGTGTGTACTCGCTGATAAGTTATCGCAACACCGATAATAGTTCCCGAAAACGAGCGTTCGTCCATAGCATTTCGGGGAAAAATCAACTGTACATTCGAGGAAGAGGGCTCAATTGGAGAAGTTTCGTCCCAAACGGGAATGACAGCTCGTTTAGGATTCTGAAGCAACGTGAATTGCTCTGCACTACTTGGGCTACTAACGCAAGCGCGTCAGAATGACTAATGTCACGATTAGTAACCTATTGGAAGGAAAAGATAAAGTTGCGGCTCTTGTTCAGGTCCTTCTTTTTGGAGTGCCTTTGAGTGCCTTTAAACAAACGAATGAACGAAGTGGTTGCTATCAAGCTTCCTAAATAAATACAGATTGTTATTTAGAGCAATGTGTGTAGCTCATGGGTGGGTTACAACGGTTAAAGCTTATTCGTGACCGAAATTTTATATCAGCGTGCCGCGATTCATGGAAAGTCGGACTTTTCTCAACTGCTTTGCGACATCCTAGCTAAAATGAGATTGTTTTTTTTACTCCTGTAACTTGCCAAGTTATTTGCTTACCATAAATTTAAAAGAATTCATCACATTAGTCAGCCAGTCGTACGCAGGCATCCCTCTAGCAGTTTCTTGGGTTTCTGCATCGCGAGCGAGAACAGGGTGGTGTCAACGTTGGTTTGTTCGAATACTTCATTCCACCATTCAATGTCGAGTTTGTCCTTTGTTCACACTCTGTGAAAATATGATGAGAGGGAAGAATTGACACAGACTAGCAAAGATGTGTTCGAATGCACCAATCGCACAGCAGCGGCACCACCCCCTTTTTCACGAAACCCCGCAGGCAATCGTCATGACGATCTACCAGACGATTAAGAGGGAGTGGTATCCACTATTAAGGAGGCCTCCGATATTTTGGAGGCGACGCCCGGGAAAATTTCGAAAATAAGTTTGTGGAAAAATTAATTTCAAACTAAACTAGTAATGGATATTCAAAAAACAAGTAAAAAAGTAGGGGATGAAAAATAAGACAACACCAGTGCTCCTCATTCAGGGGAAATACGCTGCGCGGACGGGCTGTGTGCCATACCGTCTTCATGGGTGTAAAGCCTGCCCTGCCGCGCTGCGAAGTTGACGCGTGTCTTTGAATTTTCACGATGTTATCTTGATGAGACGAAAACGAAAAAGGCGCGGCAATCGCGGCGACGAAAGCAAGAACACTCCTGCCAGAAATTCTCTTATCCCTCCATATTTTGCATTGTGTATCGACGCGACGACTTTGACGCACGCAAGCATGAATAACGTCAACACCGACCGCCTACTACAGCGGTGAGGGTGCCTGTGGGCGTAAAAGCCGCGTTCACGATGAGTTCACCAAACATGGAAATGTTATGCCACCATCGCAGACTACCGTGTCGCGGCAACTGTATCCGGACAAGTAGTGCGAGTTGACCTAGCAGGAAGTCCTAGCGAAACTCTACACAAAACCGTTGTTATCGTTATGTGAGGAGGAGGAAGTGCTGCTTGTTCCATTCATCAGTTGCGTCCACACAGACAGAGCGTAGTTCTGCAGGAGGAGTGCAATTTTTCGAGGAGTGGATGAATTGTGCGTGTGTACGGTAAGCGTTGTTCTGCAGCAGCCGGAAGCGAATCAGACGCACTCACGTGGCGGCCACCGGACTAAACAGGCAATCTGTCAGGGTCGGCGTCGAAACAGACTTATTGTTCGTGTGGAAGTGGTGGCAACTGTACCAGAGCAGAACCTGCAGAACCTCAGTGGTGTTCGCTGGTATTTTTCCGTAAATCAAACAGTTGGTGACAGAAACTCCCGTATTAGGAGGGTGTGCTCGTTCGAAATTACGTCATATTGAACTCTCATCTGCGCGTTGTTTATGAAATCCGGTTATGGCACTCATTTCGTTGAGTAGATTCAACCGGCTTATTTCCGAACATGTGTGGGGAAACTACAGGCATCTAGCCGGGAATTAGGCGGGGATGGAAGAGATAGCACTATACTACATACAGTCCTTCTCAAAAAGATAGACGGATTGCGCGTTTGCACCATCGCGGCGGGGACTGAACGAGGGATGCAGAAAGAGCATGCTTCAAGTGAGAGGATCGAGTAGGTCCCACCGCGATGGTGCAGTCGCAACACTAAGAAACCGCACGCAATCCGTCTACTCAGACATTCGTGGGGGTGATGGGCAGGTAGGACCCTCATCGCCCCGCCCACTTTTTGAATTGAGGGAGCGTATCTGGACGTCCAAGAAGAGCAGAGCGTGCTGCCCATAACCCCGGTCGTCTCCCCATCCGCCGGAACCCAATAATGCGCTCGGGGGACAACTGCGAGGGCACGTGGGGGAACGTCTTTTGATTGTCGGGGGTAGGTGCCCCACGATTCACATTTTGTTTCGAAGTCAAAGGACCAGCACCAACTCTTGAGTCTTTAGGAGCAGAAAGTCTTATGGTTACTCTTTTTAGGAAAGCGAACCACGAGTGCTTCAAAATACAGTCTGGTAGTATACACAGGGCGCCTGATCCGACTTTGTCCGCAATTACGTCCGCTTGATTTTTAGGCCTACTTCACTGTGTTTTGATGTGAATTTGGTGTCATTTCTTCTATGTTGACGTTTTGCATCTAGCTCCTCCAAAAGGGATCCCGTTCTCCATTCGATGAAAACAAAGGGCGGTCGTAATTGCGGACAATGTCAGATCAGCGGCGTTCTGTGGGCTATCAGACCATACTCCTCAGTTGTATGGGAGCAAAAAAAGGATATAAATAACGGTTGAAACGTCCATGATTCACCGTTAAACCAGATACATATATTTGAGCAGATCCCCACGCTCACTTCTTGATTTGAACCTCGATACCGAAGAAATGCTAATCGGGAAAGTAATTACATGATCCGAGGCAACCGATGGAGCCACCGCCACCCTGAAGGGGTCAGTTGAACGTCGTCTGCTAGAGTGTGTCCAGCAAAAACGTCATTCCACTAAACTGTCCTCGTCCTCTCGGGTTCCAGTCCGGGCTCGACGAAATTCGCGTCCATCTGTTGGTGGTTCCGTTTCGCACTCTCCTTTTTTGCCGAACTTTGTTTGTTTGCTGCGTTCGTGCTGGTCGCGGTCGCATCGATTTCTCTGCGTTTCCCGCACCCTCGTGCACACGCTTTGCACGTCGCCGCCCGTCTGGATGCACTTCGCGTGGACGTCATCCGCTGCGTCTCCGCCCGCCGCACGCTCTCTCGCGCACTCTCGCGCTTTTTTCACCGCCGCCGCCCGAGTGGGAAGGCGGCCGGCTCGTTTGAGTGGAAACAAAGTGGACGGATCCGAAATTCGTCGCGCGCGCTGTGTCAGCGCTTCTGATGTCAGCTCGGATTTGTCGAGGGAATTCCGAAGACGGTCGTCGAAAAAAAAAAACCCGGCGAAAAGCACAGAAACGAAGGTGCATGAAACTTTCTCAAAACCTGGATAACGGTCCTCACGACGGACAGGTCAAATATTGCCGGATAACGGGTAACGGCTAAGGGTTTATCACACAGGACATCACCCAACAGGACAACGTAGACAACCTCAACCAAGAATTTTCTCTTTCCGGTAAGGAGCAAAAGGTTGAAGGCCTATACTGTTTTATCTAATTTAATCTTTATTACATGACAGCTGATGTAGTAACACATACAACTCGAAATATAGCAAGAACACTGTAATTTTCTGACCATAAAAGTTACTCAAACGTATAGAAGAATAGTAACACAATTAAAACTCGACATATTTCCTCATTCTTTTCCCCAGGAATCTAAGCCACTGAAGAAATCTTACGAAAAGGCGCTGAATACGTGGCATAAATTCTTTTTGTAAAAGATGACTTCCCCACAAAAGTATGCAAATTGAAACCAACCAATTTCTGCCATATTCGGTTATGCTGTGTAAGGGGGTGTGATAACGGTCTGGATAACGGATAGGCTACAACCCACGGATGACGATTAGACGGATAGTCGGATACGGATAACCCGGTCATCCCTTGTGTAGAACCATGGAAGTACCCGTGATGTAAAATGAAAGTAGTAGAGAGGTCTTTGAAAAGCCTAGTTAAGCTCAACGCAGGATTTATATTTCTATGCTGGATTTGTCCATTTTTCCTAAAATATTCACATTTCCTATAGAGATGGGAATTTCTACAAAGGTGTTGCAAAGTACACACAAGTTTGTGCGTAATTATTGTAATTCTCTGCTAGGATTCAGCTTTATGGAAAACTTCAGGATTCTGCCATACAAAAAGAACATATGAAGATAGCAAAAGAACTATGTAGGAAGTAGGGACAAATAAGGACAAGAGGGGCCGAACTACGTTGGTAGCGGGTTGTGTGTGTGTGGGTTGGCAATTCAATCCCCCTTCCAGTTCATGGAGACAAAAACATCAAGCAGATTCAGGCTGTTCACTTTACAGCTAAATTATAGCGGTCATAGCACCGCTGTTATTTTGAAAGGTACACCTCGAACGACAAGATATGAACTTATTGCTCAGGACATCTCACACTGTGCACCTAATATCTATCTGCGATACTGCCGAATTTTTCCCCCGTTTTCTTGATTTCAACCCGTCGGAAACGAATGTATGGTGCCATCTCGTGACACGAATGATGCAGATTTATGTTTGGATCATTTGTTTCGAAGTTGGATCCAGGAGTAACTCAATACTGATGCATATAGCATCTTGGCCATAATAACATTTATATTATAAATAATAAATAAAGCTTGATATATTAGGTTGTTGCAAAATCGATGTCGGATTTTTGAACCACGAACTTTGAAATGATGCTTTGAAATGAGGAATGGTGGTTCCATCAGATATTTTGTGCTTGTTCCAAAGCCCATTTCTTTCCCTTTCTGCCTATTCATTTTTATTCAGATCTGCCCACTTTTGTTGTTGTTTTCGGGCTTGAATCAAAATGTACCCTTCCGCTATAATTCGTATCAAACTGTATTGTGGGTTCAAACTCGATAGCAAGAGAGTGGTTTGAGCATGAAATATTGCCAACCTATGCAGAAGGGAATGCCCAACAATGTGGTAGCCCAGTGTTGCCCCAAGTCATTTAGTATTGGAGACACATGCCGCAGAGTTATGGACTAAAGTTCGATGACGTCAACGCAGTTTTGAAAGCACTGTTGGAAGCTATCACCAGGAGACCTGTGCAATATCTCGGAGGTGGCTTTAGGGTTCATTATTCCATTATTTCTGGGGCCATCGGAGAAACGAGCATGATGGAAAAACTGAACAAGTGGATTCAATTCGATTATCCTCCAGTATTTCACAGTGGCCCACATTTTTCACTCAAGACGCTCTGGAAGTAAATGCAGGCGAAGATCGAGACTCTCCCTTATTTGCCTTACTCTGCGAGCTGTTCCCCTACCGATGACCACAAATTCAAACGGTGGGACCCATCCCTGAGAGGAAAAATAAGCCGCAAAAATACGTTAACTCAAAACGATCTCGCCGCTTTTCCTGGGTCCGACGAGCTTGGCTTTAGGCCTAGTGGAAGGAAAACTCAGTGGAAAAATGGCGAAGATATGCTGATTCAAATGAGTACTAAAGCGGCAGAAAAGGTTCAGTTTTTGCCAAGTTACGACAATGCAGAGTCCAACTGTCAAAATCCGACATCGATTTTGCAACAACCTAATAAATATGAATATTAATATAAATAAAGCTTGAAAGGAGAGCCTCAACAAATCGACAGAACTTCAGTAAAAATGAGGCTCAGAGACAGAACTATTCTGGATAACACTTATATTATTAATGCCGTTTAAGTAATGGCACTTCAAAAATAATAAATAAGTAAATGATGGACTGTGAACCTTCCTGGGATATTTATTATTTGTGCCAGTGAGTGAGTGGCACTATGGCGTTATTCATGCTTGCCACGCGGCAAAGTTGACGTGCCGCACCCCCCCCCCCCCCCCCCCCC
>JARK01001344.1:2798020-2834776 GCA_000688135.1 Ancylostoma ceylanicum
CCCCCCCCCCCCCCCCCCCCCTCCCAAAAAAATTTTACGTAGTTTCCGCGTCGTCTCGATGAGGCGAACTCAGAAACGCAGCTTGTTCGGGCGACAGCAGAAAACCAGGAACATTCCTTACCGGCCACGACCTCTTCTCTCTCTTTGTTTTGTGTTCTTTTCACATATACCATGACAACACCTCCGCACAGTTCACGTGGAGACCAACGATGCTCGTGACAACCCTGGACACTAAGTGGAAACCCGAAATACGAAAGGCTGGACACTGGATAGGTGAGAAATACAGGAATAGGGGGGAATCGTGGCCTCAGCAGGATGTGCCTAGGAGGTGAAAAAAGAAGGAACTAGAAAGAGCCTAGAGAAGAGATCTTGAAAAAAAGGCGGTTTGTTTTATATTTGACGAAACATTAATGATAGACCTTTGGAACTCCTCATTAGGGAAAGAGAACTGATCACTGAGAATGTTCGAATACAAAAAAGAAACTAAGTTCCCACAAAAAGGTAATGGAGAAATACTCAAAAGTATAGGAGCATGCCAATATTTTTCTCGACTTCAGTGGAGCTTGGAAATCTCAGCTTGGGAAAAATGCACCATCTTCATTTTGTGAAATTTGGAGAAGTGCGAGTGGCTCCTTTATTACCATCGCAATACAAGTCATAAAAACGACAGTCCTCACCAATCCTCACTAAAGAAAAGTGACAACAATGGCTGAGAAAGCGCTCTATCTTCAAAAAAAGGAAAGGAAATTAGAATTGAATTAATTCAGCCTAGTGATATTCCGGAAGGCGAGATCAGAGACGGGTAGCTCGGCATTGGCTTGAACTAGTAAGGTGAACTAAAAATCTTGCACCAACATTTACTTTTCAATCCCGAATTTCTCGGTGTTGGATTGAAATTTTTTGGCAATACTCAGATATTCGCAGAATTGGACCATCATGTCATTGAGGGTCGGATTGCTAAAATGGGCGGGGTTGGGGTGTCATTAGAATTGCTGTTCGGCTGCCATTCGGTCGCTATAGGTTTGACATTCACTTCTTCAGGTCTAACAGCAATCCAACAGCGACCGAATAGCAGCCGAACATCAATTCTAATGTCACCCCAACCCCGCCCATTTTAGGAATCCGAGCCTCAAAGACGAGGCATCGATTCGGCGAATGTCTGAGTAGGAAGTGGTGGTAGAATGTTCTACTACAGGTCAGGCAGGCCAGGTTCCATCCATAAATAATGATGTTGTGGTCGTTTGAAAAAATGTGAAATATGGTACAAGACTTTCGGACTAACATAATATTATATTAACCCTCTCTTGTCACCTTAATGTCAAAATTTTCCTTCGAGACCCTCTGAATCATTGATAGTTCATTTTTTCCTAAAGTAAAGGTAAGTTTACTCTTGTAGTTTGAAAAATGAATAAGCTACGTACCAATGATTTGGGGAATTTTATGTATTTTCTCAGGTAGCAGGAGAAGATCCATAAAAATTAGCTCTGGAAGGATCAATATCTTCTCTAGGATTCCACGTCTATGCGAACACAATGTATGTGAAGCTGAGAAAACTAGATGTTTTTGACTAAATATCTTGAACGAATCCAGAAGATTTACCAACGGGTCCCGTGAGCTAGCACATCGTGGGAGTACATATTTGCCGTCTGATTAGTAGAGTTTTCTCTCACTGACGGTGTCGTATTCTGTAAGTATCACCTCAGGCAAAAATGTTAGGACATGCGAAAGACGATAGCCTTGTTTTCGTCGAGACCTTTGCCGGTCAAACGGTGATCTTCTGCTTAGGGATCTGCGGAGGAAGTATGTAGTTGGATAGTGCAATTTGTCCCCAAACATTGATTGACGAAAGTATCGGATGGATTCGGACTAGAGCAAGTAATTTAAGAGCCCCTGATAGAACTTCGCGGGACAGTAAGTTCTGCTTATTTCTCACTTTTTTCGTTCCGCACTCCATTCTTCCCCTACAATAGGGTCTCTGATTGTGAGACTTCTTATTGTGGAATTCAGTCTGGCATGAAATCCAATGTGTCGGATTCATGATTCATCCTCACATCCGCCTACGTTTTCGGAGAGTATAAAAGGCTCGGTATGATCATCATGGTGCTATGTGTCGAGCTTTTGCGACGAGCTATGCGTCCAGTCTCAGACCTCAACCAATCGGCCTCAAGTCACGGGTCTGTTGCAGCAAGCAACATTACCCGTCCGACAGACAAGTATACTGTATTCACAGATTTACCCACAAGTAACGCCTAAAGCGTGGAACACCGCTCTCTTTCTATCCTCTTATATCTACCCCAGTACTATAACCCTTAATAGTGTAGGTTTAATAAATAATTAGTAAAGTAAATGTGTTATTGAGCCACCAAACCTAATTGGACCTTGATGCAGTTCAAACACAGTCTAGAAAACGTGATTTATCTCTAAGGTTTTTGAGCGTCTCTTTTACAGTGCTACTCTTAAACATTCTGTTAGAATATCTTAGACGAAATTGGAGAATATGCTTTGCTCTGCTATGCTTTTGACTCTATGATGTACCTACAAGCTGATGAGTTTGATGACTGGCTAACCCGTACATAGTGACAAATCCTTAGCGGGCTCAAATCTATTGAAAAACGCTTGCTTCTAAAAACTCATCTCCTGAGAATGCTGCCTACAAGCAATACTATTCCGAGACATGCACATCACAAGTAGGTCTGTCACAGAGTTATTGGGTCCCATCTTGGGTTATGTTGGAAAGCAGAAGTTGCAATGTATCAGTCACCGTCAAAGGATGACTCGACCTTTTGTTTGTCTTGTTCCAACACAGTTCATCTCAACGAGGTACCTTGAACGCATCTCGCACACAGCCTCTCGTTCTGTCGCCGTAAAATAGTCCATGGATCTTTGGTTTAACGGTGCTGCTCCGTTTCTCTGCATCTGCGCTCAGTGCGGCTGTTCGGGGTTCTTCGGCTGATCTTTGCATTCCAAGGTTCATTCGTGTGCAAATGAGGTTAAGGTGAACGATGCGCGCAACTTGTTCCCGTGCGTTCACTTCGCTGAACCACGGCAAGCAACGAACCAACACTTGATTGCTAAGGGAAGCGTTGGTAGTCAGAGTTGGCTGTGGGACCGCCTTATTGTGTGGACATGAAGCTGATGACTGAAACGACAATGTGCTAAAAATCAGTCATAGTACCGGGGACTTCGTTGACCATCGCTAGGAAGTACAGCGGCACTAAAACCAGTATTTCTTGGGAGAAAGTCGTTATTCTGAACTTTTTTCATCCAGACTCGCATTTATTCAAAGGAGGAGAAGTGCTCAACTGCTAGCTATTCCTCGCATGTTGCTAGGATGTTAAAGGTTTCTAAATGTCCAGCAGGGAAATTATGTAAACTTTCCAGACCAGTCGTTTTTCAATAGTTTTTTTCAATAGTAATTTTCAATAGAAATTAATATAGAACTCTGAAAATGTCCTGAAATCCCCTAGAAATTTCGAGGAAATCGAATTATGAAAAATTAGACTTTTCCAGTGAAGATTGCAGTTTCTAGAAATAATCTCTCAGAAGAAGCAAAAAAAACTGAGCCAACTGATCGACAAACAGAAGTGAAACTCATTAATTGTACTGTAATTGACAAACAGTATCAACTCACACATGCCTACGGTTGCACGACGTTGTGACGACAGCATGATCTTGGAGTTCTGAGACGCTGCCCATTGTTCTCAGACATATCACAGGGAGTTCTGCAACGGTTCTTAAATTCGTTTGCTTTCAGCTTATGTACATTGTATATAAAAGTAACCTCATTGTATGCCAAATATTACTGTGTTCAACATATCGAGCAGAATTTCGAAGAATTTTGGCAAAAAGCCGTGGTCAGGCCACATTCATCAAAACGCGTGCATATGCCTTCCAGATTGTTCCAGTAAGCACCTGAAACGGATCAACACCAGATCTCACAAGAGAGGGGAATGAAATAAAAAGTGCTTTTCTCAGCGTTACATCCATTCTGAACCATCCAGTAGCAATCTTCTATGTGAACATCTGTCCACGCGTGTCCACGTTCAGTGAGTTCAGTGAGTGTCCACGCGGAGTGCCAGTGCGAGCAAAGCGGACGACAGCACCAGGAGCAAGTTGGCCCGATAGTCCCATCAACCATGCAACCGTTAACCATTGCTTCTAACGTGTTACTGCAGGGGATGCGACCACTCACTGCCACTTACAGAGCCGAAAACCTGAACTGAGCAGAGAAAGCTCTCTACTGGTGGTGCTGATTTGCAGCGTGATGACCATTACCATCACCTACAATAGCCAATTCTCTGCCGTGAACGTCCCTATAGGAGAAATGAGACATAACACTGTCGAGACTCAGCACCTTTTGGCCAAGCTGAATCTCTCCACGTACGAGGTTCTCACAATCAGAGCAGCAAATAGGGATTTCTCCGTGGTAGTATCCTAATTTCTGGTGGGACAGCGTTCACTCTATCACTAACAAAAGAAAAATCAAAATACCATGAAAGAACTTATTTATGTAGTGTATTCTCTTTGGAGTGGGATTCGTTCAATTTGATTTGATTTATTGCGTCTTATTTACAGCGCTATGAATACGGTTCTGACAAATTACAAGTTCTGGTCGAGCAGTGACCATTGTGAAGAAAACAGCTGAGTAATAGGTCTGGTCTATGCCGCGCATATGTATCTTGGACATGACAGCTCGCTTGAAAGAAGCATTGGAACACTTGATGGAGGTTCTGCTTATTGTAATGCATGCAAACCCTGTCCCAACAGTAAAACTATAATATTAGGTCTTCAAGTATGAAATGTCTGATTTTGAATGAGACAGTTTCGGGTAATGTTTCTCCAAAAGATGGGGTGCGAGCAACCCAAATATGCCCCTATATTACCGGCACAGCCTTGCCATCTTACCGGTCGCATGGTTACGCCAACGGCTTGGAAGCCAGGGAAGCAGGCGGCAATAACGTGGCGAAGGGCATTTCCAACATCATGTTGAAAGTGGAAAATTTTCTACACCAAGAATTGGACTAATACTCGGGAGAAGTTGTGATCAAGTAGAGCAAGGTTTGGCAAGTGCAACGAATGGCAGTTGGATTCCGCTCCTTGCTCCCCTGGTTTACGCAGCGCAGTTTTGCAAAAAATGGTCAAAAAATGGCACCAACTTTTGGGGATCAAACTGTGAAAAATTCGTTCATCGAGCCACTTTACCTTGTCGTACTGCCTTGAACATCTTAATAATATAGGGTTACGAATGCCAAACCTTGCTGCATATCGCCTACTCGCAACTCTTCTGTTCTAGATATCATATTGTCCTCATCAGATTTTATCGTTGTTGATGAAATCCTGCCGCCGTTAGGATGTTCAGACCACAATGTAGTATCCTTCTCCATTCACATGGATTGCGTGAAGCCAGTACTCCGAAAACGACATGATTTCCATTCAGCTGACCACGCCGCGATTAACGCAGCTCTATCTTCCATTAATTGGTACGAATTATTTCGGAACTTCATAGACGTGGATGATGTTTACTCTCGCTTCATTATCGTCAATCAAGAGCTTATTGAACAATTTGTTCCGATGAAAGCAGTTAAGCCTTTTTGTCATACTTTGCCACTCATGTACATAATCTCATTAGGCAGAAGAAGAGATTATTCATTAAAAATATCGAACCATTCCGATGCGCTGAGTATAGAATCACATGCCAACAACTAAACCGTCATCTGAGGCGGTTTCTAAACTACAAGGAACGTAGGATGTCAAAAGTTAAAAATATGCGAAAACTTTTTGTCTTGATTAAACAAAGAACTCTTAAAAAGAAATGTGCCCCGACGATAGTTGATGCTGCAGGCCACAAGTTCTTTTCAGCAACTGACAAAGCCAATGCCTTCCCTGATTATTTCTCAAATGTTTTTAATACCCCCAGCTCCACCTGTCCCCTGCTGAATAGTCGATCCTGCTTTGATTGTCCTCTTCCAGTTATTACGCCAAGCGAAATTCTTAGGTACCTTAAAGCAAGCAAGGCTTCTTTTTCTGCCACTGCTGACGGAATACCATCGTTCTTTTTCAAGGCATACGCAGATCATCTGTGCCGACCTCTAGCTCTCATTTTCAATATTTCTCTCGTCACAGGTAAAGTCCCCTCTTTGTGGAAAAGGGCCATGGTTACTCCTGTACCCAAAACTTCTTGTGCATCAATCTTGACTGATTTTAGACCTATAAGCATTTTGCCGGCGCCATGTAAAATTATGGAGAAAATTATAGCTAAGACTCTGCTGGAGTGGACCGACAAAACTCATTGTATCCCTGGAGAACAATTCGGCTTTCTTCCTGGATGTTCCACGATCACACAACTATTACAATGTTCTCAGGATTGGGTAGCTGCGCTGAGTTCCGGAAAATGCGTCGAGATTGTGTATTTTGATCTCAGTAAGGCATTTGATGCAGTTGATCACCTCGGCCTCATCTCGAAACTCGAAAGCATAGGCATAAGGAACGATTTTCTCGCTTGGTTCATTTCATACTTAGATAATCGCGAGTTCACAATTCGCTTCCAAGGGGAAACGTCTTCGTGTAAAGCATGCCTTTCAGGGGTACCTCAAGGCAGTGCGCTATCCCCTATACTCTTTAATATTTATACCATGGATCTACCAAGCGCTTTGAAAACCGACTCCAGAATTGGAGTTGCAGCCTATGCAGACGACATTAAGATCTACGCTGCCTATGATGCTCAAGAGAGACAGGAGGTCATAGAGAATCTAAAACTATCGGTAGAACGAATGTTGGACTGGGCAGTAAAATGGCGAATAAAAGTGAACGTTTCTAAGAGCCAAATCTTAAGACTTGGAAATGCAGCCGTAGAGATAGATTACGGAATACCGTTACGAGCACATCAGTCTGTTCGTGATCTCGGCGTCATTTTGGACACCTCTTTTCGTTTTTCTTCACACGTTGAAACGATTGCTTCAAACGCTACTAGAGTAATGTTTTCACTGTTAAGAAACGTCCACACGTCAGATGCCTCCATCTTGTTGAAACTGTATAAGGCTTATGTGCTGCCTATTCTGGAATATTGCAGCCCTGTATGGAATCCCTGTTTGAAGAAAGACATTCTAAAGCTAGAAAAAGTACAAAAGACTTTCACGAGAATTCTTTTTTATCGGTCTTACCCTAACAAGAATTACCCGCAGGCGTTACCTAATTATGAGACTAGAATGCAGAGGTTGGGGCTCAAGAGCTTGTTCTTTAGACGAATTCAGGCTGACATCATTATGGGTTTCAAAATCCTTCGCGGTGAGATAAGTTTGAAATCTTCAAAATTCTGGACATTCCGACCTTCTAGTGCACGCAGGTTCACTATCAATCTATGTTATCACAGGTTTGGAAACAGCTACAGACACGTTTACCAGAACTCGTTTGCATGTCGTGTTGCTCGTCTTCTTAATAAACTACCACCGGCTATCTTGTCATCGGAGAACTCCTCCATATTTAGAAGGCGGCTGCTCGATGTTGACTTACTCGAAATTCTAGACTGTGAGGATGTGTTTTCGTGATCGTGTGATCGTTGGCTCCCAATCTTGGAGATAGTTCTTTTCTACATACTGGTTACTAGAATGTTTGAATTGAGGACGTTATCAAGCCCTGGTTCTGTTTCATTCGACGTCTATCATCTTTCTATTACACGTGCTGAACTCCTGATGAAGTGTGTTGTTGTTCCCCTTTTTTATATCGGTGCGGATCGTACATGGGGTTTTCTGTCCACCCTCTGGGCTTTGACGAAGGGAAAGAGCCGGCGAGCATCCACCCAAGCTTACGCCTGGGGTTCGTACCAGATCAAAGAGGCGTTGATGCGTCCGCCCCAGTATGGTTCTACCAGTCGCGTTCTTGGGTTGCGATTATCTCAATGGTCTGGCACCTCGTTTAACCCAGAGCTACCTACTCAGCTAGGTACTAGGACACAGTTACCTAACCCTTCTTAGCTGAGGCTTTTTTTATTGCAAGGCCAACATTGAATTTTCCTCCACGATCCTCATCTTACCTATACTAAATTCACCTCACACTTTCTGTCAGGGATTTTGCACGTACTTTACAACCTTTCAAATTATGTTCGACTATTCTTTTTCGGCGTGGTTATCTAAGTAAGGGCTTGGTAACTATCCCCTCATCATGTTTTTTTAATCAGTTCTAGATGTTATTGTTTAAGGGTTGAGCTATTAGATTCTATTTAGATTTTTGTCCTTAGTTTTACCTGCTTCCTCTTTATATGGTCCTATACGACTTCTGATGGCGCACCTATGTGGTGTACTCAGTAAATAAATAAATAAATAAATATAGAGCCATAGTTTGACTCCTATCCGCTCAAGCCACAGCTTCCAACGCATCATAATCCAGGTTCATCACAACGCTCACTTTGCAGGTTTATATCGCCAGGAAGGAATTTCTCAGAACATCGGTGTCCCGTTCCCTTATTAGCCACTCCCTTTCCAAACATTTCTAGGGTATTTCGAGTTGTCCTTACTTTACAGGCTCCGTGATGGAACCCATATTCCGAAACGGTACGATTTTTTGCCTTTGAGTAGTTTCACAAAAGTTCATCTCAAACAAAAATTTTAAAGTTCGTCAGAAATTAAATAGGTGGTTTTGAGAGTGGGAGAATGTACCTTCGTAAAGGAAAGAAAGATGAGAGTGGACATAAAGAAACCCCGAAGATACCAGCTGTCAAACTAACCTTTCAAAAAATCAGACATTTCATACTTGACGACCTAATAATTGCCTCTACTTCACGCTTAGGTTTAGGGAATGAGATATTGAGTTTCCCCTTGTTATTGACCGTGTTGTGGTGGAAAAAAGAGGTCATTTATATCATTTTTGGTGTTAAGCAAGCTACATGCATATGTACCATGTCATGCACTACACGCTTGGTATAGGATTCATAAACGCATAACCAAGCGAAGCCAGGTTAGGAAACCAATTTTCCCATCCTGCGTCCACTATCATCACGTAGCCTATAGGATAACCAATCACGGTAACCATCATTGGTCTGCATGATTAGCGTTTTATGGATCAAGGGTTGCTAGGCCAAGACGAGCATTTCTGATATTCGAATTAGGTATGTTGGGATAGGAAGTTTTACTTGTTCTGGACTGTAACACGATCTCAACCGAAAAAAGGCAATGCCGCTATTCGGGCCTCTCTCATGAGGTGACTGTCCTTTATTCATACTGCCGGAATCAAAATACTAGTCACGAAACTACGCTTACGATTGCTTCGAATCGAATACTGGAGTTTCATAGTAATCATAAACGCAAATGTTCCACGCAGAGAAAATACACGGATCGAGTATTAAACCATACACGGAAATATGTGAGCGTCGGTCTGACTGAGTTTCATACCCTTAACAGTTCCTAACAATAACAACAACTGCATCAACCACATAACTTCACTAGGAACCTAACAAGTTAATGTCTCTACAAGGAATCGATGTCGAAGCGAATCGCATTCGGCAGATACATCTCGACCTTTCTGTCAGTACTCCTTATATGAATCTTCTTCCCATCCAGTTTCTCACCTAAGTGGTCACTGGAGACGTAAAGGCGATGGATGAACTCCTGGAAAGTCTCAAATTGCATTCAATTTTGAAAAGTAAATCAATAACCTCACCGGTATTTTAACAAAGGTAAGGGACACGGCTTTAGCTAGCAAGTCGGTCGTGTAGAACTCGTCGCTGTCGCTCGTTCCTACTCGTTTCGCCGAGCAGCGCTTCCAGCCGTCAGCCAGCACTCCACTTCGTCCGGCTTCTGTTCCACCCATTCGCACTCGCAAGCACGCCAAGTCCTACAGTGGCAATTAGTGAACATATCGCTGTGAAGTGGAAGGAACAGTTGTGAACACAGGTCACACGATTTTCGAAATACCTGATTTATTTAGTTGCTACTTTATCTACTGAAGTCTCAGATTATCAGTTCAATTAGTGGTTAATACTCAAACCTGTGCACTTGTCAACAAAACGAGAGGTCATCCTTTCAATTCACTCCTTTCAAATTCACATGGATAGGAGTAATATTCGCACTTATGAAAACTCCTTTCTCTATAGAAATCAGTCACTATGGAACAGCCTGGGCCCAAAGCTGTTTAGGTACCGGAAATCACCCACGTTTCAGCTCAATCTTATCAAGCATCTTCAATCGAGAAATCTCATCGGCTGTGCTCCTTAAATTTCTCTCCGGCACTATAAAAGCGTCTCGCTACTTTTTCTTTCGAGCTAGGATTTATTTTCTCTTGTGTTTGTGTTTTTCTACTCTACATTTTCTGTTTTTACAGCTCTGCCTTTGCCTTAGTTATCCTCTTAAATGCGCTCCCTCTTTTTCGCCAGCTAATCTCCGCCCGTAGGTTCGCTGGCCTCTCTTATACGGGGTCAAAATAGAGTGCATTTCAGGGAATGACAACGCTCATCGGATAGCTGTATAGTCGATCAACTGTTGTGATCCGTTTTACATGCTACCTCTCATTCCTGTGATTGACCAAATAAATAAATAAACCTCTGTGATGTTCTGAATCTTGCGCAACAAAGAGCGCTAATTCTTGAGTGGCGTGAGAAATTCGTGATCCATATGCATCCAAAAACTCTTTCTCTTACGAATTTAGTTATTCATAATCGTTCACTAACTTGCCAACCTATAGAATTATTTTACAAAGCAAAAGCAAGTTATGTGTAGATGTATGTATTTTCTACGCCCCCACCAATTTTGTTATTAGTCTTTACCAGCGGCGGAGGCAAAATGGAAGTATGGGTGGAAGGGAGGAGGGATCATGGAAAAAATGGCTTCCGCCATTTTTTGGAATAAAGCTATGAAGAAAATTGGCGCTTAAAATTATAACTTGGCAGTAATAAGAGACTGAAAATGACCTGATACAGATTTTTTATTCATTGCACACGGCAATTTCGCAGTGCTGCGAAATTGCTCTGGTATTTTGTAGAAGAAATGAAATAACCTACCCCCCCCCCTTCCCCTCCACTTTCACACCGTTTTGCCTTGCGAAGATCACTTCAGCACTTGCTACACAGCCAGTTTTCTATATTTCTCCCTGCCAACCCACCACTTTCAACAAGTCATAAATATTTGCGGTGGATCACAACATATTAATTCTACATATTTGTAGTGCATTACTTCAAATATTTGTAGTACACTAACAAAAGATACAATGAATGGACATTGCGAAAGTGGGTCACGATGATTGGCCTGTCAATTTTAGCTAAATCCGGGCAGTGTTGTATGGATATTTGCAGGAAGTGCATTGCTGCGCATGCCACAGCTTTTCCTGTGCAAAAGCCTAAAAGGTCACAAGTTCTGCTTCATGCTGAAATTTCGCAATACGTTGAGTGAACTGTACTAGCGTTGTACTGTTTGTGGATACAGGAGATGAGGCAGCAACTGCAGCAGAGAAACTCGACATTTCGATGGCTTATTTATTTAACGGAGAATCTGCGAGAATCTCAGTAACAGAGAATTTCAGACAGAACAAAAACATCACCTGAAGATAAAGTTCTGATTGTAGCGTTGGTGACTAGATACCTATTACTCAACAAAGTCATCTATTGACTTAACGCCGTGGACGAGGAATCGTTGAGGAAGCCAACTAAAAGCACCTTCCAGAAAATAGCGCCTTAGGTTGACCTGAGGCCGTGAATAAGGTTCTAGCACGGGGTGCGACATAGTCACAGGTCCAACGTGCGTAATCCGTCCTTAACAGAAAAACTGAAAATGGGAGTTGCATTTTGTATATACTAAGGCAAAGTTTTGGAACATCTGCAGAGCAATCTCGGGACCTACCACAGGTGATCCGAGGTTAGATCCCGCGATGGCTCTGCGTTAGGTCCCGAGATGGCTTTGCGCAAGTTCCGAACAGATTCCGTGGAACTTCCGAACAAGCTCCACCGAAATTCCGATATCGAACAAGAGTTACGTAATTCGTTTACTTTGGAATCTACCATAACTCGAGTACTAATGTAAAGTCGACCGACATGGAGCCATGAACGTCTAAACACCTTGCGAAAGCATAAATGTGGGGTCATAAACCCCAGCAATAGTGTTTCTATCGCGTAGCATTAACTAATCCACTAATGCTTTGTTTCTCGAAGAAGTGTCCCGCGCAGGTGTACCCTCTGACTGTGCTTCGTACCTGCTTCAGGATTCGACTTCAGTGATAAGATGGAAAATTGGTTTTTGGTTTTTAAAAATCTACGGAATTTCCGTAGTTTTTAGGTGCATTTATCTGACGAGAGCTTCACGCGAAATTCAGCATTATGAATGTATTTATTAAGTTATTCTAGACTTCGAAGAAGAACAACCGAAAGAATTTCATACTTTGCTTGGGCTTTTTGCATTGCTGATTGAACTCAGGCAAGAACATATTAATGCAAAAATTGGCACTCTTGTCGTGTTAACATTTCTTTTGTGTCTCTATTCGGCAGTTCCGCGGAACTCGCGCCGAAATCGTGAGTCATTGTGAGTGACGTCATAATTCCGTGGAAGTTCCGAAAATCAGGCTCTAACAGTAAAGCAAGCTCCGCGGAACTCCCGAAAGTTTGTCTGGATAGGCCTTTACCTTCAAGTCTTTCCTAACTTCTCGTCTGACGATTTCCTGACGTACATTTCACATTACATTCTATCCACACAGTACACCGGGTTACCGCAACTCGATTGGTGTACATATTCAGCTTTGGGGGCATCCACCGCGGGGCGAAGCTATTTTATTTTTGCCCTCAACTCCTTCACGGAATCATCGTATAGACGGCGTTCTCGTGCGCCCTCGTACGGCGCTGGACCTTTCATGCTTAAAATAGCTGTGGGAGATCGTAGTGACAAAGCGATGGACATGCATATGTTGTGCTAGGCAGCGGCAAGCCCTCGCAGCCATAGGTACGATAGGGGTGAGACAGGGGTCAAAAAAGTGAAGGTTGTCTGGGCCGAAAAGTGAAGGTTGTTCCGCAACCATAGCTTCGATAGTGCTGATGAATGGTTCACCAAAGTGAACGATGACATACATACATATACTAGACAGTGAAAGCTGTTTCAAATATGGATTTAACCGAAACCGTTTTAATATTGCTCAGAAAATGAAAAAAGATCGTTTGTTCGAAGATGGAACGCCAAAGCTGAGATTTGCGCCGGCTTCCTGCTTTCGTGCCGGGACCAGCACTCAGCCTAACGTAGAAAATGCCCCGGCTCGATTTTTGCTAAATATTTCGGTAGTTTCACAGAACTGTATGTTGCGCAGTTGTCAGCGACTTTCTTCATAAAATTCCCTACAAGATGACATCAAGAGCGACATGTTTCTCCAAAAATCCAGGGAGAAATCAATTTTTAAAACCTAGACGGGGGATTTGCGTCCTTTAAATTTTCTCGGCAATTATGAGAAATCATGAGTTGCGCAGTTGTCTATTGAGTTTGCGACATCATTGTGCATGCAAAGCCGATTGAAGCAGGTGCATTTATTTGAAACTGGCCCAGAAAACGGGTCATGTATGAAAACGCTTTTTTACTATATCTCTTTTAGATCAAAAATTCAGGGGTTGCGCAGTTGTCAGCTGCTAAGCCCGTGAGATTCCGAGTAGAATGGTATATAACACTTGATAATTCCTTTCACAATGGGCTGAAAAAGTCTGCCTGAGCCAAATGCCCCGTGTAGCTCAGGGGGGTTAGCGAGAGAGCACGCAATATGAGAGGGCGCCAGACGCGAGAGTGAGCCAGACGGGGTATCTGGCTCACCCTGGTTTCTCCGTCGGTAGTGAACGAAAGGTTAAAGTATTATATATCATTCTGCTCAGAATTTCATTCTGAATTCAGCTGGCAACTGCGCAACATCCAGTTCCTTCAAATAAGCAAGATAATCCTCTTTCCACATTTTCACGAATTTCTCAGGCATTTTCAGTTGCACCTCTGTGACCTTGCCATCATCTAGTCCTCAATGCCATTGGCAAGAAGTCTGGCAACTGCGCAAAGCTTAGTTGCCCAAATAGAGAACGATATTGTCGGTCAACCCGTAATTTCGCCGCAAATTCCCACCAATTTTATGGAAACTTTTTGTGCAAAGGAATCAACCGGCTATGTTTGAACTTCGGCTTTTCTTAGACTGCATTGTGTGGAGAATTTAAGCCACAACTGCGCATTTCATGTAAACATGCTCTACCCGAATTACAATGCATAGTTTCATTACCTTCTTTTGGTCCGGGACTGCGTCCCGGACCCATCTTATCCTCTTCGTCATAGGTGAAGGTTCTCCATCCGGGCACCATCGAAAGTGATGGTGGCCTGAGACACGTCTCAGGCTATCGGACGTATGCTCGCAGCCCAGAGTGTACTAATAATTTTAACACAAAATATAATTGTATAAAAAACCATAGATTGACTGTTCAATTTCCAGCTGAAAACGACACAAAGGCATACATGCAGTATGTTTCGATAGAACACTTGAATCTGAAGCAGGTGAGCTGGAATTTCCATGATATCTCGCGAGGATATGTGACCACAATAAACGTTTTCCAAAAGACAAAGTAATGTCCCTCGAAATGAAGAGTGAAGACTACAGTGAAAATGGAAACGGACTAGGATCAGCACACTTAGCTGTGACATGAATTAAATGTAATTGCCCTAGTGTTCGAATTCGTGGCCACTCAAACTCCACCAGAATGACAGTGGCGGATCCAGGGGAGGAGGGCGGAGAGAGGAAACCTCTTCGAGAATGGGTCACCGGATTTTTCGAAAATATAAAACAGATAAAAATTTTGTTTTAGTTCATTTTTAAGTGTTAATTTCTATTACTTTTTCCCTATACTTATTTTTATCACTTAATATTGAAATTACCATATCTTGTGATTAGTTTTTCCAACTGGGTTCCAAAAATGGCGAAGACTCGATCTTTTCTCTCACGCCTCCCCCTACACCACTACCACCCACCTTCTCGCCACTAGAATATGGTGACGACTTTTTGAGTAACGCAACGAACAAGATCCGCAGATTCAATCTCGTAGGTTGGTCCAAAAGTCTTATGCCAAATTCTACACTTTTTTCAAATAATCACAACATTAATGTTCATGTATGGAACCTGATCTGCCAATTTTTGTAGCTGAGAAGTAGTAGAACATTCTACCACATTCTAAAAGAATTTTAATTCAAGACCAAGAAATTCTGGGTCGAAAAATAAACGTAGGTGCAAGACTGTTCGACCAACCTAATGTGACAATAACTGACTGGTGAAAATGTCCACAATCATAGCATTCCATAACAGTTTTCTCCTACCTCTTGGAGATTATTCTCAATGATCAGATCAGTGCCCTTCAAGTCGACTTCATGAATGCGTCCACAGTTCTCATTCACAACTCCAGAGTAATCTTTTTTCACTGCAACAAAGCATTATTAGGTTGGTCCACTCTAAAGATATGAATTTTGCTGACCCTCTGGTTCCTTGTACCGCGGTGGACCCGTGAGAATGTGCCACCATCGCCAGGCGGGTGGTTCGAACACCACTGGTGGACGGCATGTTCGACAGCCCGTGCATGCCTCTTCATACAGCATTTTCGCTTCCATATCAGTAGGTGAGTGCTTTTAAGGAAAAAAATCAGAAAGAAAAATTCACACTTCAAATCTTGTCAATTTTGAGTAGAACTTTCATTTAAAAAATTGGACGAGCTAATGGAATCTTTGCTAGAGAACTTTTGATCCCTCCTGATTTTGTCCGGATTATCTAAGTGACTATAAATATCCATCTCGGAGCGAAAATTATAACAACTGAGAGGTTAGAAAGGAGTCTTGAAACCATTCTCTCACGAAATGATCCACTCATTCAAAAATGTTACTTCAAATCGACATTTCTGGGGAAATCCGCGCCAGCAACGAGAACAGCATGCTTTGTTAGTTTTTCATAACATTGTCATCTATTCCTGGGCATGGTACTGGCTGTTTGTGTAAATTCGGCAATGCGACAAATGCACTACGTGGAAATTGCTTTCGTTATGTGATATTTATGTACCAGGATTTTCTATTCATAACGTTCGTTCTGTTTTGATACGTGGCCAACTGAGAAAAGTGCACTCAGCCGTAAGTTGTGCACACATCACCTGAGCGTACATAGAATTAAACATCACTGGAACTAGGAATTTTGCTTCGATTGAGCGCAGTTCTCTCGTAAATCCTCGCTGTTTTGCATCAAGAAGAAATACGCGGTAAATAATAAGGGTGACTTTCAGTGGTAGAGCTAATGTTTAACACGTTCGCGACAACGCAGATTTCGGGCGCGCTGCCACTTGGGACACACACGCTTTTGCACAACTGGGACCCGTGCTCGACCGGTCGTGCACTTGGTCCCACGTGGTCCTCCCCATTCAAAAAGCAAGATTTTTCGTAAGAATTATTCTTTCTTTCGAAGTTCTCGAAGGTTTCTTCCATTTCAGTTGTCTACTGATTTGTCATTGTTAGGATTTTAATTAAAGTTTACTGTTCTTCCAGCTGTTCTAGTATGAAAAATCTAAAGAAAAACTTTGAGAGAAGGTCTGCTTTGCCCACTGCGTATTTAACACTCTAGTGTATTTATCACTATGTTACTACGAAGGAATTAGCTGGATGTGGACTTTTCACAAAGATATGATTCTGAATGGACAGTGCACGACCGGTCGTGCACGTGGTCCGACGCGGCAGACACCGCGTGCTCGACCGGTCGTGCACGCGGTCGCGAACGTGTTAATGGACTACATCCTACGGGTGTTGCAGCCTCTCAGGCCGGTGATTGCATCGCTTTGCTATCGGTTCTCGCATCGGTTTTGTTACAATCTTTGGCAATTAAACTCAATACCTTCAGCATCTCCCAAATGTAAGCCCATCGTCGTTTCAATGCGCCAAAGTACCACAGTTTACGACGTCGCTCTTCAATGTGACGGAACCAGCCAGCTCCCACATCACCAACGCTGTAGATGGGTTTGATGTCTGATTCGGCACCCTCCTGAAAACGTTCAAAGAAGAATCAACGATGAGCAGATGGTTGGGAAGAAATGAGGACAGCAAGGGACCGAAAATAAGACTTGCCACAGTCAATTCAAAAGCTGTAACGTCTCGTCTTTGCTCTTCAATTAGAGCCATAGCACTTTCGCACATCCTTCGCACATCCGCCGACGATTCTGTCAATTTTTGACATGTACGAAAAAAAAAAGGGAAAAAAGGATAGGCGAGACACCAAGGACCCACCGAAAACAGATGGTGCAAGCCGTTTTAACGAAAGATTGTCGTAGCCGCCTGGGAACACCCCAATAGGCAGAACAGCGTTTTCTCTAAACAATGGCAGCGTTCTTTTGCAAAGATTGGGATAGATTGATAGAAACCTATTTCGGAAGATCCCAGTCACGACTCTTCCAAGTGTTCCATCGCCGCCCACGACGTATACAGCGTCTGCTTCTTGTGTGTCTACTGCTGCAGCCAGCGCTTCCATCTGACTTTCACTATCGGCCTGAAAAGAAAAGAAAAACCTCAACGAATCAATAATTAAGCTTATCCTGCAAGTTTCAGGTATTTGTTGTTAATAATACACCCAGATGGTGAGACCAAAATTAGCTACAAGTTTTAAGGGCGGCTCCGTGTTGGGGGCAATTTATACTAATCAGACGTCGGATTGCGGAACCTTTTCCATGAAGATCGGTCAACACAGCATGAATATCCTCAATGAGGCCGCCGCAAGGCCGCAAACGCTGCGTCTGACAAGGGAAGTGCAAGAGGCGAGGCTGGCAGATCGGAATGAAACCTGTCTGGCTTGAATCCTTGCTGGAGAAGGTCCTCCAGCATATATTTCATTTTTGCCCAGAGAGCTAAAAAACAGATGTCCCACCATCCTATACGCATTGCAGCACACGTACGGCAGCGACAAGGTGGCCGAGTGGTGATGATGCTGGACTGTCGGGCAGAAGGTCGAGGGTTTGAATCCCGTCGTGTGCTACGTTTTTGCATTTTTGTTTTTCATTCCTTCTATGTTGTTGAAATGAAATTTAAAAGATTAGAACATGGAACCTATCATTATTGATGTACCAGCCAAGAATAACTACACTATATTAAACGTCTTCCGCTCATCACGAGTTGCACAGCTGCCATCACCAGGACCGAACCTAGCCAACAGAAGGGCCACAACGCGTGAGGGTTCGAACATTATGATGCGAGTGGGAAAAGTTTGAGTTATAATCCCGAGAAGTGATAATGTAACGCAAACTTGAGTTATAACCCCGAGAAGTGATAATGTAACGCAAACTTCCAACATGGTCTAATGCAGGTGGCTGTGTGTTCGGCTGGGTTCTGATTAGTGATAGTCCTCTACAACTCAAAATCTTGTCAATATAGATAGGTTTTATGTTCTAATCATTTGAAGTTAATTTCAACAACAAAGAAGGGATAAAAACAAAAATGCAAAACGGATGCACATGACGGGATCCGAACCCTCGACCCTCGCCTACAGTTCAGCACCTTCCCCACTCGGCCATATCTGTTTTTAACACATTGGGCAAAAATGAAATATATGATGGAGGACCTTGTCAAGAAAGGATTCAAGCCAGATAGGTTTCATTCCGATCTGCCAGCCTCGCCTCTTGCACTTCCCTTGTGAGCTGTGTCAGCGATGCGGCTAGATCTATCATTCACCATATAGACGCAAGCGCGTCAGACGCATGCATCTAGTGTAAATTACCCTTTATACAGAGCCTTTCAAAACAAAACGATTGCCACCTTGAGAATATCAACTTGAAGACCAGCTAGATGCATCAAAGGTAAGGCATTCTTCGTGAACTCGTCATATGAGTGTCGTTCATTCGATGAAACATTTGCAAGTACGAGTACTCGACGAGGCTTGTCCTCAGCTGAAAATAGAATGACTCTAAGCATTAAAGAAAGAAAAACAGAATAATCTAAACAACACCGACAAGCCAGAAATTGAGCCAGATTAAAGGCCGGTTTTAACAAAAATCGTGCTTGTTCAGCGGCATACAAGTGTTCTTCTGGTTTACATTACCAATCACAGATAAGAAAATTGAGTTGCTAATAAAAAGAATAGAAGATACAGTAAGTTTACAGTGGCTTTATTCCATTTCGCATTTACCCTTACAAAGACTAAAACCAAGAATTTACATTTATCGCTCGCTTACAAGGAATAAATGCCCTTCGAAGAAATATATGAGAAAGGAAAACTACTAGTCAAAGGTGATCCAGGAAACTAACTAGTAACTAAGTAGTACCAGAAGAATGCCCGAACTTGGGTAATTAAACCTGGTTAACGATATTCGATCTGGTGAGCAATTAGCAGCGATTTCAGACCCAAAGACGCTACTCTGTTGAAAAAAAAAATAACACGGAAGCACATGGAGACTGCTCAGATTTCTAAACGTGTTCTGTGCTGCGCTGTTCATTGCTTATTACATTATTCAGTGAAGCTTTCCACTGCGAAAAATCTGTGCATACAACAATGCAAACAAACGAAGCAGACGCTGTTCTAAAGTTGAACTTCCTCAGCAAACACATACACACAAATAGCTCATCAGCAGGAGACTGAAATAACTGTGCTCAGAGCAGCGTGCAAATGACAGAACTTTTCTAGCAATTTGCACTATCTGACTTGCGCTACAGGCAGAGGCCTCAATGAGAAGTTTTAGGAAACGCCGGAGAAGAAATCGATATTGGTGAGTTACCATACCTGATATCGGCTCCTCTCCAAACTTCTGCGCTTGACGAGCATAGGCCGTGCGTATTTTGCTATTCCTAAAGTAATCATTATAGGCCGATACCCACTGGTCGTAGAAATGTGACAAGCATCAGCCTACATATCTGCCCAGAGGAAAACCGGGAAAACCCTTTTCCCCGACTGGTCACCAACACAGTAACTGGATGGTCCAAAAACCAATACACTCCCACATACTCCACCGACAGCCCTCACTTCGGGACCCTAGATCTTCCACCACTCCGTTAGAGGCCGCCGGATTCCCCGTCATACCATTCACGTGAACAATAAAAGCGAAAAGGAATCCAGGACATAAATTACTGGGTTGGTGAGAAAGGCCGACTACGCCCTGATTGCCCATCACTTGTGGACAGCACCGCTTTGCTCACTACCCTGTCTGCAAAACCGAATGTCACCACCCGCTAGCTGTTGAAGACCTTTGGATGTTCAAATGGAACTATCAGTGAACACCTTCATAAGTTTGGCTTCGGGAAATTATTGTCGACATGGGTATCTTACGAATTGCGTGACTCGGTAAAGGCGTCCCAAACCACCGCCTATGCAAGCAAGCAGCAAGCAAGAGCTTCGACAACTAGCACCAGCCCAAAAGTAAGATGTCCAACTTTTCCAACTCTCACTTACCCAAATTATGGGAAAGAGGAATCGAAAAATTTCCTATTAGACGGATATATGTCACTTACAATAACGGTAATTATACTGTAGACTGATGCTGTAAAACAATAAAGGAAAACAAATTTAAAATATATGCCAATCATAAGTCTCGCAGGACTTTCTGACCAACCCAATATAATTACACCAGTCTGCTAACACCGGACTCTCACACAGTCTTCAATGTTCGTTTCGCCTGCGTTTTGGATAACTACATAAATCACCGTTAGCTGACAGTCTTCATCTTTTCAGTAGATAACTTAACTGTCGAGCTTCAACAAAATATCTTTCCTGTCCCGTCAGGTGGAGACATGCTTTCCCAGGCCTGAACATTGCCTATCGGGATCAAACAGACAAAGCCACATTCTAACTGGGCCCTATAGTCCACCACAGATGTTGTGCACAGACAAAGTGATGGAAGTGTTAATTATGTAGACACTGGATCCCTTACCTGTGCCAAGTGGCCGCATAATTTCCTCCAAGACATATAAGGAATCCGGCGAATGCAGTCTTCTTCTTGTGCTCCCACAACGTCTTTCCTATATTAGGCACTTTGGCTAGGACATTTTTCATCTGAAAAAAAAAATCGTTCGCTTTTTCATAGATGAAATGGCAACAAAAATAGGAATCGAAAATAAGATTTCTTCTCATACTACGTATTGATCCCATACTCAGTTTGCATTCTGGCGAATCAACTGTCTGCGAGCTTCAGTGTTACCATCAACTCTGTGGCTTAGGAATGAATGCGGATCTAGGACTTTGGATACTTTTTTTTCTATTTTTGACAACGTTCCTAGTTTTTCTCTAATCCGACTTGTCTTCTACGAAATTTTTCTTAAAACCACTGGTTATTGAAAATAACCATAACGAGTTTTGATCAAAATTTGCTAAGAAAAAAATGCAGCCTCATCTTAAAACGTTAGGCACGCATCTTTTGGAAAAAGAGCACTCTTTTCGAACTCCAAAAATTCTGTCCGAGATGGATCCACGGCATGAACGAGGTCGATTCCACGAATCCACTGCAGGCATAAACCAGATGCGCAGGTCTCGTACGGCGGATCACCACGAGTGTGTGCGGATTTATGGCGGTCAAGCACGGTCGGCAATAAATTCCAGAGTACAATAGATCTAGCCCATTTGAAACCTGCAGGACCCTTAAGTAAGACCACAACAGAAAACAAAGGGAAAGTGTTAATTCTGGCAAGCAAATGAGGAAATCAACTATTTCTCTTTATTTCTTGCAAGCGAAGCGAACTAATGCTGGTAAGGCACGGTTTGCACGGCTCTGCTCTTTCTGCTTCAAGCGGATGAACATGAATATCTTATCGATCTTGTACCGTTGCCCCATTAACTAGGCTGTAGCTAGTGCCATCGCTATTTCCCTACCGAAGCTGACATTTTACTTCACTCTCATTATTCCCACCCAACCGTACAAGATGGAGCTGTGGTGCAAAACATGTACATATGATCCTCGTGATCAAAGCATCAAATGATCCCCTCAGGCGGAGTCTAAGTAGGAACTTCTTAGGAAAACCGATCCGATGACAAGTCACCTTCTGTAACGCTGTAAGAAAATTGAGGAAATTCGTAATAGCAGTTTCCATTTTTTAATATCAAATCCTTGAAGTCTGGTTTGTTATCAGAATTCGTTTCGGTTGTATATGCTCCGTTGTGAAAAGTTCTCATCTTGGGGTAGGAAATTTTTTTTGTGAAAACAGTTTGCGCGTACAACATCACCGTATTACGAAAGAAACACTTGAATGGCACCCCGTAATGGAGGTCAATATTCGGTGGGAAGTCAAGGAACTGGTTGAGCGCACCCAATTAGCGCTCAGAATTGTCAGAATTGTCGAGCAGACAACCGTAGAACAAGGCAGCCATTAATTAACAAGCTGCGAAAAGTCTTCCTAACTGCTTTTATTACTTTTGTATGGTTGTCACCCCAGCTGCTCCTACTTGTTTACTAGGGGAAATATCACTGTTGACCTATTTTCACTCATATAGGGAAAAGGTCCTCCGGGCAACCTAGTGGAGCCAGAATTAGATGTTTTGGCAACAAGTCATTAACATGACAAAAGTCCGATAGTTGCCTCGCAAGCCTTTCGTTTTCCATGCACACACAAGCCTATTTATCGGTTTCCATGAGAAGAAATGGAATGAGATAGAGCAATTTGGTCTAGACGCAAGCGTCAGTCGCACGTCGGATGCATGCAGTCAATTGTGAAAGACTTTTCACGAGGATCAGACAACTGGCATGAAGGCAATGAATCAGAACCCCTACGACCGCCGCAGATGCGTCCGTCTTAGGAGCCTTTCATACTTTTGCCGCGGAGGCGGCGACGTCACCGCGGCAAAAGTGGCTGCGCCGGCAAATGTTGTCGCCGGACGGCAAAATACCCCCATAACCAATCATTGCCACACGTCGCTGGGCGACGTTGGCGAGCGTCGCCGCGGCAAAAAAGTATGCAAGCTCTTGCCGCCGGACCCTTGCCGCGACGTCGCTGGCCTATGCTTAACCATGGCAGACTGCCGCCGCAGCAAAAGCATGAAACCCACTTTACCTGCATCTGGGATGACAATCGCGTGTAACCGCCGAAAATTCCTTAATGTCACAAATACATGCATCTAGCTTCAGCTGAGCTGCGTCAGAGCAGCTTCTTGCAACACTTCTCATCGTACATACAGTCACACGCATATGCTATACAAACAGTCAACTCCAAACGGTCGTAGACAAGGGGCGGGACCGCGCGCGGCCCACTCCGGTTGTCTGCTGCACCGAGGCAGCGGCCCTGCTGGCCAGTACAGGGGAAACTGATACATCGTGATCTCCCGCTGCTCCGGGAGGTGCAGCAGACAACCAGAATGAGCCGCACGCGGCCCCGCCCCCTGTCTGCGACCGTTTGGAGTTCACTGTAGACTGCCCTTTAGTCCGCTTTAGTAAGTGTGCATGTTGCAACTCGTTCACGGAGATGAAAAAAGATGGAGGTGTTATAAGGTGTTGCGAAAAGGACATTCTTCGACCAAGCGCGATATGTCTTAGTGTCAACTCAGATGCAAAAAAAAACCTAATAAGTGCTCCACACAAGAAGTATTTCTCAACAATAAGAAGCCATGGAAAATGTTTTCCCATAAATGTCGACAAACAGATTAAAACAGTCCGCGTGGAATTCCCAGTGAAAAGGAACAATAAAAAAAGAATAGAACTTTTTATTAAACAACTTAGAAAATATGAGAGGAAAGCTCAAGAGACGAAACTGAGTGTCCCTTGCAAAACCAGTCCCTTACGAGGAAAGGGCAAATACATGCAACACAGATCAAAGAGGGTGGAAGGAAGCGGCAAGCGTAATCGAATTTGCGTCTACCAATCTCTACAGCCGCATCCAACCAGAGAAAGGGAGAGCTTCCGGGCAAAAACCAGAAGCTACTAAAGCACTTCACAGAAGCTGCACATCATTGACGTCATCAATATAGTAGAAAAAATGAAGAACAATGTAATTTGTAACTGATTTACTCATTCCATTAGGATGAAATACAATTCATAGGCACACCCAAACACTATTTACAGTCCTCTTTCACTTTTAACAACATTAAGCTCATGCAGGTGGCAGAGTCTTCTTGACTATCGTGGCCACTGTCTGGAATAAAATGTCAATAATATCAATAATTGAAGGTTGAAATAAAAGGAATGAGGAGCTAAACCCACCATCTTCTTGGATAATTTTTTGCAGATATTCACTGGCAAGGTTCCTTAAAGCTCGTTTGAACGGGAAGCCTTGTCTGAAAATGTCTAAATTAGGAAGCAGCTAGAAGGTACTCTTCCCGGACAACGGGCCTTCAAAAATATTGCAGACGGAAAGAAAAGTAAATAAAGAAGAAAAAACAAGCAAAATTCAAAAGTCACCTGTGCTCGAACACCACAGCTGTGTCAACTACGCGCTCATGACGAAGTCGCATTGCTTTGAGATCAGACTCAAGACTGTGCCCGATGAGTATACTTCTCTCGTTCACTAATTCGAAAAGACGACTTTGGGCCTGAATCGGTCCTAATTTGAGAGAAGCAAATGTATAACTTGATGGCCTCGAAGAAATAAAACTGACTTCGAATAGATCAACATCTGATGTCTCCACCTGATTGGCAGTCAACCCAGAGAATCGTGTATTGTAGTCGATAACAGTATTGTGAGGCTTAACAATGAGATCGAGTACCAGTTTGTTGTCCATGTCTACAACTGACACACGGGCTAGCTCTGGCCCCCAGACACCGTAGACCATTTCACAATCCATCGCGTACACCTAAAGCCAGCAATTCACATGTGCGCGCTATCGAGGTAAGAGGTAAAATATTGAGATCAAAATTCGAAACGATTTTCCAGTAATTTTCTTTGGACACAACAAGCTCGGATTTCATCCATGCAAGCTAACCTTATAATTTCTAGGGTCATCCTCTCCTCGGGAGGCGGGCGTGGGAGTGAATTCGCGAAGGGCCTCGGCATTCAGAGTATCCGACACATGGGCTTCTGCTACGCAACATCCGGGTGTAGTTCGATCCGCGCCGCAGCATGCAAAATACGATTCACCGCGCATTCCTGAAAGGTTCAATACAGCACTGAAAACAAAAAAAAAAACTTGAAATACAGACGGAGACCCACCTCCACGCCTTTGCAGACTTTTATAGTGATAAATACATTCGGCAGAAACAACTTTTCCTTTGGGATCCAAACGAAATTCTTTGTGGCATCGCGAGCATAACCGATCGAGGTCTTAAAAAGAGCATAGAATAATTTTTGAAAGAAGAAATATAGGGATGTGTAATTCTTTGATAAAAACGGAAATGATGTGTCATTAAAACACACAAATGTTGAAATGTTGCTTGACCACATTTAGTCCTAAAATATCTCGCTATCCAAATACCAAAAGGGATCAGAGACGCCTATCGCCTTCCACCAAAGGTGATATATAATATTTTCAACTATGGATAAAACTACATAGAATGTTTTCATCTTCCACGGAATGACACCGTGACTTTTCACACATCCACTAGGGTGTAAAACTGCGCATTTGTGGGTGGAACAAAATTAACAAAATTAATTTAAAAACGACGATACAACACCCCGGTTCGTAATGTGCCCACCATTGGCATCGACGACCCTTCGCCAACTTCAGATAAAGCGCCTCTTTGAAGGAAGTCTTTGCACCACCAAGCAAAATAGCAATTCAATTAAATTCCGACCTCGGCAAGGTATGTGGAATTTTGCGCAGGAAAAACTTTCTCTGACGAGGGCTAGTGACAGCCTGATAGTGCTAACAAGGGAAGTGCACGAACTTAAGCTGCGATTTCGGAACGAGACATATATGATAGGAAGGCTTGTCCCAAACGATGCTACGGAGTATACTTGATTTTTGCTAAATGGTTAATACCAGCTCAAAATTCCACGTCGATGATTTCCTACCGCACTGACATTCGTCGTCTTTACTCACAGCGGTGCAGCTGGATGGCCTATTGGGTAGTGACGCAGACTCGTAGGCAGAGGCCCGAGGGTTTGAATCCCGTCCTCATGTTTTGTTTTGCAAACTTCCATTTCTCACCTTTAACGGAATTCGGAGCTGTTCACGAGGTAAATAATCAGTTCTTTTACACTTTGTCAGCTATAGAAAGTTTTTCTCTCTATGAAGCCTAATATGCCGCCTGATAAAGGCTTGGCTCGATGCCTAGTCAATTTCCTGATTTATTATCATATCACTTGGAAGAGTCTGGAGAAAGTAACTCCAAAATACCAGTTCGATAGGTATGGGCTTGCCCCCGAATTCGATGACCAAAGGTGAACTGCGAGTTTCGATGGTCCTACAGTCTATGTTCCAGTTGACATCCATTTTCTCGTCATTGACGTCAAAATATCCCTGGTCTTGTATAGTCAAGTTGGAATAAGCCGCTCGAGAAGAACCCTCTCAAAGGCCTCCACCATCTTGCGCTCTTGGCGAGTTGCGTTGGTGAGATCACCCTGACCAAATTTGGCCAGCAAAAGCGCAACCACGCGTGAGTAGTCGAACATTTCAAGCGGTTGAAGAATGAGAAAGTGAAAGTGATTATATCGTATGTCAGAATATTTTGTCTTACCAGCGACATCACATTGATACCCAGTATAGAGCGTTTATCTACTTTTTTTCCAAGAAGCGCTCGTAATTGTTGTCCATTTCCCTCCTGAACAGCTCCGAATTCCGTTAAAGGTTAGAAATGGAAGTTTGCAAAACAAAACATGAGGACGGGTTTCAAACCCTCGAGCCTCTGCCTACGAGTCTACGTCACTATCCAATCGGCCATACAGCTGTACCGCTGTGAGTGAAGGCGATGAATGTCAGTGCGGTAGGAAATCATCGACGTGGAATTTTGAGCTGGTATTAACCATTTAGCAAAAATCAAGTATACTCCGTAGCATCGTTTGGGACAAGCCTTCCTATCATATATTTCTCGTTCCGAAATCGCAGCTTAAGTTCGTGCACTTCCCTTGTAAGTCTAAGCTACGCAGCGCACATACGTAGGACTTCCCAGCCTGACCTAGCAGATGAGCGCAATCAAAAGTTTGGTTGACACCCGGAATTTCGGCGTCCAAGCATTGTTATACATTCCGGAGTAGGTGTTCAGTCACAGGTCAATCAAGACGATAAAAAACAACGCGCAGTCCATAGTTTTTTTCCATAGACTTACACACTAATGAAAAAAAGAAGGAGACTTTCCATATTTTGAAGTTGTTTGCTCGTCTTTTGTTGTTATATGACTCAAACTGACATGTGTTGCCTTTACTTCGACATAACCTTTTTCATTATTGAATGATGAACAATGGGGAAATGGTGAGGAGCGCAAAAAATTGGAAATTTCCTAGTGACAATGAGACGAGACAACATGTAACATCAGTAGGTGTTACAAACATATGCCTCCCTTTTGGCCTTGAACTACTCTGAACAAGGAGAAAAAATTAGAAAGGTTCAAGATTGCGCAAACGTTTTCTTTAAACAACATGTGAGTAGGGAGTGTTTGTAAGAAGAAACATCCATCAACTAGAATACAGTCATGTGAGATTTTCATTTTTGCGTAATTTTATTACTCATGAATTTCGATAGGTGCAAACATTCGTCAAAAGTTGGAAAGGCTCAAAAACAACGCATACACGAGGACTATAACATTTTTAAACAAAATATTACGCATCATCCAGTCACTTGATTCATGGTAACCTACTTGATAACAAAGAAAAACAACTGCGGACAGCTCACCATCTTTCGCGGCCCACGATTTCTGTGCTTTTGATATCTCGAAATGACTTTGTGCAATTGATACCAGATGGTCATCGCCAGGTACGGCTCGAGGATAGCTTCAAAAAGAAAGGTAAACACTCCGACTCGGACAAAAGGGAACAAAACACGCCGACCTACCCATTCCTGATCAGCTGCTCATCTGTCATCAAATATTTGTTGATAAGGACATTGTAGAACTCCTTCTCAGTCAGAGAAGGCGTATTGTTCTTGCTCGATTTTCGAACTCGTACAGAAATGTCATTGACATGGCGGCCAGCCAACACAGCGTCATGCGAAAGAGCTGAAAAACCTTATCCAAAAACACTTTGAAAGCCAACGATGTCTGCAAATATTGAACTAGTTATCGGTTATCGTATTATTTATGTTAGCAGCTATCATATTATTCATCGTAATTTTAGGGCGAGTTATCACTGGAAGAACAGCAGGTATGTTTTGGCTAACCGATCCCGTAGAAAAAAAATTAGGAATTTGATCATACAGCAGCAATGCACGGAAGGTCCCCTACTCATATGTAAGCAGCTGCTCACGGTTTGTGGATCAAGCAATGAATTTGCAGCTAGACTTCAGCTAATCGTACTATGACATCAATCTGTACTCTGCAAGCTCTCCGACAAGGAAATCCTATTGCACTAAAAATAACAAAGCAAGTGAAAGTCGAAAAATTTCTGAAGAACGGAGAAAGAACTGATGACTGTTTGTTATGTTGTAACTCAATCCATGACTGACGAAAGAATTCTAAAGGGTCGGAGTAAAATTATACAAAAAAGGACAACGTAGCGTTCCCATGGAGCCCGTACGACACTCACTTCGATTTTCTCCTAGTACACGTTCTTATCTTATGGCGAATGAAGTATTTTTAGGAACAAGAAAATGGTACTGAAAACAGGGGAGAGCGCTACGGTTAGGAATATAGATCTCAAATTTTTGCAATAATCGTTTACTTGATGAGCAGAGATTAGCAAGACAAACGGTAGTAAACAATACAAATTAAAAATTAAATACGTTTTAATTCTCAATTTGCATTTACGTTTTCATATTTGCACTTACTTTCTATATTATGGAAATAGAACGTGAGCGCTTTGCATAAAGAAAGGAAGGAGAAACAATGCCATCGGCATCTAATGTGGACAACTTGAAGCAAAGGAAATTACTCGAAAACAGGCTGAACGCGTAAATAGGACTAGTTCGTAATGACAATTAGTTACACGTGTCATTACTCCGTGTTTACGAAATTCTGAGTAGAGCAATCTCTTCAATGAATTTAATTTGAAAGTGATGGATGAGGAATGTTAAGGTGAGGAAACCTCTCAGAACAGCAAAAATCATCGCCACTAACCGAATCTTCGTGGGTGGTAGAAGCCCAGCTGACAGCAGTCGGCAGTGCGGGAGTTCCGCCGTTGCGAGAACACCAGATTGGGGTAGTCACGAGCGACCATAACTTAGAAAATGATTCGGATAGAGCCACACTAGGAGTGGACGGGAAACGAGCGGCACTGAGCGCTTATATGAAACGTGCACTTGAATTCGAGTGCGCTGGGCGTGTATCCGAAGTACACACCGTCCAGCAGGGATCACAGGATACAGCGAGTTCGACTTGAGTGCGCCGCTATGTGATGACACGAGCGCCGTATTCATTACTAAGGGCGGCAACTCGAAAACACGGAATTCCCGTCTCCTATGATGATTTGGACAGGCGGCGAAAACAACAAGGGCAGTCACAAGTGGACTCCTCTCATTTTCGCTGCTGATCAACAAAACGCGCTGATCGAGCGGACACACTACGCTTTTGTTGACGCTCACATGACAACAATAATTCGCACGATAAACTTCCGGCTATGGATGTGGCTATGGAAGGCTATGGATGTGTGGAAAATGGAAACTTCCGCTTTTGGTTGCTTTGTTTTGTTGTTACACCCAATCTGTCCTCTCGCCCAATATGCTGCCATTCACTTTATCTGTTTTCAGTCGTCGAAATTAATATGAACTCTTTTTTTTGCCGAAAACATCCAAAAATAACACAATGATCGTGATCATGTGTTTTTCAGAACCAGGAAAACATGTAGTTTAGCATAGATTACAGGCAGACAGTGAGTGCATTCACAAAAGAGGAGAAGGACAGCCACTGGGTCCAGTAACCACTAATCCATGTGAACATTGGAAAGGAAACATCATCGTCTGTTATTGCTGTCTATGACAGTTACCCGTTTTTAGGGACAGTAAATTCGTCGCCAGCCTGTTGTAATCATCACAGTAGGGAATTATCTTCAAGATAGCCAGAACACTGTAAAAAATAACTCTTTGAAGAAAGATGAAAAAGATGAAGGGTAGAGGAAGCACACCAAGGGAGGGACGCACGAAGCGCAAAGAGAATAAAAATTCGAGCAACACCTAACACTGTTCTACACAATGATTCGAATATGACCTATTCGAACCTTTTTGTGCTTCCGGCAGAAGCAATTATAGACCGTTTCTCTGATTACACGTACGATTAACTGCAAAAAGAAGGCTTATCTTATATGTTTGCCCGATTACTCATCTCCATGCGCCCTCTTTCAACACCACCAACCGAATGGGTGGGAGAACGGCGTCATCCTGCATTCATTTAACTTTAATTTAGACAGAGGTGCATCCTCCCCGCACTGTCTTAGTCACCATCAACTTTGTCATACGAACAGCTGTCAAAATAGAGCAACACCTTAAGAACCTTAACTGCAGAGATGCAGTGATGCGGAATACAGATGAACTTTCATATAAATTGAAGAGTTCACACTGCCTGTGCCGGATCTGCATTGACCTTTTTCAAAGCCATCCGGCTTTCCGAAATGCACTGTTACGGAACCCAATTTCAATATACTTGTATTATCCAGTGTCTCACGATTTCTGATCAATGAAACCAGCCTTCAGCCTATAGCACCTGTACTAAGGACTCAGAAGTACATACCAATATTGGAAAAGGTCATCCGAACTTTCCATCAACTCTCGGCTGGCTACGCTGCACACAGTTAATACATCACGTGAAGGCTTGTAACTATTCATAGGACTCGATCGTAATGACACCTGTGACAACACCAAGTCCAGCAAATTGTCCCATTCGTTCAAACACTTGATACTATTCACATCAGGAAGCCTAAATTCCACGAAAAGCAGAAATTGCGCCGTCAGAGATCAGCGGGTTTCCGATTTCTTGACTCAAAAATCCTTAAAAGCTGCCTCTCAATTAGTAGCACTCAATCTCTATCAGTAGTCATCTTTGCCCCTTCCAACTTCGCATAGTTAAAGTTCCTTTTACCTCCTGGCTTCTGATGTCCAGCAACTTTTCTCAACCTTGCTCACGTCTTCAACCCTCCCATCCATGCTCAACCTCGCTCACGTCTTCAACCTCCGGACACTGCTGAGTCATGTCTGTTTCCACCGCTTCATCGTAACTTTGTATACCATGGATAGTTATGCATTTCCTAATGAATCACGAATATGATATTAAATCTGCTGTACACCGCATTTTTTGAAAATTATGAGTCAAAGTCGATTTAACCTATAAAAGTAATCCGTAATCCGGAAAATAACTAATGCATGTCGTAACCCCGGATTTTCCCATCACCGTGTGGAACGGATGTCGTATTCTGATCAACGAGAGGAAAAGCCCTTTATTGGACAGATTCTGAGAAAAAAAACGGGCAAGTAGCTTTCTACAGCTTTGCTATAAAAGCAAAAGCAGTCACTTTGTTTTCTCAGCCATGCTCTTCGGAGCACCGAAACTCTTCTCCATCCACTTCCAGGGAATAAAGCACCAGCTAGATTCGCTTACTGATGCATTACTTCATCGTCAACGGTTAGATGTTCTTATGTCCGATTTTCTGCTCGAATCTTAGGCATGTCACATTTACCCTTCATCATGATTAAGACTGGTGTTTCTGGTCGCCTGGTCACCACCAGAAACCCCAGTCTTAATCATGATGAAGGGTAAATGTGATTAACAGGAGAAAGATGCAGAAGAAACACGGTTACCAGCTCACCAATGACCACCACTTCTCTCTCAGCATAACCATCAATCAAGCGCAATGTTCGCGCAGAGTAGGTATTGTGGGGCATATGAAACCCGCTGCCATTAAGAGATAGTAGTTGAGGATGAGTTAACCGCTTATCGGCACCTCCACCCTACCCCTTCCCTTTCTTCAAATTTTTCCCCTACTCGATGGCCGTGATCCTGGTAATTAACACTCAAGTTTACCCCGGTTACCATCACCCTGGTTTGAAAAAAATTAGGCAAAATACGCTTGCGCTACCCACGTGCCGAAACCTGTTTTGTCACAAACGCGTTGAAATCCCTGTTGATCAGCATTTTTTGACGAACATTCCGCTTTTTATCCGATGCCAATCATCTGCCACCGATTGTGACTGTATTTTCTATCTTTCAGCGTGTAGATGGATTAGTGTTTACTCACTCGCATGCATGTAAGAAGTAATTGCACAGTCATCTTTTTTGAACAAATGGTGCTATAGTTGCATGTAAAACTTAGCAACAACTACGAATGGCACGAACACTGAAGTTCGTTTAGCAACTGGTAAACTCTCCGGAATGATGTGCGTCGATAGTTCAGCAAGATAAAGTGAACGTCAATTTCGATAGCGTTCCTCGCATCGATGGCAGTGTCACATCACTCGTTGACCCATGTTGAAACGCGTTAACCGTTAACGTTTCGGGCAACACGTATCAGCGTGGGTAAACGGGTAATATGGTGCAGACGCCGATGCAAGGGAGCAATAAGGACTGAAGTTTCCTGCAGGCGACCAGTAGCTTAGAACTACACTGAATCAACCGTTGGCTGCTGACTAACATCAAATGGAACAAATCTCTCGTAGATACAGTCGCTTCAAAAAATACTTGCCTCCGACATCAACCGCCCGTCTGCTAAGTCGCGCCGCGCCTCCTATGCATTATCATACGTGCTGCGACGTGGCTCAGTCGACGCGCAGTTTAGCGGGAGGCAAGTATTTTTTGGAAAGACTATACAGTCGTTCCAAAAAATACTTGCCTCCGGCATCCACCGCCCGTCTGCTAAGCCGCGCCGCGCCTCCTATGCATTATCATACGTGCTGCGACGTGGCCCAGTCGACGCGCAGTTTAGCGGGAGGCAAGTATTTTTTGGAAAGACTATACATATACTCGCGGTCACCGATATTCGAACGTCTGCGGCTACACACAACTCAGAACTTTGTGGGCAAGTTACATTCGACTTAAACAGCCTCTTTTAAGTTAAGTGTGAGACATCCCAGATAGAATACATTACTCGCAACATTTCGGCCATGCAGAATAAATTACTCGCAATGTTTCGGCCATGCCCTTTAAATTACCAGCACACAGTTAACTATCATGTGCCATGACGGGCTCGTTCTTCGTAGGACCCAGGTCATGTATGTAACATGTCATGCCACGTTTTACGATCGATACCGCAAGCGATCGATCTTGACTTCAGTGATTTCCTTGTCTAGTGTGACCTTTATCGCCCTGAGACTTCACAAGCTTCTATGCCTTGCGGTTGTTTCTATGCCTTGTGGTTGTTTCTGTTGGATGAGTCTGTTTTTCTAGTTCTATTTTGTCGTAGAAGGACAGGAACAGGGGATCAGCAGGAATTTTTTTCGTATTCCATTTGCGCGTATTCATTGAAGTCGACACTCCATTTTCGATGTTGGTCAGTTTCCACCCATTTTGCTAGTGGCTCATCGTTTCTAATAGTCATTTTTAAGATGTTAGCACTACCTCGTCTTCCTGATTATCCGTGCAGGGCATATAAGGCCGCTGCTATGTTCATTTCAGAATATCCTGCACAAGTTTATCTCGTTGTAAGTGTTACTCACTGTGGTTGGTGTTTTTCAAGGGGTTCTTTTTTCTTGTTCCAGTGGCTTACCCGCGTGATAGCACTGGAGGAGCAGTGAACCACTCCACAAATTAACTCTCCGAGGGAAGGTTTGAAAGTTCCGCTAGTGAGACTATAATGGATTCTCGGCCGCTACAGGATAGCTACAGGATAATCCACTACAGGATAGATATGGTCGAAGGTGCAGATCTCGAACTCGCAGAAGAAGTTGAAATCCGTGCGGAGCAGATCGAGGACGTGAACCTCTTCATTGTCCAGAAGCCGGTGATAAGAGCAAGTGTTTTTTTTTTACTATGAACAGCTTCAAGCTTTGTTTTTTGTTTGATTTTCCACGATTCTTATTTTTGTTACAATGATCCTGCCTTGTTCTCCAAGTCTCTGTTTTTTGTTTGATTTTCCACGATTCTTATTTTTGTTACAATGATCCTGCCTTGTTCTCCAAGTCTCTTCTGTTAGCAATGCAGTGGCTTCTCTTCGTTTTAGAGATCTTCGTTTTCGCTCTCAAGCTTTCAAGAATAGGGTTTTGCGCTATTTCTGCGCCGCGTTCAGTTGCGACTCCACTTGTTGAAAGCAGAGTCTCAAAAACGAAGGGTTTTTCTACTTTATTTTCCTTTATTTTCTCACGGATGTTTTTTTTTTGCATGAAGAACTTTCTCAGTGATCTTTTTGTTTATGATGCAAATGAAGTATCGCTGCATTTGGTGTTTCACGTTCTTGTATTGTTTGCTCAAATTACCTCTTACAATCCACTGCGGCTGGTGGCGCAGCTGGCAGTGGCAGCGCAGGGTTTAACATACACGTTCCCTTTCTGGTCCAGATAAGTTACATACACTTGAGGACTTTCACTTACATGCGACTCAGGCGCGAGTTACTTGAAGCCATCAAGTAAATCGCGCAGCATATCGCATGTAACTTGACCACAGAGTTCTGAGAACGGCGACGGCGCCACGCAGCCGTCCGCAACCCTGCTGCGTGGCGGCGTTGTGGCATTTTGCCAGCTCGTAGACGACGGGTGATCTATCGATTATTTCATTGCCGCCAGACATTCTACCGTTTTTGTTCGCTTTTCCCCTATTTCAAATCCCGACGGATGCAAAAAATCACAAAATTCAGAGAACTACCACAAACAATGGCGCTATAATGCTTTCCCAAACTTTGGAGGTAAAATTAAGATGAACTGTATAACAAAAAGCTGTGAAAAGCATAATAAAATAGTAATTATCATTGTTCCCTTCTTCTTCTTGCCTTGATTGGAGGGATGATCAACGAAACGAGAGTAAATCCAAAAAAAAACCTAGGGAAAAACGGACAAAAATGGCGAAATCTCCGGCGACAACGAAGAAATCGATAGCTAAGCCGACGTCTGCAAGCTGGCCAAATGCCACCACACCGCCTCGCCGCAGGCTACGGCAGAGTTGCGCGGCCGCTGCGTGGCAACGTCTTACGCCGCTGTCGACGTTAAGATGGCGATGACCGCGAGAATACCTCAGCTTGAAATTATCATCAGCGAAAACTCGCTGAGCGATTCAATTTCTCTTTATAAGCACGAAAAGTATTACGGGTATATCGAAAATAATTTGTGTTTTTTGTACAGCTTATTAGTTTTTTTGGTAGCGTCCTTCCGCAACGCTCACCCTCCTTCCACACCGTTATGCCTTCTAAGAAGTTCCTTGGATGTATACGTAATTGATAGTTAGAGATGATGTTTGGCTACGATACCAAGGCAATGACAACATGAACGGATGGTGGGCGTTGCGGAGACACACCACAGGAAAACTAATAGACTGCATGCAAGCAATTTCATTTCTTTACCAAGTAACAAACCTCACCTGCTCTGGCCTTTCCGAGGCCAGTCGACTTCGCGTTTCGAATTCGTCCTATCAAGTTGATGACTGCCACCTTGTAGCTCTGCGTATGACGAACCTTGTCCACTATTGCCTTCTCTTCGATCTCAGACTAAAATTCACAAAAAAGTCTTTCCATGCCACATTCAGTACAAGTGCAAGTGTAAAAAGGTACGTAACGGGCGATATTGTTGCACTAGGGAGCATAAATCCGTAATCCGCCCAAAAATGGATACGAAAAAAATGACAGAATTCGCAGTCAGCACGTTAAACTATAGTACAGCTACTGACAATCAGTTTCTGAACGAACTGAGCAAAACATTTCCCCACGCTCCTTCCATGCCCTTCTTCTAAATGTTTAGTGTGCTCGCGAACAAAAGCACGTACTGCCGTACATGGAAACTATGCCAAGCCGACCATGCACCGAGATTTGATGGCAAATCACTTCTAATCGAACAGCGCAGGAGCATTCAAGAGTGAGGAGGAGCAAAAAAATCATACTGACCTGAAGTGAGGGCGAAGAGGAAGTTGAAGGGGGGAGGGAGCATCTTACATTGGTCGATATTTTGACCTGTTCAACATGTTCTGACTTGTTATTTGACACGACAAGGACGTTGACCTGTTAACCGACAAGTCAATGCAATAGTTACCGAAAATATTAACATGTTAGAACGTGTGAAACAAGCCCATATATGTATGAACTATTGTTAGATACCCCCTCCACCCATCAACGCCGTTTTCCCCAACGCCAGCTTATTTATAGAATTAGGTTGACATGTACCTACAGGAAACTCCAGCTGTCGACCTGTTTGTACAGGTCAGAACAAGAAGCTCAATGGCCGAGCGGTTGCACCCAACACGTTCCCCAACAACATCTGCAGCTAGGCATACCCGGCATATCCAGGCATTTCCCCTCGTTGTCTGCGTCTCTTAGCACCAACAAGTCCCCGAACTGCCTCCACTCACACTCCCCTTGTCTATGCACAGACCTTTCGCGCGCAGCGTAAGCGTTGAAGAGCGTGTTGACTTCACGACTAGTAAGTTCAATTCCTGCATGTAAACGCGACATGATGAATATTCGGCCTTAAATATCCAAAAAACCAGTCTAAATATCCGTGCTTCTTTCGAAATTGAACCTCAAGCAACACCTCGTAAAAAAACCTTCCAAAGAAAGCTGCCGTATATGAAAGGAAATTTTTTACCCACAGTCCATAAACAACAGATTATCTTACTTCTTATTAATTGACACTTCATGTGTGTGTGTGTGTGTGTGTGTGTGTGTGTGTGTGTGTGTGTGTGTGTGTGTGTGTGTGTGTGTGTGTGTGTGT
>JARK01001344.1:2835039-2855282 GCA_000688135.1 Ancylostoma ceylanicum
TCATGTTCAGACATGTTAAGAACCGACTGTTGTGTTTACCACAGTTGGAATGAATGAGATAAGCCCAGACAGTATAAAAGGGAAGAGATGGGTGGGATCTCTTTATGTCGAAGAGAAGGAGCCAGAACGGCGAAGAAGGTCACGGATGAGGGGTGACGCTGTAGGGCTGGGCCGGCGCCCAGAGGGGGTGATAATGCTACGCGGAGGGTCCACTTTTGCGGCAATGGTACGCCGGCGTCCAAAAGTGGGGGGACAAACCTAGAGACGTGTCAAATGTGGGAAGAAGGGGCGCCGGCGTCTGAAAGTGGTGAAACGCTCAGAAACGGGTCTAACGATGTGATAAGGATGCGCCGGCGTCCAAAATGGGGAAACGCTCAGAGACGGGTCCAACGGTGTGATAAGGTTGCGCCGGCGTGCAAAAGTGGTAGAACGCCTGACGTCGGGTCCAGCGGTGTGATAAGGGTGCATCGGCGTCCAAAACTGGGAGAAAGCCTGGAAACGGATCCAACGGTGGGGTGAGGGCCACCGGCGTCTGAAATTGGGGAAACGCCAGGGTCAAGCGTACAATGGTAATTTATCAAGGGGGGTCGCCCCGTGGAGTGCCAGAGGGGTCGCCTCCTCCTGTACTCCCGGGGTGGTATGACGGCAGCAAGGTAGGGAAGTACAATTTAATTTTTAATTTTCCTGTAGTTAGTTATAGTTTCCATAACATTGACATTATTATTGTTAACATAAATGTAATACTTAGTGTTGAATCACCAACATCCTAAGTAGCGTCGGTTCAGTGGTAGTCTGTTTCCCACAAACAAGACCCTGGTTCGATTCCTCGCGGTAGCGGTGCTTTTGCAAACATTCCAACATATTCTCTATTTTTAATAAGAAGCATAACAAGAGTAAAATCCTTAGTGAGCATTTTTCCTTAAGCATTGACGTTTTATTTGGCTGCAAATTCAATGCTTGGGCCCAATAATGGTGCAGCTCAAAATGCAACTTCATAGATGGTGTCCTACCACCTTCGGACAGAACGTAGTGTCCCAACACTGTGCAGGCGCTTTTTCGGAGTCATACCTTATCGGTATGCAATATCCCACTTCTTCTCATTTGCTGACACCATTTTTAAGGCGATAAGACTACCTGTGACATGACCATAAGTTTTGCTGAATTCCAGGTTTATTGCCACTCAATAACTGCCAAAATCAGAAGGTCACCTAAAAAGAGACCAAGTGATATGAAAGAGCAAATCTTCCTCTATTGTAAAATGTGGAAACTGTTCCATCTTAGAAAATAACTATGGAGTTATTCACCTTAGAATAATAGCACTCTCCCGAACTTGCCAAAAATTAGGTCATCTTTCAAAGGCTTTTTTCTCTCCTTATTTGTTAAAGCTGACAAAAACTTAAATATTTTTCTTAAAGAGGAGGTCATGCTCTATGTCCCTGCAAAATATCAGCTCTCTAGCTTACCTGGATCGGGTGTTATTCCGTTGGTAAACTGATGGTACACCGTTGGTAAAAGTGGCAAATTTCCCATCTTTTTACCAACGATTTGACACCCTAATTTAACCCGAACAAATCAGGTTTTTCAGAAAGGGAAGTAGTGGACCAGAAAGCGCAAATCTTCCTGATATCAGAACGAGTTGAGCCATTTTCTCACGTTACATGCCAACCCTTTTTAAACTCGTGACAAACAACCATACATTTACATGTGTACGATTCTAACTCTGAGTCAAACAAAGCCAATCACGCACTGATTTTACCGCTCAAAATTGATCGTGACTATTTGATTTTGTTCGAACACATGGATATTTAACGTCTGAGCCCCCACATATATTTTTGCATTTTGCAAAAATTAGGCTCGGGCGGGGATCGAACCCTGGACCTGTTTGAGCACGAGCACGACTTATCTGTCACTCCAACTGCCTACGAAAAGTTCCTAGAATGTGCGACAGACACATGTTTGACAACTGGACTACCTATTCCTACTACCTCAACTACTGTTGAAAAATTGATTTTAAAAATTAATTTAATCCAAAGAAGTTTTCGACGTACTTTAAAAATCGCTAAGATATAATAATTTATAATTATATTATTATATATTTGTAATATATAATAACTAGAAATTTGAAAAAAAAAATGTTGAAAATACTGGGGGGGGGGTCGCATTTTCCCAGTCTACGAGGGGGGTCGATACGGGGTCCATTTTTTACCAAGGCCACGCTTGACCCTGGGAAACGCCTGGAGACGGGTGCAACGGTCCTACACAAGGAAAGACATCGCTTGCCTGTTGCGCAGCTGTGGAAAGGGCGCCTCAAATCCAGAAAGCTCGAAGGTGCGAAAACGAGAGTTTTGATAAACGACGAATGGGCGTTGTGGTGTGAGAGAGGTGCCACATGAAGGCAACGCGAGCGAAGCGAGCACGAAAAGAAGCCTGAGAGTCCGGCGTCAGCCGGACGATCAGGCTGGTGCAAACAATTAATGGATATGGAGGGCTCATTAACAAAGATATCAAAACAACCGTTCATTTAAAGGGTTGAACCACTGAAAACTTCCTTTTCATTGTCAGATGAGTTCTCCCACGTGTAAGGCGCAGAGATTACAAATACTTTACGAAATAAGTAGAAACTACAGCTCAGTTTTTAGTTGTTCATTTTTTAAATTGTTTTCTGAGCAACTGTTATTAATTATTTAATATCGTAACAAATACTCTTATTTTCATTTTCCACCCAGGTCCTCAAAGTGGCGCAGAGCTCACTTTTTCCCAATACCCCGTAACAATCCCTTTCTGGGTTCGCCACTGCTTTGCGGATAGGTGATGATTTCTCGATACTATTCACTTTTTGTGACATTATAGTACGATGTCCCTCGCGCTCCCACAAATTCCAGCTCCTCACATGACGCAGCGCACACCTTCGCGGCGCAGCACTGTGTCTATCTGCTACACTTCACTTCTCAGACACGCCCTCCTGCTCCCAAATTGGGCGCCATAGTACTGCCGTCCTCCCGGTCTCGACAGCCGAAGTACCCGGTAACACATCTCATCCGAAAAGCGGAAATTTCCGAGACATCGACCCAAGTTGTTGCAATTAAGCCACGCCTCCTATGGTAGTTTTTGATTGATTTCTTGGAAATCCATTTTGAAAAAAAAAAGAAATTAAGAAATAACGATGAGGCGTTCGGGAGGATAGGCCAGCTGAACTATAGATTGCTTCAGGCTCTGACGAAGACGAGAGAACAGAAATGTAAGCTGGTTGCAAGAAAAAAGTTGTATAACAATTTTGGCAGAAATAGCTGCAATAAAAACTCCAAAAATAAAAAAAAAACGAAGAAATTTTTTCCCACAAGCAACGATTGACGTTCACTGTATTCAGATAGGTGGCAACGACAAAGAAATGAAGTATACTCGTGGTCATCACGATCCAAACGTCTGTAGTCGCAGAAAGCGCCACGCGGCTACCACTCAACCCAGTTGCGAGGCTGCTGCGTGGCGACCACGTCGCATTTCGCCAGACATGGCGCCACGCACGACCGGGTTGTATGCTGACTGCGAGGCTATTGCAGACGTTTGGATCGTGGTCACCACGAGAATAGTTAATGTGAGATATGGATGACTTTGAGAGAAAAAAAACTCATGAAATGGTATAATGTAAACGTACGTTTCTTATAGCTTCAACTCGTGGACACACTTCCAAATACTGGTCGAATATCCGCTTTAAAAACGTTACTCGGACAGAATACGGAATTTTCTGATTCGTTGGGTCACGCAGTTTCGGCATCCCCGTATCGGAATCGCTGCCCTGTAAGAAATGTTCGTTGTGAAATGCATAGGTAATTGTGGCAATTTGCTTAATGAAAAGATACCGCAGCATGCAGTGAGCGGGCAGTTCGAGCCTCTCCTTTAGCAATCGAACCAATAGTATTGTCAGCTCGATGACCGTACATCTGCTCTTGCGTCAAAGGTTTCTGTAATTTGAGTTTTGCAAAATGTGCGTGAGAATATCGAAAATTGTAAAGTTACATACCCAAATAGTAGTCATAGTGTGAATTGGCAAGAACTAATTTATCGAAAAACTTGGAAGGATGTGTTATAAGTTCGGAATAGCGTCCTTTCTCCTCCGTGTATAGAGAAGCACCACAGTTATACCCTACTCAATGTGTTGACTCATAGCCACACCTACTTCGTTTGCACTTTGACGCAATTATTATGAAACACGCAATAATGCTCTTTTCAAAGCTCACTCTCATAAAAAACCTACAACACATTCGCTTACATCCATCATTACTGTGTCATTATTCAGTTAAATCCATCATTACTGTACTATTCGCTTGTTGTCAGCAAAAAAAAAATCAACGAATCTACTGCAACACTCATAACAAATCTCGCTTCTGAGCTGGCAGCTGCGCTGGAACAATGGTGCGTCATCGTTACCGAGTAAAGAAGCTAATTCATCCAAACTGATTGATTTCAAAAAGACATCTGCAGATATGGCCTATTGGTGCTTTGATGACCCCATGCACACAAAACTGGATACAAATAGACACCATAATGATAAGTTTCTGCAGATCCTTATTCAAAAGTACAAGCTCTTTATTAGATCGGTAGTTACAAAGCTATGGCTTTCGGCACATGAACTCGCCAGCCGTGGTTTCCTCATCTGACAGATTTCTGCGCCAGTTTTGGTACAGCTCAGTGCTGGACTACCTTCTAAACAGAGCTCTTCGCCCCAAAAGCGAAATTTACGAAGATCATCTTCTATGCAAATAGATGGTTCCTCAAAAATAATGTTTACTCTATTTGAACGCTAACAACTAGAAGCGCAAACAAAAGGAAACAGAAGACAAATATTTTCAAACCCCTTAGTTTGACGTCATGGTTGTCCGAAGTGACAGTCATTAATAGCATTACAATGCATAGAGCTTCGTAGAGCAGATCGGAAAACATCAAATATGACTAGAGGATAAGGTGATCGACCAGTCATAGTACTTTTGGAGGAAGATTTTAAAAGTGAAAGATCACTAGTTTTGTTATAGGAAGCCACTAAATTTGTTACAGAAAGGACAGAGATGTGCCTGCTGTTCGCCAAGGTGAAGGTTGCTAGGAAATCTTAAGAGGATTGATTATGACGTTCTAATCCATTATCACAGAAACAAACAATGCCTGATCTTTGTCAAAGTGATTCTAAATTGATGAAAATGACAGCCATCAATCCGCTCTATCGTTTCCACGGTACCCGAGACAAAAGCCTGCGCAAAACCTCATCAGGATTTAGATTCTTCGGAAATACCGCTCCAAAATAGGAAATGATGAATAGGAGCAAATTAACCGCCCACGCCACACGGTGTGCTACTTCATGGGATAGATGTTGAAAGACCAATTTTTGTAGCTTCATGTCGATAGTTCTCGTAATCGAGACAGAGTAGGCCTTTCAACTCAGAAAACTGGAAAACGGCTCATACCATGTTTGTCAATGTCTTCGATGAAGTTGGCGTTGTTGACTTTTCCTTTGCTACGGCATTCATTCTGGCATGCAGCTGTTCCCTCGCTGTAGGTGCCTTTCGAACAGAAGCTGCAACCATTGCACGACGATCTTCAGCCTAAAAGATGGGAAAAGAAGAAAACATGCACGGAGCACTCCTCCTTTTTTATTTTGATTCACACTGTTTCACTCGTACACTACTGTCCTTTGCAGAATAACTACGAAGAAGAGTTCTTTTCTTTCTCAAGATATCACCTAGATGTACAACAAAGTAAGATGAAATACTAAACTAACTACAACAAATCGGTAGCGAGTAGTAGTGCCCTTATAGGGCAATTTATACTAGTCAGACGCATGCATTCATTTGCGTAAGATTTCCTGTTAAGATCTGTCAACACGGCATGTAATCCGCCGCGAGGCCGTAAACGCATGCGTCTGAGCTGCGACTGCGATGCGATTAGCCCTATCCTTCATCATATACAGTAGGCGTCAATGGCGGTGACCCGTCTGCGGCCTCAAAAAGCACGCGGCGCGACCGCGCCGCACACAGTAGAATCGTCGACGCGGAGGCGAATCTGAGTTTTCTTGATAGTTGTTCATCACATTTGATGGTAACTAATAAGGAATTTAACTGACTATTAAGAAAACCCCATGTTTTAATGTGTCGGAGAGGACTCCTGCTTAAGCTGTGCGGTCGAGCCGCGCGCTTTTCGAGGCCGCAGACGGGTCACCGCCGTTGACGCCCACTGTAGATGCACCTGCTTCAAATTCACGCATCTTGCATAGATTGCTCTTATGATGCGTGGACAATAATAGCGATATGGAACAGAATGAGCGTTGCAGGGAGGGGGACCCAAAACTAATAGACTGTACATCACATCGGTCGCTTAACTACTTTCTGGTGCGGTCAGGCAATTACCTTCAGAAGGGAAAGACCAATTTAAAATAAAGGAGGCACTGCAAGGCTTTAAAAGCCGCGGCAAACCAGCCGTGGTAAGCTGGGAAATATCCCGCATGTATGCGGTGGATAAAAACTTGAGATGTCTTACCTTCTCTCTTGCGATTCGCTTCTTCGCAGCGGCTACAACATCAGGACTGATTTCTGTAGGCTTGCTGACAGAGTTCGAGGAAGCAGAGGACTGTTTAAGGTGTTCACAACCTACGGACGACTTCGTGTCAAGAGCCATAACTGAATCTGAAGAATGACTGTCCTTGTGAGCAGCATCAAGAGCCGTCGAAGAAGATGCCTCAGGCTTGCTTTTTCGATTGGTAGCTTTCTGGAAGAGTAATATGCTAGCAGTTTTACAACCACGATATGCTTTAGGTCAGAGAAGTAACAGAGAAATAACAGGAAATTTGAATACCTTAGCAACCAACGATGCCTCTTCTCTTGCTTTTTTTGGCTTCGGTTCCACCTCATCGTCCTAGAACAACGAAAGACTTAACATAATAGACATAACAAAGGTAGAGAACAGCAGAACGTTCTGTCATTTTCAACTGAGATCCGTTATCACTAACAAGTTCCCCTTACAGTATTTGCGGTAAGGAACGACAGAAAGAATATCCAACGAATGAGCGGCTGAAGCGGATCAACGGCCGATTGTGAGGTTTTTGGAACCAGGCGTGAAATTTACCGAGCATTCGCTCGTACGATGTAGACTTTCAGCCCCAACCGCAACTTTTCACCCTCTTCCGATGCGATCACACTTTTGCGCCAGAGAACAGAAGCCGGTTTTTTGAAAGGATACGGGCATTCGGGGTAGCAGAAAGGTTCACGCTATATGCTGTGCTTCGCGTAGAGTGTAGCAAACTATGTCGCCATAGTCAGGCGACATCGATTCCTATACCTAATTACTTTGGGAGTTTCATTGCCGGGATCAGCGTGGCAAAATTAACCAAGAATTTTACTTGAGGAGTATAGCGGCTTCCGTTACTGCAGTCAAAGCGACACTGGTTTCAGTACGCATTGGCTGTGGGCTACGTGTCACTGACACTATCGCCACTGTTGTTGGCACCCAATCGATGCGTATCAAAACCGCTGTTGCCGCACCTGTAGCGGTGGAAACCGCTGCACTTGCCATATTATCGGCAGCGTAAAAGATTGTCAGAAGACCAAAAAATCAGAGAAGAAATAGTCGATGTTGTTGAGCCACGCATGAAATATTTTTACGATCTGAGTGAAATCTGTTATAATATACCTCTATAGATAAATGGGCAATAATGAAAAGGAAAAAGAGCTTAATAGCACCCACACCAAACAATAACGACATCTCGTCTTCGCTAATAGGCCGGCGTTTAGTCTGCTCAGTTCTCCCACGATCTTTTGTCACTTCCCGCTTTTTCCCTTCTTTCAGTTTCTTCCGCTTCAGCTCCTCCTCCTTCATCCTTTGCAAGTCTGCTAAGGGCGTCGGAGTGTATTCCGCTACGACAGGTCTTTCGCGAGGTGGAGCTGACTGAAAAAAAACTACAAATTATGCTCCTTATTGAAGGACTTATTCTTGATGCAAACCAACCTTCCGTGCGCATCGGTTACTATCAGCAAGCTCTGATGTTTCATATGAGGAAGAACTACGTTCCAGCAATTCTTGGGTGCTTTGAACAACACTCGAAGGGATTTCGCCGGATGACCCCGCAATCTTCTTTGCTTCTTGTCTTAACTGGAAGAAAAGGAAATAAAATTTTCGAGAAAATCTCTTTTCTGAGAGGCTGGATTGTCTTCAATAGAAAATATCTCCTTCGTACGATGAATTTGGACAAATTTTCTGTACAGAATATCTACTAGTCGAACGAGTTTTTTTTTCTACCGCGATTTCGTTTTGAAGACAAAGAGTATCTTTAATCAAAAATTTCGCGCACAAAAAAGATTTGCAACAACTCCTCACCTGCTCCTGTAGCCTTTGCAGTCTCTCAATTTCTTCATTGAGTCGCGCAACTTCGCCTACGTATTCCTTAAACTGCTCGGACTTGGATTTGGTTGCTGAAGGGATAGGAACCTGAAAACACAATAAGTAATGCAAGAACTTTTGACATTTCCGCAGTTTTACCCGTGGTAAAGGAAGAGTTTTGATTTTTTTGGCAGTGGATGTCTTTACATGAGAATCTACAGAAGGCGGTTCCTGTTTTATCCCATTCGATACTCGCGTTGCTTGCTGAAAACTACAATGAAATCTCAGTAGTACGCCTGTCACTGACTGCATAGTCTGCTTCAAACGAGACGATAGTTGAACATTCGTGTATACTGCCGGCCTTTTCCGGCACCTACTCCGATCCATGTGCACTTTTTCGTGTTAGTTTCCTTTCCGGCGCATCTACAACCATCGTTCCTGTGGAACAGACTATGTCAATCTCAATACCATACTAGAAAATTTACCACCCCTTTTTCACGGGGTAGTTCAGAAATCACTGCGTTTTTTTTTCAAGTTAGAGGTTCGAAATGTGAGCCAACCTCTTCTGACACCTTACCGAGGTGGTTGCCGACTCTTCTTTTATTAACTCGTTGGGAAGCGATTTTTCCACGTAACCTTCACCTCTAGTCGGACAGCTGGCCGGTTCTGTCGAGTTTATTGAATGAGGCGTTGGCGCATAAATTGTATGCGTTGAATTCGACGGCGATGGAGCCGGCGCATATCCTAAAATTACAGCTAAATAGAAAAAATAAAGTGCAACTCGAAGCCGCAGTCACTCACCAGAAAAAGAATCACTGCTAACTACTCCAGGTTCCTCTGGAGCATATTTCGATGACTGTACATGGTAGCTGGTATAAGTAGCATTTTCAAATGGACTGAATGGTTGAATAGACGGCCCGTGAGTCGGTGCGGATGGAGTGTGCGGGAGATATCCAAAGTCGCGAATGGAGTGGATTCTGCTAAGATCTCTCGGAACATCTCCAATCGTATTTGAACCAGGACTAAAAAGGGACACGAAATCACCAACAGGCGACCGCACAACTTTTTTTTAATTACGTTGTAGCTTGAAATTGTGGTTATTTGTAGTGGACCAGTCCATCGAGTAAAGTGTATGGTGCTGTCGTGCAACACGAGAAAGTATTTAATTAACGAGTAAAATCAACAAGAAGAATTCATTCGCCCGATTTCTGCACCATGCCTGTTCCTTCCACGGCACCAAAAGAAAAAAAATAAAATGATAAACATCTAGACCACCTTCAAGATTTCGAACAGATGCTATGGTGATAGCTTCGATGAGGGCTTTAACACTCTTCCATAAGGGTGTTGACGTTTGAGTCCATGACACTGAGAGATGTGCCTCCAGAACCGAACTACTTGGACCAACATTCGGCGAAACCCTTGTTATACCATCGATTCCGCATATGTTGGCAATATTACCGAGTTCGAATCCAAGATACAGTTCGAAAAAAAAAATTGCGAAAGACTGCACTTCGAATCACTCCCGAAGAGACCAAATTGAAAGGCAGAAAGGTGATGAAATAAGCATGAAATTAATATGAAATATGGGGTCGAGACACTGCCTTTCATTCCAAAGTATTATTCCAAAGTTCGCCACTCAAAAATAATACATCGATTTTGCAAGAACCTAATAGTTTTGTCTTCAGATGAAGAAATCCGAAGTAGAGAACAAACTTATCAACGAAACCAGAAAGTACTGTCTGATTTACCAATCTTGCCACTTGGCAGGCTTCCAAGATGAGGTAAGTCTCGCCAGTTGCTATAGGCGAGACATGTTTTGGTACGTTTCCAGTTACTGATAACGCTCAATTTCCAAGACTTTACGTGTCTTGTGTAGATACACGCAAAACATTGAATTGCTCTAATTTTTGGAACAGATAATAAATATTGTAACATCATGTAATTTATTTGGAAAACAGCATAGGCCGACAAACAGCATAGGCCGACCCAAGAAGAGCTATTGCAATTTCTACCAGAAAAATCCTGGATTTCATTCCAATATGAAATACGGAACAGAGATATTACAAAAGCTTCAAAAGCTTAAACAAAAGTTCATCGTAGCCCCTTAACAACCACGGAAATAGAAATGGCAAGGCGGGAGAACCCGAATTGGAATGGTAAAACGATTGTGAACAAGGGTCAGCAAACTGAACAGGGGAAAACCAAAACTGCAAAAAAAAACTATACTGCTAACATCGAACATCAATTCTATATAATAGCATGATTTCAATGTTTGTGTGTGTTGACAATAATCGTGGACAATATAGTCACTCTCGTTGTTGTTGTTTTTTTTTTTTTTTTGAAAAGATAAAAGACCCATTTGCAGCGCCGATGTGGAAACGATGCTAAAATTAAACTCACATTCTGTAAGGACAAGGCGATATGGAGTCCGAATCGGGTTGAGTGTAAGAGGAGGTAGTGGGACCGCTTTCTTCTACTCCTGCGTCACTAAAATTACAAAAATTCAGAAAAGGAAGCCCAGACCACTCTCGCCACCACATTGAAGTGACAATAAGCAAGACTGCTCACTTTGTGGTCAGAAACATTATATCAGCTCGTATCTCAAAAAGTACAAAATACAATGTGGTAATTATGGTACTAAGGGACGAGGAAGAGACATTGCTCCTGTCTATCCGGATTCATGGAACGGTCGCAATTGCGATCAGATGGCCTCTCTGATCACGAAAAACCTACATTCATGAAACAGCATTATTTTCTCGTGGATGCACAGATATGTGCTAATGTGAGCCATTACGGCAGGGCAAAGTAGTAATTCCAGCAGCTTAGGCAGACTCGGTAACTTGCACGAGCGTTCATGGCATTCACACGGCAGGATACACGAAAGCAAGGACGCGCACATCCAAACACTCATGAAACTGCATTATTTTCTCGTGGATTTCTTGCGCGTTTCAAACTAATTCACCATTGGGCATGAGTTATACGTCTCATAAAGGCAGCTCAGAAATTCTCCCTGAGCGCTCGCGGGCCGTACGGTAATTGGAGGCTGCTCGCACAGTTATCGCAGGATGCTCGTACCGGAGTGTCTCACTTTAGAAGTCGTTCTAGAGTTTTGAACAGTGATTGAACCAGAAAGCGTTGCCGAGAACAATGGCATATGTACATAAAATGTCTTGAAACCACTGGGAATCAACTATACGGAAGAGGAGCTTGGTCGAGAGTTCTGAAATTCTCGGCCGACTATGGGAGATGATAGGTACCTCATCAGAAATGAACGGTAGTGCCTGTATTGTTTTTGACATGGTAACACTATATATTAGGTCGTCAAGTATGAAATGTCTGATTTTAAATGAGGCAGTTTCGGGTAATGTTTCTCCAACAAGATGAGGTATGAGCAATCCAAATATGTCCCTATGCTACCAGCATAGCCTTCCCATTTTAGCGGTAGCATGGTTGCGCGAACGGATTAGAAGCCTGGGAAGCAAGTGCCGATAAGTTGGTGAAGAGCATTTCCAACATAACGTTGAAAGTGGAACATTTTCTCTACCAAGAAGTGGACTAATACATGGGAGAAGTTGTGGTCGAGTAGAGCAGGGTTTGGTCAGTGCACTGAATGACAGGTGGATTCCCCTCCTTGCTTCCCTGGTTTACGCAGCGCGGTTTTGCAAAAAATGGTCAAAAAATGGCATCAATTTTTGGGGATCAAACTGTGAAAAATTCGTTCATGGAGCCCTTTACCTTGTCGTATTGCCTGGAACACCTGAATAATATAGGGTTACGAACGACAAACCTTGCTGCATATGCAGGCATAGTTTGACTCCTATCCGCTTAAGCCACAGCTTCCAGCTCACCCTAATCCAGGTTCATCACGACGCTCACTTTGCAGGTTTATATCACGGGGTAGAAATTTCTCGAAACATTGGTGTCCCGTTCCTTTATTAGCCACTCCCTCTTCAAACATTTCTTGGATATTTCGAGTTGTCCTTGCTTTGCAGGTTCCGTGATGGAACCCATATTCCGAAATGATACGATTTTTTGTCTTTGAGTAGTTTCACAAAAGTTCTTCTGAGACAAAAATTTTAAAGTTGATTGAAAATCAAATAGGTGATTTTGAGAGAGGGAGAATGTACCTCCATAATGGAAAGAAAGACGAGAGTGGATCTAAGAAAACCCTGAAGATACCAGCTGTCAAAATGACCACCTGAAAAATCAGACATTTCATACTTGACGACCTAATACATTAGACACGGCTAGGATTCATGAACGCATAACCTGGTTGTCCAACCAATTATTGCCTCCTGCGTCTCCTAACATCACGTACTCTATAGGATAACCAATGACGCTAACCATCGTTGGTTTGCGTGGTTATGATTTCATGAATCCCAGCCATGGGCTAATGATCACAATCGGTTGAGCCATCAAAAAAGGTCTATAAGGCATTTTTTTAGCATTTCACACATATCACTGGAATCAGTGCGTCGAGCTGGTCCAGAAACTGATAACATCTCAGGAACGAAATGAGGTGACACACTTCCTTCCAACCGCTGAATACCGCAGAATGTACAACACAAAAACTCTTCAGAACTTGTCTTTACCGCTAGCAGGTTTTTGTGAGCCTCACCCTTATAATTTTATAAATTCCACTAAACCCACATAAACACACGTCGCCCAAACTGGACCGCCAAGCGGCGCAAAATCGCCTACATCCCACAATGGGTGATAGACGTTCTCATACACAGTGAGCTCACCTCGGAAATGCAAACTTGTAATCTTGTGGCTCACAAGGAAATGGTGGTGTGTCTAAGCAACCATCACCGATTCCGTGTGACTCCGACCTCCCTGTAATGTTCGTGTAAAAGGCGAACCTCACAATGACACTCATAGTCACGCCGACATTGTGGAAAACAACACCAACCTTCATGAAAGAACCGACAGTGAACGCGATCACAACCACTTCTGGGGCACAGCAGCTCAGAGAGCACACCAGAACCTCGGAACATTCGAAGGAGTCTCCCTAACTACTGCAAATAAGCGGTGCACCAATGCGCTCTCAGCAAGAACACTGACAAAATCGCAATTTTGCGTACAGATACACTCAAGTGTGTTGGTTATTGATCCTTTGTATTAGTTGACAGACAGCTTTTGTAGCAATTCCCTTTATTCCTTACTACGAAACTATTATTTGCAATATAATGCAAGCTAACAAACTAAGGAGATAAAAAACGAGGTGCACGCACTTGAAAAGACACTCTATAATCTCTGTCTCTCTCATAATCTATCTTAACACCGGATATCGTAGAAATGTAAACATTTCATCAAGTAATGAGCAATCGAGTGGCACAATCGTTACTTCCATAGGAGGCTATGAAAAAAGACCAAAATTAAGTGATCACAGTGGGAGCCTTTCTTCCTGTGAACTGCTCCATCTTGCACATGTCCAGAGCGATCAATACAAGTGGTTTCAGGAGATCCTGGGAGTAGATATTTCAGTTAGAAGACGGAATAGGAAAAGAACTTGAATATGCATATTGCTTTACCTGAGCAGGGGCGAATAACTTCTCTGTATCACTCGGCGGAATGTAGGAATCCACGTATAAGCGTATCGTAGCCCCAGCAGAACCAGTGCCAGACAAACGGAAAACGAGCCGAGAACCATCAACAAACACTATGCGCAATCCCTGCAATAGAAGATGAGTATAAATATTGGTAGACAAGGAATTGCATACAAGAAAACACATAGTTGGTTTTTTCTCAAACGCTTTCTAGATGATACCTGTGCACTCCTCTCTCATGCTTTTCAGTCTTTTCAAGAGGACTGTACAACTGAAGATGTTTGTGTATGTCGTTAACATACACTGACCTACTACGAAACAATGAGAACAAGAAGAAAAGGGAAAAGAAGAAACAGATGGTGGACAAAAGTGTTCCCTGTGGGGATGCGGTCACGGTTGTCTGAGAAAGTCTAGCGGATGATAATGACAGTACAGTAGGGAGCGAAAGAAGAACAATTCCAAAGGAAAGTGCCATATCGAGATCAACTGTATCGAGCGTGCTAGTCAGCTCGCAGCCTGTCAATGACTCATTGGTGACTACTCACGAGAACTTTTTGCCGTAAAGCAATTTGTATAAAACACTTTATATAACCCAATTACGGCTTGAGCACGAAAATATCTGTACTAGTGAATGAATGGTAATACCTGTTTCGAAGCCACGGACCCATCAACGGGATCCTTATATTGGAAATTGTCCGCAAGTTGTACCTAAAATACGAAGACTGACAATTCTCATTAGCAATCACGAATTCCGTTTGCTTAACCTTTTGTTGACCCTCGCAACAGCCCTTCAAGCAGCATATTTTTAGGAGCTCTAATCGGTAGTGGACTGACATGTCATGGTGATTTTTTCTGAGACAACCCACAATACAAGTGTTATTCAGTGCCAGACTGGCATATTAAATTGAGAACGGAAAAGCAGCCCATGATGAAAGCGCGGGCGGCGCTGCTGAGGTCACACAGCGCGCTTTGGCAAGCAGCTGATCCACGATCAATTCTGCGTATTAAGTGAATTTTATCGCTTAATCCCTTCTATAGCCGTTCTAGTCGTTCTCAGCGCTAAGAAAGAATAATTAGAAGAGGAAACAAGCGAAAAAAAACTCAGTGAAAACGCCGGATTGATAGAAAATCAGCTGTTTGAGCAACCGCGCTACGTGCCCCAATGCCAGCAGTGCCACTGTCACGGCGTTCATAGCCTCAAAACGAAGTGACCGTGTGTGTTTGTATGGTCCGCGTAGTAATGTCGGGGTAAACCGAATGTGTGGTCCGAATAGAGACCTCGGAGGTGAACTGAAGTCCGGACTAAATTCTGCATGTAGACCTATCGGGGGTCGGCGGAGGTTATATGGTCTGTTCCCTCAAACTTACACTACCATCCTCACCCCGATCGAACAAGCGGTGAGTGCGTGTTCGATTGGGGCGCGGTGCTGCAACAACCGATCAGCCTCACACCGCGCCCCAATCGAACACGCATGCGCCGCTTTGTTCGGTCGGGCGAGGATGGCAGTGTAAGTTTGAGGGAACAGACTGTAGGCTGTCTTTCAATGGAAGGTATCGACTGAGTCATCAATTTTATTGATTTTCCACCACTTCTGCTTTGAGGACGGTCAGAACGAGCCCACAGAGATTCTCTAACAGGCTGAGCACGAATTTGATAGCTATTTCGTATGAGCTTATCGACTCAATGATTTTATCGAGTGTTCGCCAAGGGTCCAGAGAAAAGATTGGCTGAGTTCCTCGACACCCAATTTGAAAATGGTTAGGAATCTAAATAAAATTATCGGTCATTGCAATTGACCGCTTCGGTGTTAAGTACCAAGGGTAACAACACCCCTCTACCCAAGCAAAGTAGGATATAGCATCTAGCGTGCAAGAAGGCTTAGCGATTCTGCTCTTACGACTAGCCAGGCCACACAATACAAATTGGCCAAATAATAAAAAGTGGAGGAAAATCATACAAACGAATATTAAATAAACAACCCAACAAAAATAGACCGACATTCACGAAACAATTAAGAAATACCTTGTAAGTGACGTTGTTAGCACTCAGTTCCTTGCCCACGAATGCTGCCATCTGTGCTTCAAGGAAAGTCATCAGAAGATTTGCACCAGAAGCATCCACATTTTCATAGTCATACCTAAAAATAGCACGTTTCATGTAAACTTCTGCAACATCAGTCTAAAATCCCAGCTCAGTGAAGGAACCAAAATATGTGCAAACTGTGCGGAGGAGGATAGACCTAAAATATGATTCTCATGAGTTCCGGCCATGATTCTACCTACTCATACTACATGGTCCCGCAGAGGTGGGACATAAATATAAAGTTTGCTTCAAAACACTAAGTGTTGCTCAACCACCTTCCAAAACTTTTGAAAGGATTTTACTAATGGGGTGCTAGCGGTCCAAACCCAACTTCTAACAGTCAGGTGCTCAAATTTTTGATTCAGAGGAGTTTTCAATCAAAAAAAAAAACTGAAATTCACGACTTGGACCACTTTTCGATTCTTGTACGACCTTGTCTCACTGATTAATGCTAGTCATACAAGGTGTAGAGGGAGGAAACTAGACTCACCTGGTAAAAACATTTCTTCCGTAACGTTTCCAATGATCTTTCACTATGCCTTCCACCGAATTCTTCTTCTCAGCAAGAATTTGTAGCCAAGCCAACATCGCCCAAACTCCATCCTTCTCCCTTCAAATAATAGGGCAGAATCAATTATAAATCTATGCACATTACGAAAAAAAAAACATTGGACAATGAAGTGATCGTGTTACAGCAGTACAAATTTGGTGCTAGCCCAAATGTTTGAATACACATCTAGAGCGTTGGACAAGCTGGAACAGTGGAAGTACCCATCGGCCAGCATCCGACAACCACGGCACTGTCACAGAACACATGTGCAATCAAGATTTCGCCGCTCCGCAAGGGTATGCGTCAATTGCAACGGGACCCACTTGGCTGTTGCAATGTGTGCCAGTGTCGCCGCAGAAAAGTGATCGCATTACGCGAGCGATCAGTATTCTGCTCCACCAAGAAGTATTCCAAAATAGCAGCACCATGTAGCGTCGCAGATAAAGAGGGTGTATGCCAGGAAAAATATAGCTGGTAGTCATTCCATGTTGAACCGATTATTATTATAGCTGCACTTACTGTTACCTATTCCAATCAAACGGAAGATGATGAAAAGAAATGAAAATAAGAATGAAATAAAGCTTTCTCTTCTAATTTCCTTTTCGGTAAATTTGGTATGGCTATGAGTGTAGTGGGTAAGTGCGGGGTTCTGATCAATGCAAGCGAAGCGGACATTGGATAAAACCTAGAAGTGCGTGTCACCCGGACGGCAAACTGGTAAATTTACAGCGTGACACAAGAGCATTTGGCCGACTTTCGAGTGGTGCAGAAACTATAATACATAACTTAACTAAATTACAAACTAGAAAAACTACATTAATGAACAAACTATAGAAGCAGTTTGGCAAAGAAGCAGGTAACAAAAAAGTCTCCCTAATCGCGAATCTCTCTATAGGGTAGGTCTCAAAAATAAAAGCCGAAGAACAAACACTGCTGTTCCAAAACGTCAGGGTCACAAATCGCCGTGACAACCGGCCAAATACTTTTGGATCACCTTCTTCATTGATCCTTCAAACCGCGGAGTTTAGCATACGCATAATGCAAAATGAACGTCACAACCTTTTGGATGCGCTGTGCAGCTGACAGTTGTCACGATCTGTCGTTCTTCATGACCGCTGTCCCTATGCAAAGCGTAGCCATGAGAAATTTCGAAACAGAAGAATACAGAGAGCTAAAATACAGGATTTCCCGAACTAAAAATTACACTGCTTCTATTCCTAGAACATAAAAGCAAGTGAAAGCCAGGAGGAACTTTCTTGGAGTCTTATGGCCCAGATTGGTAGGTGTTTGAAGCAACCGCCGTTGGCAGCAAAACATTGTCTACAGGGATGTACGACTGATCGATAAACATCTACGATCTCTATGGGAACGAAAGCAGTTAGGGTCGCTTTTTCCATGGCATTAATTGATCGTGGTTCTACAGCGTACACCATGCTCTTTACATTTCCTCATAGATGGAATTTAGCGGCATCAATTAGAGAGTCTGAGTGAGTATTGCGCACTAGCTCGTCGATCAATCCATCTTTCAGCAAACTCGTCTTCACGTTTGCAACAATTATTACTGTGTCATATGTAAAGACTCTAAGCAGCCCAATAGTGTGAACATTATTTGAGGACTATCTGTATAGGACCTTAAGAAAATCTTTCTTGTTATTTTTCTAGAAGCTATTCAGGTTTATACAGCGTAAGCATTATTTTGTGACATTGTGTACACATACTGAGACAAAATTTTCAAGAATTTATTCGAATGATTCTATGAGAATCATTCTCGGGATGCTCTCACCGTTGGACCAGTGGGTTCAACGACATGTACTGGAAAAATTAGAGAAATTTAAAGATGTTTAAAAATTCAGAGCACACCTGATATGGTCACTCCCAGTGCCAAATGATTCTTCACCGCACAAATAAATGCGGCCGGCGTCCATCAGATTTCCGAAATACTTCCAACCCGTAGGAGTTTCGAAGACCTGAAAAAAATAAACTCAAGAGTGAGGGCAAAGAATTAATGTAGAATAGAATGTAGAATTAATGTAGAATGAAGAATTAATGTATTCGCATTAGGATGGAAACGATGAGATATGTTTTATGAACAATGTTCCATATTCAATTACCTCTAAACCCTTCGCCTTCGCTACGAGGTCTACGGCACCAGCAGTTGGCATGGATCGAGCAAATCCTAGATAAAGAAATCAACCACGAGAATTCATACATTCGCATCTGCACCGAGTTAACACAATAAGTGCAAACAAAGGTTATTCGTGCCTCAAGCGGGAAAGACTAGTCAGCCACTAGAAAGAGTAGGAAAGGGAGGGATAAAGATTACGCCGATTTCTCGAGAACTTAGTCACCAGTTGCAACTAAAGTGGTTCACAAGCAGGGCAATGAAGAAGATTGCTCAAATCTGCTACGGTGACTTTTTAGTCTAATGCAAGACTCGAAAAATGTCTCTATAATGAAACTGCATCCATGATATCATTGCGCAAGATTCTTCAATCGAATCCAATAGGATTTCAACAGGTACACCTACAGATTTCAACAAACCTACTTGACAGTAAACGAAGATAGTTATTGACACCAACATGCAGACGCAAACTGACAGATGGACAAACGGATAGACAGACAGACAAACAGACAGACAGACAGACATACATACATACACACACACACACACACAGAATACCCTACTCACCAGCAACTTTCCGAGACTGGAAATAGGGGATGCATCCCAGGTTGTCCGCAATAACAGCTAACGAATCGCTAGGTGTAACGAAGAAACCGTTTTTCCCAAGAATCATGTTGCGATCCTGAACAACAAGGCTAGCAAATTTTGATGATGAACTTAAAAGTAATTACATACACCGTCACCATCGAAGGCGGCCCCAAAATCGTGTTCCCCTTTGCTCATTTGTTCGACAAGATGCTTCGCATATGTTAGGTTAGGATCGGGATGACCTCCTCCGAAATCCGGCTTTGGCACGGTTCTGAGAGTAAGCTTACTGATCAAACTACTTCAGGAAAAAATCGGAATAATAATATCATCGAAAAAACAGATGCTAATGCAAACAAAGACTAATTAATGACAAATATAACGACTTAATAATGACCTATAGCATATGGATCCAATCTCATACAGTGATTGAAAAACATGAAGCCTTCTCAAGGATAAGTATTGTTTCGTCTTCACATTTTCATTGGCAAAGCATCAATAACACAACAGTTCGTTTGAATCATAACTTTCACTGAAGGGAAGAGAGCATCTGCGCTGGCTCATTAATAACACCAGGTATATGGCCTCGAACAGTGAAGAGGGATTATTACTGGTGCATTAGTATCAGTGTTAAAGTATCACCAATGAGAAAAACAGCCGTTCGCAGTAATTGTGATCTGGCGCCCCATCAAGCAATAAACCTGGTGACTATGCAGCCCACGCCGAAATAGTATGCGGTCTGCTTATGATCCTTGCGAGAGTCGAGTTTGTGTTGTGTCCGTATCACTATAGGAAAGGAAAGGTACAGACACCCTTCGAATACGTTCGTATCCTGACGTGATTTTTCAACGCGTACAATTTTCGTCGTCACCAATGCACTTGCGAAAATAATCCATAGCGGCTCCACGCGCCGCTACTGGTCGCGTTTCTATCCTTTCAAATGGTTTAAATTAGATATGATAGGAGCAATTAAGTCCGTTGCACGGGGGGGGGGGG
>JARK01001344.1:2855405-2919796 GCA_000688135.1 Ancylostoma ceylanicum
GGGGGGGGGGGGGGAATAGTTGTGAAAACGAGGTTCCAAAAGATTTCTGCTGCACCATTCTTCCACTTCTGTAATCTATGGTCGGGAATACCTTCAAAAGTCGAGGAAACTGCTTCAAAATAACAAAAAATTCTCAGGCCTAAAATCTAACACAGCTAACACATACAGCTTGCACGTCTATATAAAACTCTCTCGTTCTTCTCCTTGTATGCTGCATCACTGATGCCACATCGAGACTTCAATGAGTGCTTAAAAACAGCTCGCTCAAAAGTGACGTGATTCTTCCAAGCTTAGTAGAAAAGTGAAGGTGAGTGGAGAGCGATTCTCAGGATGTTCCACCTCTAGTTCGTTGTTGTTTCTGAGGGGTGAAATAGAGCGACATATTATGTAGCATTGCAGCTACTCGACGGGGTTTCAGTGCTGCCAACGATGCTTCCACAATACTTTCGAATTTGAAAAGACAGCCCATGTGTGCAAGAAACACACCTCATGCAGCCACGGCTTTCAACTCCAAGGATGTCGCACAAAATAGTGGAAACATAAGGCCCAGTAGCACCATGCATGGAATCAATCAACATCTCGAACTTCTTTCCAGTCAACTGACCAGAAATGAGTGATTTGATCTGAAAATTAATCCTTGTTGAAGCAATTCGATACCACCACAGCAAATATTGAATAATAAAGAAGCAGATAGGTTCACCTTGCCAAAATCGAAAATTTTCTGCATAAGTTCAACGTAATCCTTGACAGAGTCAATGACATCCACCGTAAAGTGTCCCACACCGTCGACATCAAACTCACTCCTTAATTGAGAGAATGTGTCCTCAGCTTAAGAGATACTTCGCAACTGTTAGAAAATTGGAGTGGTTCTTCATTTCTTCATTCGTGAAGTTCGATTACTCAGAAATGGAACAGTTCAACCGTGAAGAATACTCAATGGATGTATGTACATCCGTATATGCATCTGAACCTTGTGAAACTCTTAGCAACAAACTACTTAATTGAAAAATATGGGAAGTTTGAATACTTTGTGAGGAATTTCTCCGAGCCAAAAGATCGCTCTGCGCTTCTACGAGGACACATGGCTAATTTACGGCTCTGATCCAAACCATCCGCAAATATGTTTGTTGTCCCTTTTCAATCAAAATTCGGGTGAGCAAAATACAACGGCTGGGAGGAGCTAACTCAAACGACATTGAAATAAAAAAAAACCGTTTCTGCTTTTCACACTAGGCGTGGATGATTTGTCGGACGGACGGGTATCTCGTATTCGTGGTTGAGTTTACGCTTGGGTAGCCGTCAGGTATTGACAATGTCACATGTAGGTAAATATGTTGATGGGTGCCAGGTAGAAAGTGAATATTGAGAAATTGTTTCTAACTCTTTATCCCCTCGAATCATTGTGGAGGCTGATATCTTATACGCTCTCAGCCACTTGAAGACAAAAAAAACATTATTTTGAAAATGGGAGTTAGTTTCGTGACGACATTGAGCTGGAACCATTAAGAAGTGTCCCGTGTTATGTAAAACATTGAAAGTGGTGAGCTAATGCTAATGTATAAATGAAAAAATACGTATGCATTCAAAGAAAAAACAACAACGTATGAAAAAGCTGGAGCTTGCACGGTATTACCATATTATGGGCTACCCTGTACTATAGTTGGTCTCAAATATGCAAGTTCAAAGTCTGCTCCCGAAATAAATGTGAATGTATAATCTTTCCAAAAAATACTTGCCTCCCACTACACTGCGACTGAGTCACGTCGCAGCACGTATGATAATGCATAGGAGGCACGGCGCGGCTCAGCAGACGGACGTTGGATGCCGGAGGCGGTTTTTTTGGAACGATTGTAAATGTCTCTTCCAGAAATCTTCCTCCGTCATGAATCACTTTTGATTTGGGATTATGCATAAATGAGTTGCAAAAGGAAAGTATTCAGTAAAGAGCTGCGATTTTAGCACTTCTTTTAAACTCAAAAGTCTGGGGATTGCTCTTCAGTGGAATTTGGACAAAAATATACGATATGAGGGGAATGTTCAGTTAGTCCAATAGACTATATGAGGAAAGATAAGACGCATCACGTACAAATAGAGGAGTAGAGTGAAATAGGGACCTAAAACGAGTAACCAACCTTCCTGTCTTCGTAAAATCGCACTGCAGATCGGGACATATTGAATATGTGGACATCTTGGTAGTAATTTCGTAAATAGCATTTGTCACCTTAAAGAAAAGACTTCACTATTCCGCAACAGAGAGCCACAACGATTAACAGAAAAGTGCTTACAGCATCTGGTGCTGGTCCTCCGTTTTCGCAATTGAACTTTATGCCAAAATCTCCTTTAGGGCCACCAGGATTATGACTAGCAGTCAGAATAATTCCTGAAAGAAGTTTCTGAGATCTCTTCCGGAAGTTACATTCAAAACTACTTCTGGAAACGTTTCATTTACCTCCATCAATTTTCTTGCCTTCAAAACCTTTCCTGATAAGATTAGAAACCGCAGGCGTAGACAAGAAACCATTTTGACCAATAATGAGACGACCCACCTGAAGAAGACAAATATGTAAATTTTAAAACGCCATCTTGTGAATGTATCGTGCCAATAATCAGGCAAGCAGGGCAAAAAAAGGTCAAAGTGCGGTACAGATACCATGAAATGTTTGATGGTAATTTTGGCCGCCGTATGTAACATTTTTGTCCCATTTTCTGCAACAATTGTACAGTGGCAGTAAGTCATCCTTGCATCTTAGACTACAGCATATCTGCTCTGACAATACCTATGATCACGCATAACACCCTGGGCTGCACCACCTACAACTACACATAGGTCTGCGGCGCAGTAGAGCAGACCGACGGTATTCTCTGAGGCCAAATTCCGGCGCGGCCGTGGCCAGCCACCTTTGGCCGGCCAGATTCGGCCATCAATAGGTTCTTCCGTTTTTTGCTTGGCCACGGTAGACACGGTATCTCACAGAATTCCTTTAAATTTTGCATATAGGGGTTATTCGATATGCTGAACACACAGAACACAAACACCGCATTCATTTTTCACCATACCCTCGTTTTTGTAAAATTAAGATGAGTGGTGGAAAACGTAATTCCCGGCGCCATTTGGCCATCCTTCAACGGCCATATTTGGCCACGGGGAGCGGCCACATCTGGCCGTCTTTTGAAAGGTGGCCAAATGTGGCCGCTTCCCGTGGCCAAATATGGCCGTTGAAGGCTGGCCAAATGGCGCCGGGAATTACGTTTTCCACCACTCATCGTAATTTTACAAGAACGAGGGCATGGTGCAAAATGAATGCGGTGTTTGTGTTCAGCATAACGAATAACCCCTATATGCAAAATTTGAGGGAATTCTGTGAGATACCGTGTCTACCGTGGCCAAGCAAAAAACGGAAGAACCTATTGGTGGCCGAATCAGGCCGGCCAAAGGTGGCTGGCCGCGGCTGCGCCGGAATTCGGCCTCTGAAGTAAGGATGATTGATCGGCACTGTACGCTTACTGCAGAAAACAGAACAAAAAATGTTACATACGGCAAGCAAAATTACGACGACGTGTGGGAAGATTTTGATCACCGTGACAAAAACATGAAATAGTGGCCCTGTGAAAAGGTCAAGAGAATGGTGGGAGATACCATACTTACAGTATACCTAGGCGTGGACGCGTAACTGAGATTACCCAGGGTCAACGCGTTGACGCTCACTCTAACAATGGGCAAAACTCTGTGGCGTTGATACGCTGACCCTAGGTGATCTCGATGATGCATGAAGCTCCTGCTGTGATCGAAAATATGGGGTTAGCGACACAGAGGTGGTTCAACATGTCAAGGGATACCTTATGCGAAGTTTCAATTTTGAAAAACCTTCGGTAAATTCACCCCTCCCCCCAGAATGGAATAATGTTAAGTAAAAGAGTTGGCACTTACTAGAAATTAACTCACTCCATTTGCAGCAGCGATTTTGATTATCACATTGACAGCTTCCATTGATAGGAAACGTCCATCACCACCCACAACTAGAACAGCACCTTTCTTTTTGCTGCCCAGACCTCCATCCAAAACAGCCTGTATGAAGTTTTCAGTATAGTGCTCTTGCTGGAATTCGGGAACCTGAAAAAGGCAGATGAGAAGTGTAATACATTTCTCACACAGTTGCTGTTAGTTTGTTTGGTATAATCATGAACATACGCAACCTATTTCATTTCAGACGTTTGTTTGAGTGACTTATTGATAAATTATGAGGGATATGTAACAGAGTAAAGAGACCACAAGCAATATGGCACTATTTATTTCACTTTCACGGACCCAAAATCTTCAAAAAAATTTTTGGCTGAAACTTTGCATAGAGGGGTCATTTGACGTGCTGAACATGAATATCGTATTCATTTTGTACCGTGACCTCGTTTTTGTGGGGTTGCGGTTGGGTAACCCAAGATGCGGTACCTCATAGAATTGGCTAAAATTCTGCACAAGAGGGTTATTTGAGGTGCTAATCACGAATATCAACATCAGTTTGTATGCCACCTTCGTCTCTTCATTGAAATTGGCATTTTCTCTGAGTTTTCTACCGTATACCTACCGTATCCCTACAAAAAAGGCGCTACGGTACAAAATGAATGCGATATTCGTGCTAAGCACCCCAAATAACCCTTCTGGGCAAAATTTGAGAGGATTCTATCAGGTAGCGTGTCTTGGGTTACCCTACCGTAACCCTACCAAAAAGGGGTTATGGTGCAAAAGGGATACGATATTCGTGTTCAGCACCTCAAATAACCCCCTAAGCAAAGTTTCAGCCAAAAATTTTTGTTGAAGATTTTGGGTTCGCGAAAGTGGAATAGTGCCCAAAAGCTTGCACACTTTTTGCAAGAGCGAATCAAGCGACGTGCGGCAGGTGATGGCAGGTGGAATAATTTGCCATTGAGCCACAAATCTTTCCGCTCATCCCATCTCTCTGCCATGATGTCGTCGCCATCGCGGTAAAAGTGCAAGCCCCTTATTTCATCATCTATTTTGCCATAAAAGAGTCGGGAATTCACGATTAATGCGGTTGACACTTCGAATCGGTTGAAAACTGCCTCTATCCCAGCTCCTGGTCAATTCCACCAAGTCTTTTGATTCCCCCACTAGTGTAAATCACGGCTCGACTTCTTCGAACACATCGGAACATCTCCAATAAATCAGAGCCCTCTGATACTCGGATCGGTTTCAGCCGGACGATTAGACCAATCCATTGCGAGCTGATTAGGATAGCTTTCAAACTTATGGATTTAAAATAGCAACTAGTCATTATCCAATACACCCTAGGCACATTAAGTTCTGTTCTAGAAAAGCAGAACATGGCTGAGAATAACGGCACATTTGACATTTTTATTTTTTTTAGAAAAAAAAAAACCAAAAATATTAGCAACACTTACCCTTTTCCTAAGGCCGCTAGTTCCTGGCTTCTGACCTTGGAATGGCTTTGTGGACACGGTTTCTACCTTTACCATGCCTGAGATTGGCACAAATCAATACTCCAGGAGCGACCGCAGGACAACGATTAAAAAAAAACAAGAAGAGAGAAACATCAAACAAAGGGATGCGAGGTGAGAGATGAAAACTGAATGGCAGTGTTTCAGCTAAGGATTTGAAGTAACTCTACCTATGTACAGTGGGCGTCAATGGCGGTGACCCGTCTGCGGCCTCGGAAAAACGTGGCGCGACCGCGCCGCTCGAGCGAGAATCCTCTCCGGGACATCAAATTATTGGGTGTTTTCTCGATAGTCAGTTAGTTTTCTTATTAGTTATCATCAAATGTGATGAACAACTACCAAGAAAACCCACATACACCACTGCGGCGACGATTTTAGCGTGAGCGGTGCGGTCGCGCCGCGTACTTTTCGAGGCCGCAGACGGGTCACCGCCATTGACGCTCACTGTATATATAAACTGAAAGTACAGAACGGATCACTCACGTAACAGGCGAAACAACATGTGCGAGACAAAAACATTTAAAGAAGCAATTCTAGTGGGCAAGCGCTCCGATAGCAGCTCGACGTAATCAAATTCTATATAAAGAAGCATGTTTTTGAAGCGAAAACCGGGCGCTTCATAAACAGACGGCGTCACTCCGATGTTTATCATAAGGCACGTTGATAACGACACTCGCATGGGGGCGGAAATGCCGTCGCACTGCGCGCGCTCACCAGAGTTCGCTGGAATGCTGGTTCGGGAGCGGCGTCAGCTGCCGCTACGTGCAACTCGTCATTGCTGCATGCGAAGAAAAAAATACCGGCCGCTGAGTCTCGGTAGGTTGGATGGTGGAGCTCGCACTTTTCAACTGGTTAGGGTGTGTATCATTGTGAGGAGAGAAGGGGCGTAACCAGGCGACTCTGATTGGCACATTCGGGCCGCCCGTCAGGCCATACGTCCGATAGCCTGAGACGTGTCTCAGGCCACCATCACTTTCGATGGTGCCGGATGGGGAACCTTCACCTATGGCGAAAAGGATAAGATGGGTCCGGGACGCGGTCCCGGACCAGAAAAGAGAATGAAACTATGCATTGTAATTCGGGCAGAGCATGTTTGCATGAAATGCGCAGTTGTAGCTTGAATCCTTCACACAATGCAGTCCAAGAGAAGTCAAAGTTCAGACATGGCCGGTTAATTCCTATGGAGAAAAAGTTTCCATAGAATTGGTGGGAATTTGCGGAGAAGAACTTGCATCCCGCAAGTGGACATCAGGCACCACCGTAACCCCGGCGCCTGCGCATCTAACTTTTTTCGAAATAGAGCGCGATATCTCGACATAGCTGAACGCGTCGAACGTTTTGTTTTGTTTAACTGACTTATACGTGTAGTATTCGGATCATTTAATGTTAGAGGGTGTCCAAACTCGACGGTAGTTTTGTATATGAAAATAATTCCTGCCTTTCTCAGTCTCAGTTCATGTTTTGCATGTCTTCACCGCTGGTTTCTGTCTTGCGTGTAAACAACTTCCCTACAAAGTGAAGCAGAGTGTAGGGAAGATAATTTTTCATTTGTTTCAGAGATTGTCCCTCGCGAACTGCATGAACTGCTTGTGATTGTATCATTAATGCTTTGAATGTCGTTTTTTCGTTAGGAGCCACCGAAATCAAAAAGAAGCATTGCGCAAATTCGAAAGGTGAGTTCGTCGGACATTTCATGTTTTGAGACCATCTACAGTGAATCCGCGCCGACGAGGCCGCCACAGCGGTCGGCGGCGCGTATGCTGTTAGCTTCCACGTCGTCCACGTCACAGCGGGATCACTGGCTGATACCGTGAAGATAACGGTGAAACGTGATACGCAGATTAGAGATGGTGACGTGGATTGCTGGCAAACGTGGCTGTAGTGCTGGCAACCGTGGCCGCCTCTGGATCGCCGACCGCTGTGGCGGCCTCGTCGGCGCGGATTCACTATATGTAGACACTGTAGTGTTTTAGGGTTTTCATTATATCCGCGACTTTCTAATTTGAATTCAATCAAATCATTCGACCCCCATCAACGCTATGGAGCATGCTCATGGTGAAGATTCCCCTGCGCCAAGTAGTGAGAGGTAGTAATTGTGAGATTTCCTTTTTTTTAGAGTTTTAAGACTAAGAATTCAACCAGACATGGTACTGACACTCCACACCATTATGTAACTTTTGATTTGAGTTGCATTGGTCGTCATTTTATCTGGGGTAACAATTTCTGTAAATGCTGAACGTCCGATAATTCATATTTTTGCAGGTGACCTTTCCTTTTTGCAGCTCCTATTAATCATGTTTCTAAACATCAGTTTGATTCAGGGTCCCTTTTATATCCATTATTTGTCACTGGACTGAAGAAAGAGCGATACTACTCCTATACCACTCGCGGTATATGACAGAACTTCTACGAATCTGGAAATTTCGCTCTTGAGCTTGTTTTTGTAGGACTTAGGTTTTAAATTCCCAACGAAGGATCGTATAAAGAACAAGTAAACACTCCAAGGCCGTCTTCGATACCGTTCGCCTTTTCAATCGGATCGTTTTCTGCTGCTAATTAGTTGCTTGCATTGTTTCCGAAAATGCTGTTGGTTTTTTGTCGTACATTCTATCGCTTTTTAATCGTTCGCCTATTTCTTACGAGAGATAGCTGTTCAGGAATACGTCTACCTCATTGTTTGATATCTAATTGTCATTTGTCGAGTTGTGTTAAAAGTACAACTAGGGTTTTTCTATTTTACCAGCTTTGTTTAATATGTAGCACAATATCCCAGTGCAATTCGGGTCAGCCTCGCCGTGCCTCTTTGCATCGTCTTTCCATTTTTTTCTACTTTTCATAGGAGTATGTTTTTCATGTTATGATAAGCTAACTCTTCCTGCTTGTACACAGAAGTTTTTCGCATTATTCGTGTTATGCTGCAAAACACATTGTCGCACCTAGAAGTCTGAAATAATATGTTCTCGAGTTGCAGTGCCTTCAGGTGGTTCATTCCTTACAAAATAGTAGGCTTCAATAAAGCAGACACAAAAGAAGATCTATTGACTATTGATACAACTACCGTCACATTCGAAACAATCGCCAACACTAGAAATTTGAAACACTACATATGGTCCGTGCGTGTTATAATCAGTGTTGGTGGAAGGTCTATAGCATGTGAGATACGGTGTGCAAAGATGGGACCCAGGTAAAACAGAATCTAGATACTGAATCGCTTTCACGAGTTTACCAATCACGCGAACACGAAGGAGAAACGACGAAATTTATTAACGAATCGACAATTAGAAAATGTGAACACGAAATCAAAGAACGAATAACAAGGGCTTCCGAGAGGTCCGTCCGCGGGAGGGGGCGAGGGCGTCGGGCGTTGATCCGGAAACGATGAAGAAAATCAATCCGGGGGAACAGATCTCAACCGCTGGGGGAATACTTCCGGGCCATTCGCTTCTCTCTTATACCGGGGTTTCCCGCGCACACATTCAAAAGTGGCGCGCCCTCTTTGCGGGCACCTTTTGATCGGCCCTACCGTACATGCCCTCCCCCGCGGAGGACATCGTCCTCGATGTCCCGAACCTCATGTCGGGAAAAACAGGCAGCAATGCTCCAGGAACCTTTCTTCTAACAGCTTCATAAACACTTTTCGGTACACCTGCACCTACTCTAGCACAATAATACTGACAACAACTTTCAGGTGAACCTGCTTCAATAACAAGTGCACTAAAGTTGAACCTGCTGTTACGAAAATCTGATGTCTGTCATCGATCCTGCTCAGTGTCTCGTCGAGAGACTTCCAGAGGTCGATGAGTCCTTTCCATCTGCTGGCGTTTTTCTCGTTGACGGGTGGCCATGCTGTTACTACTTTTCCGCCGCTGCTCACTTGGCTTTTCACAAACTGAAGAAGTTTTCTTGATTTTGCTTCGTCCATTTTTTTCATCGATCGGCCACGTTATGATTCAAGTTCTGAATGCTGACCATTCTTCGAGTATCTCTAGGACTTTGTCGAACGTCAGTGCCATTCTGGTGAGAATTTCACCGCGCATCCCATCCTTTTCGAGGGCAAGTGCACCTTCGCCAGCTAGATAGCCCACTGGTCCGTTTTTCTCCGGTCGCGCCTTCACTGCATCTCGTTCCATCTCCTCCCGCACACTTCTGAGCGCTTCATCGTAAGATGTGTCGAAGTAATTTCCATCGATGGGGGCATGTTCGACAATCTTTTTCGTATTACACACGAATTCTGTCCAATCGATACATCGTTGAAACGCCATTTTCAGGACTGACTTCAGCGCCTCCGAATCGTGACATACTACTCCTTCGCTGTGATACTTTATTTTTTCTCCAAGATCCAGGTCTGTCCTGCGGAATATACTCGCAGCTAGCCAAGCTGACCATAGCGTGCCGATGGGCTCTTTACCAACTGCGCCCGGAAAGCTACATCCAGGAATGTCGTTTAATCGGGCTTCGTCGAAACATCCATCGCTGCACTTGAAAAGAAGATGCCCCTTCTCCAACGGGCTCAGTAACGACGCTCCACTGAAATATGGCACAATCATTTTACTTACTCGTATTTTCACAGGCTTTCTTCCACGCTTTCCCCTCCCTGTCTTCGTATCGATCGGGTCATCGGGTATACAACTTGGTACCACTCTCAACATATCAAATTGTACTCTTAAAGGTTCCGTATTTTCCCCGATCCTCGTTATGAGAGCAGAGTTTTGACTAGTTTCTAGCACACGATACGGTCCGGACCACTCGCACACTAACTTAGGATGTGAATCCAGAGCTTTTTCGTTGGGAGACAATAGGTATACTCGATCCCCTACCTTTGGGTGCTTTCTGACATCCACCTTATTTCTTTCATCATACGCTCTCTTCATGGCTTCTCTTACCCGCTCATTGTACTCTCTTACCCGGTCGTGCGTTTCAGCTACCGCTTGCAATAACTGTGACTTGTAATCATCCAAACTTTTGTCCATACTGTACCACGTTACCCCTCCATTAGGGAGTACTGCTGACGGGTAATTGGGGTCCATCCCGTGTAAGACAAAGTATGGGCTCTCTCCTGTTGACCGATGAGGCGTCATATTATACGCCATCATGCAGAAAGGGAGCCGAACATCCCATTCTGCAGGAACGACAGTACTACGGCGCAGCATTGCTACAATGGTCCCATTCAAACGCGCAGTTACCCCGTTCTCGCGAGGGTTATACCCCTTGGTCATCATGTGTTCGACTTTTGTGATCCTCATAATCTCTGCCATCACCTTGTTTTCAAATTCTTCCCCTCTATCGGAAAGAATCGTCTTTGGCCAGCGGCATCCTTCCGCGATCCATCTCGTGAAGAACGTCCTTGCCACAGTTTCCGCACTTTTATCCGCTACCGGGTATGCTGCCGCGAACTTTGAAAAATGGTCGATCACCGTCACTGCGTAGCGATTCCCACTGGTTGTTGGTCCCAATTCCAAGATATCGATACCTACTACTTCAAACAGCTTCGACGTTATTATCGGTTTCAACGGTGGCACTACCGCCGATCTTGGGTTGTGGACAAAACACCGCTGGCATTCCCGTGTCCCTTTATGCACATCTTTCACCATAGAAGGCCAAAAAACTTCTTTTTTCAGCTGATTTACTACCTTGTGTGCGCTGAAATGACCAGCGAACGTTCCTCCATGAGCTTCTCGGAAAACAGTGTATCGAACACTTTTGGGAACCACCAAAACAAGTCTTCCATCTGGCTGATACATTTTGAGCTCCCCGTCATCTAACTCGAAGTCTGCTACTCTCCTACCTTTGTGAACTCCCTGCTGAGCTACCACGGCATCTTTACTTCCCTTACGGAGGCAACTGATAATGTCCGCAAAGTCTTCGTCCTGTTCGAGCTCCTCCAACCACTTGCTCTTCCCCTGAACCGCAACTGCGTTAACTACCGCANTGGCTGATACATTTTGAGCTCCCCGTCATCTAACTTGAAGTCTGCTACTCTCCTACCTTTGTGAACTCCCTGCTGAGCTACCACGGCATCTTTACTTCCCTTACGGAGGTAACTAATAATGTCTGCAAAGTCTTCGTCCTGTTCGNATCTGGCTGATACATTTTGAGCTCCCCGTCATCTAACTCGAAGTCTGCTACTCTCCTACCTTTATGAACTCCCTGCTGAGCTACCACGGCATCTTTACTTCCCTTACGGAGGTAACTAATAATGTCTGCAAAGTCTTCGTCCTGTTCGAGCTCCTCCAACCACTTGCTCTTCCCCTGAACCGCAACTGCGTTAACTACCGCATCGTCCAAACCCTGAATGGACTCTTCCATGCCCCAACTTGCAGCTCCTCTACTCAGTGCATCAGCCACCACATTAGTTTTCCCCTTCAGATACTTAATCTCCAGATTGTATCGCTGAACCTCTAGTGACCACCTCAAAACTCTAGCCGAAACGTTACTTCGTCTAAACAACGCTGTTAGCGGCTGATGGTCTGTTAGCACTATCGTTGGAAGCCCATAAATGAACATATGGAACCTCCGAAGAGCAAAGACCACCGCCAGCGCTTCTAAATCAGTTACGTGGTATCGTCTCTCCGCCATACTCAGTCCTTTCGACGCGAAATATACGGGATGCAATTGTCTGTCGTCACCCTCTTGCGATAGTACTGCTCCTAGTCCAATCCCGGATGCGTCAGTACATATGACGAAAGGTCTTGATCCATCCCTTGCCTTCTCGATGTCTGGCTGTATCAAGACTGGTGCGGACGTGATTATTGCTTTCATCCTCTTAACACATTGCGGACCATGTGATGCACATGGTGCATCACGACCCCACGTCCTCGTATGATCATTTGAAGGATATATTGCTTCCGATTATGCTTTTCTGTTGGAAATTGCATTTTTATCTAACCGCATTCATCCAGTGCTACATTATTAAACACAGAAAACGACGGATCATACTGGACTGACTGAAGCATAAACGTTAACTGACTACCTATGCAAAAATATGCTCGGTCCGCAATGTGTTAAACGCATCATCGTGCTCAGTAGTCCATTTCCATACTGCCTTCGGAGACGTCAAAGCAAACAGAGGACTAGTCCATTTTGAAAAACCAAGGCAAAACTTCCGGTAAAATGACGCCATGCCTAAGAACGTCCTCAAATCCTTTCCATTAGTGGGCGTTGGGTAGTTCTGTATAGATTCCACTTTCTTCGGATCCATGTGCACCCCTTCACTATCTATTACGTGACCCAGAAAACTAACCTTTCTCTGCAAGAGAACACATTTTTGGGCCTTCAACCTCGACCCCGCCTCCTGAAGTTTCGAGCAGACCTTCCTCAACATCTCTATGTGACGCTTCCTCGTGTCTGTACAGATGATAATGTCATCAATATAGCAGAACACTTCAGCGCCCAAAAGGTCATGCAAAACCGTGTCCATGAGCCTTTGAAAGACAGGTGGGCTTGTGCTTAGTCCGAAGGGGGTAACCCGAAACTGGAATAACCCTTCTGGTGTGATGAACGCGGACTTCTCTCGTGCCTCTTCAGATAAAGGGATTTGCCAGTACCCACTGCACAGATCTAGCGTCGAAAAAAACTTCTTTCCCGCTAGACTTTGTAATACCGCATCTATCGAGGGCAGTGGGTATGAGTCAAGTTTTATCTTTTTGTTCAATTCTCTGTAATCTACAAGACGTAGACTCCCATCCTTTTTCTCGACAAGGACAATGGGAAAAGCCCACTCAGAGTGGCTCTTTTCGATTATCTGCCTTTTNTAGTGGGCGTTGGGTAGTTCTGTATAGATTCCACTTTCTTCGGATCCATGTGCACCCCTTCACTATCTATTACGTGACCCAGAAAACTAACCTTTCTCTGCAAGAGAACACATTTTTGGGCCTTCAACCTCGACCCCGCCTCCTGAAGTTTCGAGCAGACCTTCCTCAACATCTCTATGTGACGCTTCCTCGTGTCTGTACAGATGATAATGTCATNTGTGATTATTGCTTTCATCCTCTTAAACGCATCATCGTGCTCAGTAGTCCATTTCCATACTGCCTTCGGCGACGTCAAAGCAAACAGAGGACCAGCCCATTTTGAAAAACCAAGGCAAAACTTCCGGTAAAATGACGCCATGCCTAAGAACGTCCTCAAATCCTTTCCATTAGTGGGCGTNACCGGATGCGTCAGTAGATATGACGAAAGGTCTTGATCCATCTCTTGCCTTCTCTATGTCTGGCTGTATCAAGACTGGTGCGGACGTGATTATTGCTTTCATCCTCTTAAACGCATCATCGTGCTCAGTAGTCCATTTCCATACTGCCTTCGGAGACGTCAAAGCAAACAGAGGACCAGCCCATTTTGAAAACCCAAGGCAAAACTCCCGGTAAAATGACGCCATGCCTAAGAACGTCCTCAAATCCTTTCCATTAGTGGACGTTGGGTAGTTCTGTATAGATTCCACTTTCTTCGGATCCATGTGCACCCCTTCATTATCTATCACGTGACCCAGAAAACTAACCTTTCTCTGCAAGAGAACACATTTTTGGGCCTTCAACCTCAACCCTGCCTCCTGAAGCTTCGAGCAGACCTTCCTCAACATCTCTATGTGACGCTTCCTCGTGTCTGTACAGATGATAATGTCATCAATGTAGCAGAACACTTCAGCGCCCAAAAGGTCATGCAAAACCGTGTCCATGAGCCTTTGAAAGACAGGTGGGCTTGTGCTTAATCCGAAGGGGGTAACCCGAAACTGGAATAACCCTTCTGGTGTGATGAACGCGGACTTCTCTCTTGCCTCTTCAGATAAAGGGATTTGCCAGTACCCACTGCACAGATCTAGCGTCGAAAAAAACTTCTTTCCCGCTAGACTTTGTAATACCGCATCTATCGAGGGTAGTGGGTATGAGTCAAGTTTTATCTTCTTGTTCAACTCTCTGTAATCTACGCAAAGACGTAAACTTCCATCCTTTTTCTCGACAAGGACAATGGGGAAAGCCCATTCAGAGTGGCTCTTTTCGATTATCTGCCTTTTTTCCAAATCCTCGAGTAGTTCTCTGAGCTTTTTCCGGACCCCTAATGGTACTGGACGCGCCTTCATTTTGATTGGTTTATGTTCTCCTGTATCAATATCCATTTCCACCATATTAGTTCCAGTTAATTCCTTATCACTTACAGCAAAAGCATTTGCGAACTCACACAAAATACCATGCACGTCATTACTGATTTCCTTCATATTTGAACTAGCCTTTACCAACTCAAACAACTGTTTTTGTCTTTCCTCACCACTTATTTCCTCTATGGGGCTGTCCAACATTAGTGGGTTAACTTCATTCCAGTTATCTTTCCACTTTTCAGTACCCCATCTACCGATCTCTTCACCTATTCTTAGTATCATGGGTTCCTCTTCCAGATTCACCACTGGTATTTCCAATCTTTCGTCCCTAATCTTGAATACGCCATTGACAACACCCTTACGGGATGGCCAAACGACCCCTTCCCTTACGTCTGCGGCAGCGCAATGGGCTGAAACTACCGCTCTTCCATGTGGGGGTATGTATACCCTCTTGGCGACCGTCACTATATGAGATCTGTCTCGGTTTTGTTTCACCTNATTTATGCTCTCCCGTATCAATATCCATTTCCACCATATTAGTTCCAGTTAATTCCTTATCACTTACAGCAAAAGCATTTGCGAACTCACACAAAATACCATGCACGTCATTACTGATTTCCTTCATATTTGAACTAGCCTTTACCAACTCAAACAACTGTTTTTGTCTTTCCTCACCACTTATTTCCTCTATGGGGCTGTCCAACATTAGTGGGTTAACTTCATTCCAGTTATCTTTCCACTTTTCAGTACCCCATCTACCGATCTCTTCACCTATTCTTAGTATCATGGGTTCCTCTTCCAGATTCACCACTGGTATTTCCAATCTTTCGTCCCTAATCTTGAATACGCCATTGACAACACCCTTACGGGATGGCCAAACGACCCCCTCCCTTACGTCTGCGGCAGCGCAATGGGCTGAAACTACCGCTCTTCCATGTGGAGGTATGTATACCCTCTTGGCGACCGTCACTATATGAGATCTGTCTCGGTTTTGTTTCACCTCACAGATCTCCTTTGATTTGCCTATCCTTAGTTTCACACCTAGGTCATCTAAACCATTCGTCCCTATTAGGACTTCCTCTTCCCTATTGTCCGCTATGTGAAATGCCACAACACTCTTTGCACCTCCTTTTATTTCTACCGGAATCTTCACGGCACCTAGAAATTCCATCCTATTACTGGACGCGTCATAAACTGGCTTTATTTCTGTGTTCTCTATCATCTCTAAGGCATTTACATCAAACCCTTCATCTTTAGCCTTCTTTAACAACAAAACAGGGATTATGCTAATCATTGACCCTGTGTCAAGCATCGCAGGCACCCTTTTATTCATCAATNTCCTAGAAATTCCATCCTATTACTGGACGCGTCATAAACTGGCTTTATTTCTGTGTCCTCTATCATCTCTAAGCCGTTTACATCAAACCCTTCATCCTTAGCCTTCTTCAACAACAAAACAGGGATTATGCTAATCATTGACCCTGTGTCAAGCATCGCAGGCACCCTTTTATTCATCAATCTTGCCTCCACGGAAATCTTGCGCCCTATGAGTGGGTATGTTTCGGGTCTTTCCTCTAAGATCCTCACTCCTAGACTTCTAGCGTTGCTAAGGACTTGGCGTGCTTCTTACTTGCGGCGGAACTTTTGGCCTCTCCCCTATCTCTTTCATATGTGCTGTCCTCTGTGGGCAATCCCTTGCTATGTGCCCAAACCTAGAGCAGTTGAAGCATTTCCTCTGTTCCGAATTAACCTTATTTAGGGGCTTACCCTCTCGCTGCTCTCTCTTTGCCTCACGAATTTGATTGCCACTTGTCGAGCATTCACTCTGGCTAACCCTTTCACGTGTTGCTAAAGTATTCTCTCTTCCAGACATCCTATCATCCGTGCTCCGCCAATCTTCCCTTCTTTCTTTACTATCCCTGCCGTTACTACTAGCGTAATAACTCGACCGTCCCTTCCACTCGCGGTACCTTTCTTGGCCTTTACGCTCAGTAGCTCCGTACATCTTCTTCGACAACTCGATGGACAGTGCTAACTGTTTCACTTCATCGTATGCGCACTCGGGCTTGACCCTATGCAACGCACTGAGGAGTTGCACGTGTTCCGGCCAATGTTTAAGATTGGCCAGTAGTATTTGCGCAAACTACAAGGAACGGTCTTGTAAGGTACCCTTTGGGTTTGCTCTTCTCCCTAGTTTATCCAACAACACACAAAAATCAGCGACCTCTTGATTCGGTCGCATCCTAAGATCACGCAGTTCGGCGATTGCTCGAAGTCTACCAGCCACTGAATCCTCCGCTAATAGCCTTCCCATTTCTTCCACAACTTCCTCAAATCCTCTCCTCTTTACCTCTAATGGGAGCGACAGAAAAACGCTTTTGGCTCTACCGCCTAAGTGATCATCCCCAAGAATCTCAACAAGGGTCTGATCACTTAAGACTACTCTTTGATACTTCCGCCTGAATCTCCTAACAAATTCCTTGAAGTTTTCATTTGCCCTACCCTTATATATCCCAGGATCCATACAGGACAAGGCTTGGAAGCAGTCCAACAATTCCAGATTAAATTGCTGACCTGGATCCCTTTTTGTTGGTTCCAATGACATCCCGGCATAATGCTTCGACCTTCGCTCGTAAAACACTCCAGTCGGTTCCGTCTTGGCGACAGTCTGCAAATCATTACGGATTCGCTGATATGTCAGGGGTACGCTGGTGAACAGAACTGGGTAAAACATCACCCAACGGCATTGTAAATACGGGAGAGGAGGTGTGTAGCGGTGCCTAGTTGTGTTACGACGTCGTACAAAGATGGGACGGGTTTATGGGATAAAGCGCTGACAGGACCATCCGCCATCCGATGAATACCCCTCCAATAGCTACATGTCGCGGCCCGCTGACACGAAAGCTGGTGCCCACAACGTTGTAGCAGTCTCCTTGCATAGGCTTCCCTGCAGGGCGGGTTTCGGTCAATTGAAATTTGAGCAAAAACTATCGAACGCGATCACGAGTTCATGCACTTCTTTGTGGAGCTGAACTTTCTTCATTCTACTGTTGAATTTCACGCGGACAATGCTAAATGGTTCACAGGCGGAATGATTTTAAAAAACCTTTTCTTTCTATACTCTCTACACTGAAACATGGAATTGCGCATTAATTGAAGTTCAAAGGAAACATCTACGCAGCCGAAAAAAATGTTCATTTGCAAGTATTAGGTCGAGCGAAAGTTTCATGCCATATCCAGACTTCCTGTTCAAATTAATTCCTCTTCTTCAACATAACCAAAAATCACGCAATATGTGTTCCATTGTTATTGACAAGAACTCCGTCGGTAACAGTAGAGTATATTGTCAGCGGATTCCGATAGGAAGTTCTCCTTGATTCCTTTTGAACATTGAGCATACCCTTCCCAGAGAGTAGCTCTTGTTTTGGAGGATGGATCCAAGGTTACCAGCATCTGATGCTTGCTGTGCTTGCTTGCAATGCTTGTGGTATAGTCTCAAGAAGTCAGGTGACTATTTATCAAGTTTTTAAATGAGTGAATGCTAACAGGTAACGCTCGTTTATTCCCAAGATTTACATACTCCGATCCAGCTCTATTGAAAAAGAAATGAAATCGTTGTTGTAGATTACGTGAGGATTCTTTCCAGCTGTTAGACAAGATGGTTATTGATCTTTATTGAGGCTAACGTTTCGGCGATGTCGCCTTCGTCAGAGCCTGGAAAGTCAAAGTCATGAGTGATTTACCCCCTCAAACGCCTCATCTTTCTACAGAACATCATTCATCCAGCCAGTAAACTCAAAACCAGTATTAGAGAAACACAGACAATGAGCGCTCACCTTAGTTGCGAACACGATGACCGAACAGCGGACCACTAGTACCAAACCCGTGCTCCTAGAGGTTTATAAGGTGCCTTAACAACCCAATAACAATGGAACACATATTGCGTAATTTTTGGTTATGTTGAAGAAGAGGAACTAATTTGAAAAGGAAGTCTGGATATGGCATGAAACTTTCGCGCGACCTGATACTTGCAAAGGAACTTTTTTTTCGGCTGCGTAGATGTTTCCTTTGAACTTCAATTAATGCGCAATTTTATGTTTCAGTGTAGAGAGTATAGAAAGAAAAGATTTTTTGAAATCAGTCTGCCTGTGAACCACTTAGCATTGTCCGCGTGAAATTTAACAATAGAATGAAGAAAGTTCAGCTCCACAAAGAAGTGCATGAACTCGTGATCGCGTTCGATAGTTTTTGCTCAAATTTCAATTGACCGAAACCCGCCCTGCAGGGAAGCCTATGCAAGGAGACTGCTACAACGTTGTGGGCACCAGCTTTCGTGTCAGCGGGCCGCGACATGTAGCTATTGGAGGGGTATTCATCGGATGGCGGATGGTCCTGTCAGCGCTTTATCCCATAAACCCGTCCCATCTTTGTACGACGTCGTAACACAACTAGGCACCGCTACACACCTCCTCTCCCGTATTTACAATGCCNNATAATCCAGAACGTGCGCAATTCTTCAAAAACACCCTTGCGCTATCCACGAACGAATACAACAACAACAACAGATACAACAACAACAACAGAAAAGAATAAAACAAGGAATACAACAACAACAACTCTCCTCTGAATCACCTGTAACTAATCAGACACTTCGTCTCTACCAGAAAAGCTTATTAACGTACACTATTCGTGAGTTTCAATCTGTGAGGTGAATAACACAAGAATGCCAAGAGAAAACGTCCAAGAGACAGCAACCAACCTCGGCTTTTTCAGCTCTGCAGGTGCAGATGTGAGGTTCGGAGGCCATACCTAGCATCCCACCAACTTCATGAAATTATATGAGCACCTGTAAGAACTAAACTACAATTAAAACATGTGCTGAGAGAAAAACAACGAGATGACAGGTACAAAATAATGCGGAAAAGAAGGAGAAGATGATGACGAAGAAGAAGAAGAAGAAGAAGAAGAAGAAGAAGAACAATAAGAACTATCACAGCAATGCCTGTAAAATGTTTATACGAGGGAAAAACAAGGCGACAAAAGCACAACAGCGACAATAATAACAGCACGAACAACAAAAACGATAGATGCACCAACAACGGCGATGTTAAGCAAAGAAAACAAGAAAAAACATTGATAAAAAGGAAACAGCATTGCAGTGCAATTACGCGCCCCGGCGCTAAAACCGCGCCCCAGCCGAGGGCGCGAAAATCTCGCCGATTTTTGAATTGTGATAGTGATTCGTTCTATTATAGATATAGATAACATGGCAAATATGGTGTACCTGTCAGTCACTCTTGCATCACTGAATTGTACATAACTCTCATCTGGTCTGCCTCGTCACACCATCTGCACAGCTCTGCAGACCAGCAGGATGTTTTTGTGGATGGGCTGTGTCTTCCATAGTTTTCTTTGTGTCTTTGCCTTTATTCCAGAATGCTTGAGTGATAATGCAAGCAAAAGTTCAATATTAGCGAATTCGGAGAACCACAGGACTCAGCTGGACTGTTGCATCACGTATAGTACAGTGAGCGTCAATGGCGGTGACCCGTCTGCGGCCTCGCAAGGCACGCGGCGCGACCGCACTGCTCACGCTAGAATCGTCGCCGCAGTGGCTTATCTGGGTTCTCTTGATAGTTCTTCATCATATTTGATGATAACTAACAAGAAAACTAACTGACTATTAAGAAAACCCCATAATTCGATGTCTCGGAGAGGGTTCTCGCTCGAGCGGCGCGGTCGCGCCGCGTTCTGTTCGAGGCCGCGGACGGGTCACCGCCATTGACGCCCCCTGTATGTTACAGGGAACGTCAGTCACGATAGCCACTGCCACGGCCGCAACATCTACGAGGCGCGGGCGAGCGCTGTGGATGTTGGGTGTTGCCACGCCCGCGCCACGTGGATGTTGCGGCCGCGGGAGTGGCAATCGTGATTGACGTTCCCTGCAGCTCAGGGAGTGCCCATGAGGAGGGACTTTGTCCGCAATTACGACCACAGTCGTATCGGTCGGCAGATCGGCTGGTTCTATCGGAAACAGTAATGAAACATCTAAATGGAAGGGATCATATCACAGGTGTGAAGAATATTTCGAACTAGGCAATTGGTTGGCCGATACCACTACAGTCGCAAAGTCCTCCCATGGGCGCTCCCTGAGCTAACAGACCATACACTCGGTGCGTTTTGACAGTGCGTCTACCGTGACAGCGGCTCTGCTGGCATTTGGGCGCGCAGAGCCGTCGGTCAAAGGTCAATAATTAAAGAAAGAAGCGATAAAATAACGAAAACGCTCACTGATCGGAGATCAGTTGTTGTGCCGACTGCGCTGCGTAGCTGCTCAATGTCAGTGGAGTCGTCACAGCATTCGCACTCTTAAAGAAGAATCGACTGCAGGTGGTGTGGTATAGCAGACCAGGCGAAGAGTATATACCATGAAGCAAGGCTGATCGACTGGTGTTGTGATTGATTTTCACTGTTTGAAATGTTCTTGTTGGATTTGCGTTTTGGTCACTCATTTGATTATGAACATCTTCGGTTCTTGCTTACTCACTCATCTGACACGAAAGTACACATTTTAAATAAGTTAATTTAATTAATTATTTCAAAAAAAATCGCTGGTACTCAGTAATTTTCTTCATGATTTCATGCATGGTTCTAAATTATACTGCCCCTCAAAATTCTGCTGCGATTACACAAACTTGGATACATGATTTACATTGCTCAGTTCCCTTGACTACAGATGCGAGTTTAGTTGCGAAATAAATCTGCTAAGAAAGTTTTTTTTTCGAGGATATGATCTTGCCTATTATTAACTGATCGTCCTACCACTATTTAGCGAATTTGTTGCTTCTTCATTACGTATTTCACATCATGTATTTAGGTCGGAGATTCAATAACAACTGGCGCGAGGAACACAGTGGTGTGGAACAATATCCACCACAAGACTAGCATTGGCGGGGGACCACTAAAGTTAGTAGCATTTTCACAGCTAACATCCTAGTTTGTGCAGCTCCGATTTTCTAAACTGATCATTGTATAAATTCAGAAAAAAAAAGACGAATTTATTGATCGTTTCAGATATGGTTATCCAGATCCTGATTATCTTAGCAGAGTAAAGGAAGATTTAGCTGCAATGGGTATAACTGAAGACATGTTGCCGGAGGAAATGGAGATCTGATTCGCTTAGACCTACATTGGAAGAATCAAGATTACTCGATCATCTATGTACAGATTGAGAGGCGTCTTTGCCTATGTATACATGAATAAATCTTTATTTATATTTTGCTGCAATTTTTTAGCAGTTGGATATCACATATGCGTTATACGCTGGCGGACGCAGAAAGTGGGCGACCCGGTGGCGGGGAGTATTGGAAAAAGTGGGGGTCTCATGGGGACCCGGATGGATAATAATATTTCGAAAGCCAGATGTAGTAACGGAGATATCCTAGCCTGCCTTGTGGTTCCTTCGCCATTTTGCAACTGTGAAATAGCGCCGCTGCAATTTCCGTTACATGCACCATATAATTCATAAGAACGTCCTTCAAGAATCCATGCAAAGAAGGAGCGCGCTCTCTGAGGAGCTTTCTTTCGTACCAATATTTTTTCGACCGAATACGGCTTCGTCCCGGACCTTATACGGAGCCCTCTTGCTTTGCACTTTTTTGACGAAGCCCGAAGTTTTTGAAGAAGTTTCATAATTAAAGGACACCCCCAACTCCAGGCTTTTCCTGTGACTGCAGATTTTTTCCTCTAGTACCATTGTGATCGGCACCTAAAATAACCTCAGTGTTCTTTTTCTGAGCACATCACAGCAACTCTGGTTTTTTAGAACTTTATTTTTCTGTTTTCGCACACTTCGCTGTCACGACACACCTACAGGTTCTAACAAGTTTATTTGCTGCGCAATTAGATTCGCGAAATTTCGATAATTTTTCGAGCATCAATGGACCACACTAATTTTATAAGCTGTTCCGCTGGCATCGCTAGGTGGCGATCCAAGTGGGCAACACTCGCCCAATATCGAGGTTTTCCCATATTTTCTTACTGAAACCGGCGAATTGGTGGCTCCAAATGACAGATATTACATACACGAGTTTTCTGTGGTTCGACGCTGCCAGAGCAGATACCGCCCTCTACTTGTTCAAGTGTCTGCTCTTCGCAAAATGAACAGTAACTGATCAAATATAGTGATGAAAATGCTACAGTTGACAAAGTGACCAGATCCTGTTCCAAGTACTGTGATTGGTCATGGATAAAGTGGCAATATAGAGAGAGACCAGTGCTGAGACCAGTGCTAACTTTATTTCGAAAATAGAACTACAGCGGGTCCTTGTCATTCAATTTTGAGTGCGTCTCCGTCAGCAATGAGCGGCTGAGGATTTGAGATAGGCAATCGTGCATGTGCGATGTCTATCGACGCGCTTACCTTCAGAAGCAGAGCAGAGGCAGCGGACTGTATGAAATCAGTGTGGTTCATAGATGCTCCATAAATTATCAAATTTAAGAATCTGAGAGTGTGTCGTGACTGCGAAGTATGAAAAAAAAGGAAAAAAAGTTAAACAAACCAGAGTTGCTGCCGTGGGCTCAAAAATTGAGCACCTGGGTTATTTTAGGTTGCTGATCACAATGCTACTAAAGGGAGAACTTCAAAGTCTGAAGAAAAGCCAGGAGTGGGGATGTTGGGTGGTGTCCTATAATTATGAAACGCACTGCTCTGAACTTTCGTACCACGGTGGGCCCACCGTTATCCCCAGGTTATCTCCCAATTATCCCCCGATTATGGTGTCCGCCCCCACTTATCCCACCGTTATCCCACCATTGTTATCAGTCCCAGGGTGCGCCCACCATTGCCCCACGGTGGGCCCACCGTGCTTGGAGAACCCCCGGTGGGACCACAATTTGCCCATCATTCACCCACTTCTAACGCACGTTTCGACTGTTTCATGTAAACAATTGTTAGACAGCTGCTGATACTGATGAAACCGTATATAAGCCGAGTGTGGGGTATGGAAGTCAGAGCCTTGTCTCCGCTTGGGTGGAGACTAGACGAGCCCTACGGGACTTGTCTGACCAGCTGTGGCCCGGCGGAAGCCGTGGCCCAGCGAACGGTCAGACAAGATGCGTGGGACGCGGTCGCGTGCGAACGCATCGCGGATGTAAATATCCGCGCGTGACCGCGGAGCCCACTAGGAGCCTGCGCGGGCTCCTGCGCGGACCCCTGCGCGCCTGCGTAGGCTTCTGCGCGGGCCCCAGGCGCCTGCGCAAGCTCCTGCGCGGGCCCCTGGGCGCCTGCGCAAGCTCCAGCGTAGGCATCTGCGCACAAAGGCATGCATGGAAAACCTGGAAATCCCCCAGTTTCCCCACGGAAACCTCCTCGGTTCCCCTCGGAAAACCCACAGTTGGCCCACGGTGGCGCCACGAGTAGCCCGTGGTGGCCCCACTGTTTGCCCATGGTTGACGTGCCGAACATTCACCATGGGATAACGGTGGGTCCACCATGGTACGAGAGTTCAGAGTCACTCACCCTAGATAGGGATAACTGATTTGTTAGCCGTAAGTTATGAGAAGCAGGTTTCAGTTTTTTAGTTGAGCTTGGGCACGTGGTTGGTTCTACGTGGATGTGCGATGCATTGGCGGAATTAGGAGAAGAAGGGAACGAAGATTATGTGGTGAGACTGCGTTTCATCCTCCTGCTGCTGGTAATAATTTTTCGTAATTTACTCAAGACCCGCGCAGCAAGTTGCAAGCAGGAGTTTGCCGGAAACATCTTGCAGCCAAGCTTTTGATTTGCAAAAGCTTGCATACTAGGCTGACGTCTTCGTCACCGTAAAAAACAGTTGTCAACAAGCTTTAGTTGCAAATATTTTACTGGGCTATGACAAAACCAGTATTTCGTAGCATTTCCTCTGATAAAACAACTACATATTAGACTAGCTTTGTACTCTGAACTTTTTGCGCACGGTGGACCCACGGTTCACCCGTGGTGGGGAGTCGGTTGGCCACCGCGGGCATGTGTGAATCCACCGCGGGAATAGTGCGGATTACTTGAGCGCATGTGCATTCACTATTAGGCCTTTACTCATGCTAGCGAGAGCAAACACGACCTGGGAACGTGTTGCGTGCGACAAATTAGCTAAAACAGTGAATCTGTGCTATGCTGAGCAAAGAAAGAAAGATGCAAATCTTATGTGGCTTTCCACCTCGTTCTTCCTTCTCTTCTCTACCATAGGATTTGAACCTTACCGACCATCTCGAATGCTTGATTGGTAGTCCGCCCTCTTATCCACTAGGCCATACGTGTCGACACGTGTGCTGTGTTTTAGCTCGTGATGAATCTTATCATTTCTACCGCGGATCCACCGTGGGCATGCGTGGAGCCACCGTGGCGCAAGCGTGCATCCACCGTGGAAAGCAGTGTTATCGTGAATACACCATGGGCATGTGTGGATACACCGTGAACATGTGTGAGCATAGCGCGGGAGTGACGTCATTCCCGGTTTCCCACCGTGGGCATGTGCGGATTTATCGCGTGCAACCGCGAATCCACCGCGGATCGGCCTCGTACCGTGGCTCCACCGTGGGAGGAAACTTCAGAGTAGTGACGAGCCTGATGGTCCGGACTTTCAGACTTCTTCTCGTGCTTCGCTCGGGTTGCTTTCGTGTGACATTTTCCCCACAATGCACCTCCTCGAAAGCCCTGCTCTTCGCACCTTCACAATTTTTGGCTCCAACTCATGAAACCTGAAGACCGTGTTATGCATGAGATTGAAAGATGCAAATGCCACGATTAAGACATGCATGCGCATGCAAAATCCTTCCATCGGACTGAAAAATTGTGGGTTTTTCGTTCGTTCTGCATCGGATTTGCATCTGATTTTGGAGACTCATGGGTTCTGCAAGGGTGCATGGGCTTTGCATGGATTTTACCATTGATGCTACAAAGCCATTGACTGTTGCATCCAGTTGTTCGTAACAACTATAGTCAATGTTCGTAACAACTAAAGTCAACTTATGATCATTACTTCGGCGATATTCAAAAGTTGGTTAAATAGTTGTTGCAGAGGTTTTAAATTGGTCTCTGATCATGATATTCTTTCAGGTCTGCAACTGTATGCACAGCTTCATCGCTTGTCTCGCTTTTCAAGTATGTTGACGAGTACCGTTTCACCTTAGAACCTCATTTTATGTTCAATTTTCAATCTACAAAATTCGTAAGATGTCCTCTTCACCAATGCTTCGCAAAATATTTCAATGAGTGTGCTAAAAAGGATTCTTTTAAGAGAAGATTTCTGATATTCTTCTCCTCATTCGTATGAGGGGCGACTCCAAAATTCAAAAAAAAAAATCGAGACGAAAGTCAAAGTGAATGCTGCGTCTGTCGGACGCAGTCTCTCACAGATCACATCTCCAATGGTTTTCGCTTCTCAATCAGTCTGTGCCGACCGTGAAGGGGTGTTCTTGTAACACGACTGAGAGTGAACGATAAGATACCACCGTTTACTTAAGAAGATATTGTATTAGGCTGAGGAGAAAGTATAGATTTTTTTTCAGAATCGTCTTATTCCCTATTCAGGGTCAAGCGTGGCGCTGGTAAAAAATGGACCCCGAGGCGACCCCCCTCGTAGACTGGCAAAATGCGACCGGCCCCAGTATTTTCAACTTTTTTTAAAAATTTCTAGTTATTATATATTATAAATATATAATAATATAGCTATAAATTATTACATATCAGCAATTTTTAAAGTACGAAGAAAATACTTTTTTGGATTAAATTGATTTTTAAAATCAATTTTTTAACTTTGATTTTCAAATTTTATCAATTAACCTCAATAGTAGTTGAGATAGTAGGAGTAGGTAGTCCAGTAGGTAGTCCAGTTGTCAAACATGTGTCTGTCGCACATTCTACAAACTTTTTGTAAGCAGTTGGAGTGACGGAGAAGTCGTGCTCGTGCTCAAACAGGTCCAGGGTTCGATCCTCGCCCGAACCTAATTTTTGCAAAATACAAGATGGATGTGGTGAGAAAGGGCTCAGAAGTTAAATATCCATGTGTTCGAACAAAATCAAATCATCACGATCATTTTCGAGAGGTAAAATCAGTGCGTGATTGACTTTGTTTGACCCAGAGCTAGAATCGTACACATGTAGATGTATTAAATGTATGATTGTTTGTCACGAATTTAAAAAGGGTTGGCATTTAACCTGGGAAAATGGCTCAACTCGCTCTGATATCAGGAAGATTTGCGCTTTCTGGTGCACTACTTTTCTTTCTGAAAAACCTGATTTATTCGGGTTAAATCAGGGTGTCAAATCGTTGGTAAAAAGATGGGAAATTTGCCATTTTTACCAACGGTTTACCATCAGATTACCAACGGAATAACACCCGAACCAGGTTAGCTAGGGAGATAAAATTTTGCACGGTCATAGAGCTTGACCTCCTTTTTAAGAATTATATTTAAGGTTTTGTCAGCTTCAACATACTAGCAGAGAAAAAAGCTTTTAAAAGATCTAATTTTTGGCAAGTTCGGGAGAGCGCTATTATTCTAAGGTGAATAACTCCATAGTTATTTTGTGAGATGGAACAGTTCCCATACAGTACAATATAGGAAGGCTTGCTCTTTCATATGCACTTGGTCACTTTTTGGTGGCCTTCTGATTTTGGCAGTTATTGAGTGGCAATATACCTAGAATTTAACAAAACTTATGGGCATGTCACATGTAGTCTTATCGCCTTAAAAATGGTGTCAGCGAATGAGAAGGAGTGAGATATTGCATAATGATAAGGTTTGACTCCGAAAAAGCGCCTGCACAGTATTGAGACACTATGTGCTGTCCGAAGGTGGTAGGACACCATCTATGAAATTGCATTTTGAGCTGCACCATTATTGGGTCCCAGCATTGAATTTACAGCCAAATAAAACGTCAAAGCTTAAGGAAAAATGTTCACTAAGGATTTTACTCTTGTTATGCTTCTTATTAAAAAGAAAGAATATGCTGGAGTGTTTGCAAAAGCAGCCGCTACCGCGAGGAATCGAACCAGGGTCTTGTTTGTGGAAAACAGAGCCTTCACCACTGAACCGACGCTACTTAGGACGTTGGTGATTCAACACTAAGTATTACATTTATGTTAACAATAACAATGTCAATGTTATGGAAACTATATCTAACCACAGGAAAACTAAAAAATTAAACAAAAAAAATAAAATAAAAAATAAATTGTACATTATTATTTATACAATAAATAATAATAATATAAATTATATAAAATAAATTAAATAGAAAAAAATAAAACTAAAAAATAAATTGTACATCCCTACTTTGCTGCCGTCATACCACCCCGGGAGTGCAGGAGGAGGCTACCCCTCTGGCACTCCACGGGGCGACCCCCTTGATAAACTACCATTGTACGCTTGACCCTGTTCCTATTGCTGATGTTTCGGTTAGGCATGGCCTGCTGATATAGTAAGAGATTCCCAGATGTATTGTTTTGGGCCATTGAACGACAAGGGGGAGTCGTTGTTGTTGCAGTTAAGCTCGTTTTCAATTGTGAAAGCATGCTTTGCCGAAATTTCTATCATGAGCTTCTTTGCTACAAGTTGGCGGGCAGTGGGGTCAGTAGCAACGACACTGTTTCCAAAGAGAGAATTTCCAAATGTTTCACAGCACATAACCACTCCACTGTGTCGCTTCCATTATGGGGATACCGGCTTTTATGAGGAGCAACACCTCGGACGATCTTGCGAAGTGATTGCTGTGCTTCAGATTGCTCTCGCAGGATAACATAGCCACGAGCTCGTTGCGTTTCTCACCCCGACAGCCGGTTAATTAGAGGTGCGAGGCGGGTAAGAGGTGCCTCTGCCAGGAGCTGGCATCACGGCTAGCAGATAGGTGGGCCAGGTCTAAGAACTAAGAGGTGTGCAAAGATAGGACCCAGGTGAAACAGAATCTAGGCACTGGATCGCTTTCACGATTTCACCAATCACACGAACACGAAGGAGAAACGACGAAATTTATTAAGAAATCGACAATTAAAAGTGCGAACACGAAATCAAAGAACGAATAACAATGGCATCCGAGAGGTCCGTCCGTGGGAGAGGGCGAAGGCGTAGGGCGTTGATTCGAAAAACGATGAAGAAAATCAACTCGGGGGAACAGATCTCAACTGCCGGGGGGGGGGAAATNGAACACGAAATCAAAGAACGAATAACAATGGCATCCGAGAGGTCCGTCCGTGGGAGAGGGCGAAGGCGTAGGGCGTTGATTCGAAAAACGATGAAGAAAATCAACTCGGGGGAACAGATCTCAACTGCCGGGGGGGGGGGATACCTCCAGGCCATTCATTTTTCTCTTATACCGGGGTTTCCCGCGCACACATTCAAAAGTGGCGCGCCCTCTTTGCGGGCACCTTTTGATCTGCCCTACCGTACATGCCCTCCCCCGCGGAGGACATTGTCCTCGATGTCACGAACCTCATATCGGGAGAAACAGGTAGCAATGCTCCAGGAACCTTCCTCCTAACAGCTTCATAAACACTTCGGTACACCTGCACCTACTCTAGCACCATAATACTGACAACAACTTTCAGGTGAACCTGCTTCAATAACAAGTTTTCCATGCACTGAAGTTGAACCTGCTGTGATGAAAATCTGATGTCTGTCATCGATACTCCTTAGTGTCTCGTCAAGAGACTTCCAAAGATCGACGAGTCTACTGGCGTTTTTCTCGTTGACGGGTGGCCATGCTGTCACTACTTTTCCGGCGCTGCTCACTTGGCTTTTCGCAGAATGAAGAAATCTTCTTGATTTTGCTTGGTCCATTTTTTCATTGATCGGCCAGGTTATGATCCAAGTCCTGAGTGCTGACCATTCTTCGTGTATCTCTAAGATTTTTTTGAACGTCAGTGTCATTCTGGTGAGGATTTCACCGCGCATCCCGTCCTGTTCGAGGGCAAGTGCACCTTCACCAGCTATATAGCCCACTGGTCCGTTCTTCTCCGGTCGCGCCTTCAGGTAGCCGCTATACTCCTCGAGGACTATAGTGGCAGTGTCACGACATCTCGTTGTATCTCCTCCCGCACACTTCTGAGCGCTTCATCGTAGNTGGCAGTGTCACGACATCTCGTTGTATCTCCTCCCGCACACTTCTGAGCGCTTCATCGTAGGATGTGTCGAAGTAGTTTCCATCGATGGGGGCATGTTCGACAATCTTTTTTGGTATCTATCCAATCTACTAGAACGAAATTTATATATAATAACACATAAACCTAACAATTGATCTAATTGAGTTGATATGCATTTGCGTTTTCTTCATCAGTTTTGTTTAGCATTGTTACCTTTGAGCGCATGGGCGATCACTTCGCTCATGCGATTGTCTTTGATCTCCGGGGCTTCCCGCCAGTTGCGGCCATAAAAGGGCGCACAGGGAGCCTCGGATAGTCATTGTATTCTGATACTGGTGCCTGCATCGTGCAGGATTCTTTTATTTTTTCCTAATAAAACTATTTTCTAATCCTCTCTGCTGTAGCCAAGGCCGTGCCAACGGCTAGAATTTTGTTTCTTTTTCTCCTATTCGAACGGAGTGCACGGACCCAGACGGTCACTTGGGGGCCGTACCGGGATGAACGTTTTGTTCGGTCGGCTCCGTTCAGTCAAATAAAAAGAAAAGGAGTTTCAGTCCCCTAGCCCCCCTAAGCTTTGGCTTCACAGAAGATAGGTCAAAAGAAGGTTTTTATTAAAAAACACGACAGGTGAAGAAACTACTCCTGCAACACACAGGAGTCAGTGAGGTAATAGAAAGAAAATGGCCCTCAAGGTGAAGGCACATGAAATACGTACCGTCAGAAGACAATCGAAGTTTCCGACTGGATACGTGGTGCAGCAGCTACGATGCGGCAAAACATTGTGACCATGTTTGGACAGACGCCAGCATTCGCTGAACCGTGTGCTACTATGGGATTGGCCCCGCGGATGGCACCGATTGAAGCAAACCATGTGCACTTGGTTAAAGAGTTCCTGGCATCCTTGCAGACATATGTCGGAGGTCATGTTCAACAGAAGCTGTTTGATGTGTTCGGCAAGCCTGTGAACCGCACTAAATTTTACAAATATACGAAAAAGATGGAGCCTGAAAAGGCACGACAAGTTTTGAGGTCGATCGGAAAGGCCGGAAACAGTAAGCAAATTTCCCATGTTCAAGGACGAAGCCGGCAGACGCCGAATTTTGGAAGTGGATTCAAAGGACATGGAAGCCGTGGTCGTGGACATCGAGGATCAGGGCGATGGGTATTCAAGCTGTACTGAGGACGACAGCGGCGAGGACGCCGCTTCCGTGAGGGGAGGGTAGTGACAGAGTGGTATTGATAGGGGTAGTATAGTAACCAATCTAATAGAACTAAATTTAGTAACACATAGACCTACTCATTGATCTAATTGAGTTAATATGCATTTGAGTTCATTTTTTATCAGTTTTGTTTAGCATTGTTACCTTTGAGCGCATGGGCGATCACTTCGCTCATGCGATTGTCTTTGATCTCCAGGATTTCCCGCCAGTTGCGGCCATAAAATGCCGCACAGGGAGCCTCGGACAGTCATTGTATTCTGGTACTGGTGCCTGCATCGTGCAAGATTCTTTTATTTTTTTCCTAATAAAACTAATTTCTAATCTTCTCTGATGCAGCCAAAGCCGTGCCAGCGGCTAGTATTTTGTTTCTTTTCCTCCTATCCGAATGGGGTGCACCGACCTAGACGGTCACTCTTTTTTATGAAAAGCCAGAGTTTGCGCAGTTCTGAGAAGGGAAGATCGGCGTTCTTGATATGCGCTGGAGTAAAGGAACAGATTTGAAAGGTGTATGCGCACTTTCTTGAGAAGAACCTTCATGGAAGTTGGAGATGAAAGTCTGGCTTGGATGCCGTTCCTTTTAATACTTTCTCCTGAACCTAATAGAATAAGTTTTCGGCAACGTAGGAGCGGATGACGACACATACCTGGGATTGGAAGGCGTGTCAAAGTATCCAAATTTACCCCTCGTCTGGCACTGACTGATGATGCATCCGGGTCCAGTATATCCTGCATACATTGCAGTACTCATTTATTTTGTTCCGAGAAATACTTTCCTTCTCTATACTACACTAGCTATACCACAATTCTGTTAACTGTGGGAGAAAACGTTTCTGTAATGCAGCTAAAGTTCTCACTGACTTTTTAGGTATTTGACTTTTTCGCATTTCTCTTAACGCTTATTTCTTATAGTGTGTTAAATTACTTCGTGAGTGCTTACCATTACTTCATTACTAAAGCTGTTTGATGCTCAACAAGATAATTTCAGGTAGGCTCTTCTATTTACACCACCTTGCCAATAGTTGCTCTTCTGCTTTTTGCCGCGGCTTTACCATTTGGTGTGGTTGGCCTCCTCTATGTATGATGGTTCTCATCAAAATGCACCTTTCCTTGAGAATTCTTCCAATTTAAGCAACGCGCAAACTTTCTGATTATCTACAACACGAGATTGTCTCTATTTGTGCTGTGGTCGATTGCTTGGATGGTGTACGTTGTTTTTGTTCTTTGTGGAACTTCATCGTTCAATTTTCGCATTGATAGATTGAAGGTAACTTCTTCATTCTCTTTCATTGGGAGCAGCTACGAGAGCTGCACAGTTGCGAAAATGGTTCAGTACTTCATGCCGTGTCCATCATTCATTTTCTAGTCGTATTCTATGCACAAATACATACTGGAAGGATTACAATGGCGAACGCAGACGAGGTGGCAGGGAGGGCTGGCGTGTGTGGCGTAGGCAGGAAAGCTGGGGTCTTCCACCCTCCCCCCTCAAGGACACGGATGGCGGAAATTTGAAAAATGACACATTCCCGACAACGCAGATTTTCCATTCCGGGCCACTTTGGCCCGAAGCGGGTTTCCTTATGTTCCCCACAAAAGTGGTGGCATGTAGGGCATATTTGAGATGCTGATCACGATCATGATATTTATTTTGCTTGATAGAAGACTTTTGTAGTTTTACTGTATGTTTACTGTAGAAACTGTAGAAGGACCCTTTTCTCTCAGAATTCAACCAAAATTTGCATAGTAGGGTTATCTTACATGCTGATCACGAATATGATATTCGTTTTTGACTGTTGCGCATTTGCAAAGTTTCACTAGATTTCAATGAGGAAACGGATCTAGAGTATGCCTACAGTATGCCTCCAGTAACCCTACAATACCGCTCAACGGTGCAAAATGAGTGTCGATTTCGTGCTCGGCATTTCAAATAATCCCACTCTGCAAAATATTGGTGAATTTCGTGAATAAACTGCACAGCAGAATAAACTGCAGTATGTCTACAGTAACCATACAGTAACGCTACAGTAGCTCTGCAGTACTGCGCTAAGGTGTAAAATGGATAGCGTAGTCATGTTCAGCATCTCAAGTAACCCTAGTGCGCAAAGTTGCCTCAGATGGCTTGAGAAAATGAACAACAGTACCTACAGTATGCCTACAGTAATCCTACAGTATCGCGTAACGGTACAAAATGGATATCATTTCCGTGTTCAGCGGGTGAAATGACTCCTTGGCAGCTGTTTTGACGAAAACCCATTGAAGAAAAGGGGGTACGACCCAGCGGTGGGTCGTATTGTCCGTTATGTGATAAAGATGTTAGGAAACAAACATTGAATTTGAAAAGGCAGATATTCAGAAATTAGTGAAAGGTATGGAGTTGAAAATATGTTAACAAAAGGTTCTCACCTATAATATTAGTGAGCTCTATCAATGCGGCAATAATCCCGAGTGGTGGTGTCTATTCCAGTGACATTGCCTTCAGATACTATCAAGAACTTAGTTATCTTCTAACGGCATCACAAATTTCATTGTGTGATTCAGGAAATTGACTTTACACCTGCTTAGCATCGTTACGTTCAGGTTCTCTCTGCTCTCACAGGGTGGTGTTCTCGGAGTAGCAGTCTCTCTGGTTTGGTTCTTGGCAGCCCTCCTATACTTCTGGGGACTGTACGTCACTAGCAAAGCAATCACCTATGTGAATACTCATTACAGGTGTCCAATATTTATAAAAATGGGTGACGTGTAGCATCATTTCACAGTAAATAAGAATATCCCTGCTCAGAGGCTACGATGATGTTGATCCTGAACGAGTACAATTTATTGAACAAATGCTGAGAGACATGATTGATGAAATCAAACAGAAGGAGCTCGATATTGCCGCCGGAGCGCTTCCGACCGGTGAGGCTGGTGTGGAACAAGAAGTTACGGCAAGGGATGTGAAAAAGTGCGTTGCGGTTCTATTCAAAATTTTTTTCTGAAACTAGATCTGTCAAGCCTCATGTAAACTGCTCTTTGATCACTCAGGGAGGACTCACATTCCTCATCAAGTAATCTCATTTGTACCGGCTTCACCTCACAGCGTTACTTCCCCCCATACGCATGTCCTTGCTTATGCATTACGAGTAAAACTCATGCGGAATTACATCTTGTGATGCTATTCAGGTTTTTATGTTGCGTTTCACATGCATTTGTTGTCGTATAGACTCCTAGACTTTGACTCGGATTCCTGATAGGTTTCCTGCACACATTATTTCATATTTATTTATTTATTTATTTATTTGTAGCACTCAGGGTGCGCCAAAACAAATTAGAAATTACAAAGTGCCATGTGGTTAGTAATGCTATATCTTGAAACAAAGCGAAGAGTATAAAACTGAACAGTTCAGAAAAAAAACAAAACAAAGAAAGATGAGAAACAATACTACGACCTTCCTATGCTAGCTAAAAGATGGGGCTATTCTGCAAAAACTCGTAGACGGTCCAACAAACTCGAGATATCCAAGGAATTCAAGAAATTTGTCACTATACCAGGCGTAGTGCTGATTTATGGTTAGTAACACAAAAACCTCAGTCTTGCCAACCAGTGATAGGTATGTTACCCAATCACTACGATGCGGTTATATCCAGGCAAATGAACGCAGGGAAACGTCACTTCCCACGAGTACATGGACATGCGTGGGAAATCTGACCATAGATTTTCGGATGTTAGGTATTCCCTCCCCTAACAATCTAAGGTCAGACTTGCCATGAAATGGAAAGAAAGAAATGGTGTAACAGTGTTTGTCACTGGTTAGCATGCAGCAAGAAAAACGGTGCTTTCAAAAACACTCCAAAATATCCAGAAGTTCAGAAAAAATCTTACGAGGACTTTAGCTATACGCACCACACTGTGTACAGTGACAAAATGACGATTAGTAGCAACCAGTTGTACAGCATTTGTAACTCGAAAGGCGATAATAATAAAAGAGAAATACTCGGGGAACAGATCTCGCCACCGTATTAAACATCACCAAGGTTGCACCACGGCTATGCAGACTCGTAAAGTTATACGGAAAGGGTCCAAGAATCTGAAAAGATAGCTAGACGTCACTGATCTTTAGGACATCAAGAACGTTAATTTCTCTCAGCTTTCTTCGGAAGGCTTTTGAAGTTTTACAGTCGGCGAAAGATAGCGGTAGGACGTTCAACCAACGACTGACCCGAAAGAAGAAGGAATTGAAAACAGCAGAAAATCTAAACTTTCTTGGTTTAGAACAGTGGATAGCAAACCCACAATTTCTGCCTCTGCATGGCCTAAATGTCCAGTATTTGCTAGCACGCATTCTCACTTCCATACGTAATATGCGGTAGCACAGCACAAGGTCATGAACCACTCTTCTGTACTTCAAACTTCTCATTTTTAAGATCTTAAGCCGGTCACTATATGAGGGTAAACCTAGAGGGTAAGATGAATAACCGAAAGCCCGATAGAAAACAACTCTTGTGAATATCTGTTGTACTTTTTCAACTTTGAGGACATGCTTCTTAATGTGTGGACTCCATATGGGAGATCCATATTCCAGATGAGGAAGGACAAAAGTTTTGTAAAGTTTAATCAAAAGTTTTGGGTCTCTAGTTTGCACATTACGTAAAATCAGGAATAATGAAGCGAGTGCTCTTTTCACGGTGAAATCCATGTGTTCTGTAAACGTCAAACAACTGTCAACGAGTATACCCAGATCTCTGACGCAACTTTGGTTTTGGATCGGAATCCCATCAAACACAAAATTCAAAATATGTTTTCTATTCCATTCTGCTGGTACTGATAGACGTAGTGAAACCTCTGCCTCTGTCTATTTGAAGTTTTTTTTTTTGTTATTCAGACGAACTTATTCACTGCACACTAACAAAAATCTTCTTTCGCTTCTAAGTTCTTCTCATTTTTAACTACGCTCCGCACTAAAACGAGTGAATGCAGAGGCCGACAATGCAAAGAAGCTCAAAATCAAGAGATCCCTCCCAAAAGGGGTGGTGCACAAGGCGATGGGCCGAATGAAAAATCGAAGATCGAGTGACAGTAGCCTTGCAGCAGTAGATTTCTCTGAAAGCCAACGTCCACCAAGAAGGTTCAAACAGTGGTCCATTCGATTTTAAGTAGGAAGATTTTGAACATATTGTTAGCATCATCCAATCATTATTCATTGTTAAATACCAGGATATCTTCAATTAATGTTGTTCGCATTCCACGATGATTTTAAAATGAATATTTACAGTGTCTTTTTTCTTTACAAAATTCTAAACGAAGTGTTGGCAGAGAGTTGAGAGTTACGTAACACTATAGTTCCTTGAATAATATTGTCATCACAGACCATCATCATATTATCATCACGGTTTACAATTCAAAAACTCATGATTTCGAATCCGCCCAAAAGAAAGGTGATTTGCTTAACGAAATTAAGCAGCTCGCTGTTTCAAAGCGGTCAGCTCAAGTTCACATCACGGTCTTAGAGCGAACCTGCGAAGTGACTCCGAGGTTCACATCACGGTTACACTATGGTCTCGGCCAAATTGTTAGGTCGTCAAGTATGAAATGTCTGATTTTTTAAGATGTTTGTTTGACAGCTGGTATCTTCGGGTTTTCCTCAGATCCACTCTCATCTTTCTTTCCATTATGAAGATACATTCTCCCTCTCTCAAAATCACCTATTTGATTTTTGATCAACTTCAAAGTTTTTGTCTGAGAGGAACTTCTGTGAAACTACTCAATGACAAAAAATCGTATCATTTCAGAATATGGGTTCCATCGCGGAATACGACAAGGTAAGGTGGCTCGATGAACGAATTTCCCACAGTTTGATTCCTAAAAATTGGTGTCATTTTTTGGTCATTTTCTGCAAAATCGCGCTGCACAAACCAGAGGAGCAAGGAGGGGAATCCACATGCCATTCAGTGCACTGGCCAAACCTCGCTCCACTTAGCCACAACTTCTTCCAAGGATTAGTCCTCTTCTTGGTAGAGGAAATGTTTGACTTTCAGCATGATGTTGAAAATGCTCTTTGCCATTTATCGCCACTTGGTTCCGGGGCTTCCAAGCTGTTGGTACAACCATGCCACCGCTAAGATGGCAAGGCTGTGCCGGCAGCATAGGGCATATTTGGATTGCTCGTACTTCATCTCGTTGGAGAAACACTACTCGAAACCGCCTCATTCAAAATCAGACATGTCATACTTGACGACCTAATACTATCACCCCTTGGGGTTTTTCGATTGCGTTTTCCAGGAATCAGTTAGAAAGCCTCACAATACTGCGTCCTTCCTGAGCTACATCAACAGCAAACTGGATTTTTCATACTTATATAGGTCAGTCTCGGCTCTGGTGCACGGTATCTACCAGCAACTGGCACGTGCATGATTGTTTACAATGGTACAAGTTAAGCCTCGGAGTACGCATCCGGTCATCTCTGATCCGGTGCAGCTTCAGGATCGTATCAACCGGTTTTCCACCCCATGTTCACCACACTTAAAAATTCTTAGAGGATTGACATCGCGACATTTCTCAGGGAAGGTGGGATGGATAGCGGAGAGGAATTCATCGTACTAGGAATGCTTGATTAAATTCTGAGAAACAGTTCAATATTTTTGCAATTGATCTAGTAAAAGTTTCAACTATGCAGTGCTGCAAGACATTTTCCCCGGTCCAAATGTGTGGTACATGACATGGAGTGTAAATATTGGACGTCTGTGGCTGATAGAGAATTATTTTCCTCGGATGCTCGGCTAAAGGTCACTTCTACACCTTCTGCAGACGCACAAACAGGCGATTCATGCTGTCGAATCAAGGAGCGGGTGGTACGCTTTATTTTTTCTTTCGTTAGAGGAAACCAAATATGTACATAGTAGGGTTGATCAGTTGATCCGTCCATGAGATGCCATAATAAGAACGTCACTTGTGCAGCGACCAAACGCTTACAGGTTACTGATCGGTCACACGCGGCAACAAATACACCTCACAACTCGCTCCGTCACCTTCTGAAGAGGCATATGTAGCTTAGGTGAGTAACGTACTCTCCATTTGCTGTGTGGACTTGTTCTTATAGCCATTACTCTTGAAAAAACTGAATATTCTCTCTGTTTACCTTCCTGTGTGAACGAAAACTGTATTATCGTTGTTTACCACGCCTCATAAACGTGACTCTTCTGAGTCCGTATTCATGAACGTTCCCGGGAAGGTTCTGAGCTTACTGCTCACCCAGAATGAACGAGTTTCACGACCCAAAATGTGACAGGCCATGTTCTCTTAACCACCATCCAGCCTCGCTGACTGAGAGACTTTAAGATAGTGTGAAGGCCTTCGACTTAAGAATTTATTCACTTTGAATGAGCCTGCGTGTCCTAACTTTTCCGGGTACGTTCATGAATACGGAGCCTGAGCAACTTCGAAATTCTTTTTTCGCGATCAAAATGTTAAGCGCCTAATTTCTTGATGTTTTCTCAGTATTCTCAATATTCTCCATGAGATTGCTCATATGCGATGGAAGAGGATTTTTGACTAGAGAAAATATGTAGTGATGTGGGGGAGTACTCACATAGTTTTAGGAGGATGAATCGGGTCTTTCAAAAGCAGGATCTGGCCGATCCAAAATCTAAAATGGATTTCACTCAAAGTTATTTACGAAAGAGAATGAGTAGAATGGAAATTTGAAAATGGTCCCTGTACAAGGACTCCCTTCATCTCTGTATTTATAGCTGCAAGCTAAAACCTGATTAGTCTCAAGGAGAAAAAGAAAGGAAAGGATTTTCTTCATCAGCATGGTTGACCCTTGGATAACGGAGCAGTATCAGTAAAGTATTGACCGAATGAAAATCAAATAAACATATTTGAATTAGCGAACCCTTCAAAGGTCCATCCAGAAAATCGAATAATTCAAGAACGCAGAGCTTCTCAGCCCTTATTTTCTTTTACTCAAAGAAGTAAGGCTCGTCCTTTCATGTACATTTCAATTTGTCGACTTATTTGAAACCGAATATTCGAATATCGGATGTATCTAATGGATTATTCGATTAATAGACTAAACATCAGCCACTTAGGACAGGATGTGGCGAATGCTAGATCGCGGTGCTTTCCGGAGCAACTTATTGTTGGAAAATTTAACTGTCTGCAAACTATGGACGCATGATAACAATTGCGGTGAAAACACCGTGCTGAATTTATGCTGACTTATTTGTGGCATCGTGTAGGAGAATAACACTGATATCAGTTGACAACTACCATTCCCTGGCTTTCGAGCGAAGGCTGCAGTTGTTGCGCGCACCATGATGCTAGCGGTATAATTAGCAAGAAGGTGAAAGACACAAAAGCATTGACGTAAGCAGTTTTGGGTTGAAAGTTGTATGAGGATAAAAGGAAGAATCAACTGAATACGTCAGCTCTACACAGTTACGTACTCATTTTATCTTGCTAGTTTGAACTTTACTTATATGTACAGTAGCGGTCAAAATGATATGATCAGAGGCACTGTTGAAGACAGAATTTCAAACTAGAGCTCAACTAAGGATTAAGCTATTTTGATGAAATTTGAGGATGTGGTGAGGGTCTAAGTGTTCTTTCTTTCCCCTGCTTGACACTGGCATAAACTGCTTCTAAGCCGATCCACTGCATCCCAAGTGCAAATTCACTGTTTTATTAACATTATAGTTTTTCGACTGTTTCGCGACACCTCAGCTCCGGAAGAAATTTTTCTAAATCGTATCGTAAGCGAGCAATTTGCTGCATGAGTTGCGTTCCAAGGTTCTTCCCTTTACATTCAAAAGTGGGCCGGTCAAAAAGTCGCATAAAAGTGAGAAAGAAGAATTTTTCATAATTTCAGTCTAAGAAGCACTGAGAATATTTCTGTGATATCCGCTACTAGCAACTATCCTGATATTAAAATAAGAACTGCTTTGCTGTTCATATGCTTGAGATGTATTTAGACCCAGTTTTTGATGATTTCGATCAATTAATTTTGTCCTCCCATTTGAGCAGCAAAAGAAGCGCAGCAATAGCATAGTGGTGGAAATAACAGGCAATTATGTNAAAGCACTGAGAATATTTCTGTGATATCCGCTACTAGCCACTATCCTGATATTAAAATAAGAACTGCTTTGCTGTTCATATGCTTGAGATATATTTAGACCCAGTTTTTGATGATTTCGATCAATTAATTTTGTCCTCCCATTTGAGCAGCAAAAGAAGCGCAGCAATAGCATAGTGGTGGAAATAACAGGCAATTATGTGCCCAATCTGTACCAACTCTTCCTTTCTCCCAGTAGTTGAGAATAAGAATGCTGGACAAAATCAATGAAATCTGAGAAAGTTGATGTTTAAGCTCAATAGTCCACGTCAATTGAGCCTGTGCCAATGCTAAGCTGCCACTGGGAACCGCTCATGGAGTTTTAATACATACTCAAATTTGGGTTGAATAACTCAATCCAGAGACGAGTTATAACAAAAGATTCCCTAGTCAAAATGGCTCTGATCATATCATTTTGACCGCTACTGTATATACTTAGGTCCTTCGAAAACTTGAATTTGTCTGCTTCGCTTCTGAAGTAAGATAGGTGAGTAGGTGAGTTCTGAAGTAGAGAACCAAAAATAGCAGTCTTCTCGTTCACTACTGTATTTTTACTGTATGTGATGAGACTGCATTTATTCATTTCTATAATACTTTCTGGATACGCATTGAGGTCTTGAGAGCGCTCTGGTGTTCTATGTATCATCGACCATTGGCATTGCTTCCGTTTGGCTTACATTGATCAGTGGCAAAAGATTTCCATACCGAAGAGTCATAGTGAAAAATATGCGAACAACGCCTTTCTCTTCCATACTGCAGTAACTTCACGGCATGCCGCATCAATAAGTAGTGGTGTGGTTGCGTATACGTCTTCTCATTTGTGCCGATACTCGTTGGAGATATTTCCTCTTCCATGAACAATAGGAATTACTCGTCCCTCTTTTCACAAGTTGTGGATGATTTTTGCTTGCTGGTCACGACATGAATTCCTCTCATTATCTCCAGACGAGGAAATATTTTCGTTGCTGGAGGTGATAATTGCTCTGAAGGCGAAAGCGAAGCCACTCCAGTCGCGTATTTACGACACTTGCAAATTGGCGACCGCAAAAAATATTTACGTAGACGGCGTCTAGACCGTCTGCATGGCCGACTACCATTCAACCACCGCTGCCTAAATATTTGCGTAGTCAAATAGCACATCAAAGCTTTATTAGACTTATGATCGCTTACGAACAGATGATCATGCTACTTAAAACCACAATCAGAGAAGAGTCGTTCTGGTTGGAACTTTTAGGACATCGACGATACCAAAAAGGAGTATTACATTTCATCTCCCTGGAAGTTTTGCATACTGTCGTGAGAAGGGCGCATTGAAAATAGAAAGATCGTCTTAATATGTATTATATGTATATGCTCGAGGATACATACTTCGGATGTTCGCACAGCGCCTCTTCTTGCCACACATGGCTCAAAAATTTAGCTCTGTGGATAACTCCATCCATTGGAATCGAGGGCCTCCGCGGCAGTCTATTATTGAGAACACGTCGGGTTTCGAACCGTTCTCACCTCTTTCCGTTAGGATCGATCCTAGCGCCGTAATCAGCCGACTTATCTCCACCTGACTTCTAAATGTTCCCAGTGCTTGAAAACCACGTAGGTGGTGAGCGACGAGCTCCGAGTCACAGGAAGTTACGTCAAGAATGAAGGCTGCTCCTTGCATCAGAAAAACAGTAATCATGCATTTGTGAAAAGTAGTTGTTCATAGACAGATGGCAGAATTATGTAGAGTCTGAACTGTTAGTGCCTATCTGCTGGGTAACAAAGCCTTCCTCTTCACCGCTCATATCCAGCCGATTCAAAAATCGTGTGAGAACTCTTACATTACCCACGAAAAATTGTGAAGAAAGTTATCGTATTTCAGAAACGCGTTCTCCATCTCCTCGCTGCCTCGCAACAACATATTTTGTATGCATATGAGGAGATGGGGCAGTTTTACTACTGCGCACTGTAAATTCCTGGGACTTGCTGAGGTGGCTAGTGAATGGCTCTCGTACAGGTTCCCAGGAAACTGACTGATTTCCATCGTCACAGAAGATGAGAAGCGGTGTTTCTGCGCCAGCATCAAGACCCACCGAAACTGGGTTGACAAGCTTGAGCTGCCCGAGCCGTGGCCGTAGACAGGGCTAGGATTCATGAAACGCTAGCCACGCAAACGCTGGTTGGCATGACTGGTTATCTTGTAGACCTTCCCAGAAAACCGGGTTCCAACTAAAAGGAGATGTTTCGCACACATTTTCTCCCTTACTCATTTAAATTCCATTTTTATTCAATTTTTCAAGCAGCAAGAGTAGCTAGAGTGTGTCGTAAGGTGTCTCAGAGTCACATGATAGACACCACAGGATGCATTACTTACATTGGCCCTTCGATATCCCCAGCCTTTGCTTTATTGAAACAACCCGATTATGTAGCAACAACGAATATCATGACGCCCTGACAGGACTCTGCGAGCCCAATTGCTTCGGTTCGCTTCGTACTCGTAGTAGATTACCGATGCTGAAAGTTGTGCCATCAAAAAACGGTAAACACCAGTGGACTTCTTAGCCATTCCTAATTTAGAGGAAATACACAATTCAAAATCTCACAGTCACATTAATACCTTTATCAATGGACTCTTGGAGTAAATTCTCTTTGCTCAGTGATTTTATGTGCTTTTCCACAAATAAACGTGCTTAGCTTTGGATGAAGTTATGTGACAACTATGCTCAATAGCTCCTTCAAAATTCAAAAGAAGTTCTGCTTATCCTGACGCTCCCTCTCCATAGACATTTGCTTGCTCACCGATGTTTTTGCGTTAACAATCGCTGGTTTCTGAGTAATTGACGAGGGATGTTTTTGGCTATTAGCGTCAATGGAAGCGATAATGGGCTCGACGCATCAATTACCGCTATGGGTGTCGAGCAAAAAGTCGTCGTCTAGACACCGCGCCTGGCAACAAAGTTAGTTCAAAGATTAGAGGTATCGCTTTGCAAACAATCCAAGAACGACTGCGGGGCACTTGCAGAAGAAAGTCGTCGTCTTTGGACATAACTGCGTTTGTCCTTCGATATGTGTGATTGTATAGTCAAATCACTGTATTAAAAACAGATTACAATAAGATTACTGTTGTTGAATGGAAAAAATGTCAATTTTGATGAGCGAATGACAATGTCACGCCGAATGTTGTTGATAATCGTACTGAATGCATAAAATAATCCCCTGCAGCTTGTAAAATTTGGGAGATCTCTCTATGATAACGTATCTACTGTATTATACGAAGGTTGGCCATAAGTTATCGTACTACGCTTGCTCTCTTATTTCTCCACCAGGACTTAAACCCACTCTTTTCTCCCGCCGAATAAGGGAAGGTTCAAAGTACCTTCTAGTTAAAATCCGGTTTTCTGGGAGGGTTTTGCTCTCGAGCAATTGGCTTCGAAACAAATTTTTGAAAAAAGTAAGTTGTCGTGGCATTTTTTCCTGCAAGATCCATCGAATCTTTTAGAAGTGGTTTACTGCTTGGATGCTTCTTAAAGCGTAAAAAGTGCTCTTTTCAATATACACGGGGTCTCAAATGGGATTCCAGCGAATGCAGAAGCGAGTAACTACGGCTACCTCATGCTCCCGTGATGGCCAATTTGCACCAAATTTGCTTTCAAGATTCTTTTCACTGAAAGACAGGACGTCAGCTAGGTTGATGATGTGCTCCGAAAACTGGAATAAAAGAGCAGAATGAGTGTGCAGCTCCTTTAATAGGCCCAGATACAGGCCGGCTGTGCTCCTCGAAACCTATGACTGAGATTTCTCATCCAGGCAACTTTCAGAACAGTCTCGCTCTGTGTTTTTGTCAACACCAACTTTGAGTGGATTTTGCTGGCCGAGCCAATGTTGGAGGCCCAATTCTGCAGCGTGTAGTCACTGAAGCTCTGTCGAGTAGGAATTGGAAGACTGCCGCCTAGATGAGCACTGACGGCGAATAGCATCGGGCAATATATTAGGTTGAGTCAAAAGTTCTCGGACAATATGGTAGTGATGATTTCTAGGGATCATAACTCAGCAAAGAGCTAAGTAAATTGAGCGCGCGAGCTACCTTTCGATAGAGTATAAAAGGCTCTTTAAACCACATACTAACGTACATGCCGAACCACCTTTCTGTCTGCTACTGTGCGGCACAATTTCAAGCCGTCGCCACCCCACTTTCGCAGCTCCATACTCTTTCTCCATCTATTTGGTCAAGAACATGCGGATATTGGTAGACGTCTGGAGGAAGTTTACAAGGGGAACGTACCCGTTAGAGCTACAGGCTAGAAGTGGCGCTCGAAGTTCGTGTCGGGCGAATATTCCATCGAAGATAAAGACAGCTCGGGGAGCCCGATGGAGTCAGATTTGGACTTGCCGTGGAGACAGGTAGAAACCGATCCGTATCAAAACACTCAAATTGGCAGTCGCTCTTGTGGCGAGTCAGATCATGGTTGTTTGCCGGCTGAAGTCGATCGGCAAGGCGCGAAAACTCAGTCGATGAGTACCACATGCTCTGATGCAGTATGGCATGGACCGCTGCGCTGATATGCCACGTTCTGTTCACACGATGAAGCGCACCCACACGTGGCTTGAGTACCCATTCACCAAGGATGAGAAGTAGATTTCCTACTCTAACGTTTGCCGTCGTGCCTTCTGGATTGACAAAGGTGCGGATGCAGGAGGCATCCCTAAACCCAACGTACACACCGAGGAGGTTATGCTCTGCATCTGGTGGAGCGTACACAACGTCGAATGTTGAGAGCCGCATATCGAGGGACATACAGTGACCGCAGACGTCTACTTTGAGCGACTGAGGAATTTGAAGGCAAATCTCGAAAATGCGCGCCCAGCTTAAAGTCTACTTCTATCACGACAGCGTCCGACCACACATTGCAAGAACGGCCAATGCCGAACTAATGAAGTTCGGATGCATCATTTTACCACTCCTTCCGTATTCCTCAAACCTGGCTTACCCGGATTACCACCTTTTTCCCCATCTCCAACATCATCTACTTGGTCAAAAATTTCAGATCCGCGACGACATCGAAAAGGCACTGGAGCACTTCTTGAAGAAGCGGTCGCCAGCGTTCTGGAGCAGGGGCACCCGATCTACCTAAACGTTGGCGGAAGACCAGCGATGCCTTCGGGGCATGCCTCAAATGGTTCGCACTTTTCTTTTAGAAATTGCAAAGGAAATAAAAATATTGTCAATTTGTCCGAGAACTTTTGACTCAACCTAATATTATACATTCTCTCCACATTCTGTATATATTCTCTTAAAATTTTAATTCAACAGAGAAATTTCATATCGGATAGAACTGTCACAGGTGTCACAGAACTTCTCAAACAGCTTCATATACAGGATGACAAAGAATTTTAGAACGGATTTTCCGCGCTAGGTTTTTCCACATTTCGAAAGACAAAAGATGCATTCGTGCATGTTAGGAGACCATCAGTTATAACAATCACTCTTGCTCAAGCATATCCCAAAGTACAACGGGTTTTGATCGGATGAATTTCCTGACCAATGCCAGGTCGTTGAGGACTTGTTTATCTGCTAAGATAGAGTCCAGGAAGAACATGTCTTGTGATCCATTCCTGTGCTTCTTCAGATTTATGAAATGGGGCGCCACCCTTTTGGAAGATAGACATATCCTCTCCAAATTGCTGTCTGGCCCGAGCCAAAACCTTGTTGCCTGGGATCACACGATACTGAGGTCTCTGGACCTTGACTCCTTCGGAGACGAAGAAGAGTGTAGCCCCGTGTAGGTTATTCTTGCTAAAACCATCGCTTGCTTTGGTTTTTGACTCGTATATATTGGGTTTGAGCACTGGCACTGGTTCCGCTCTAGTCCCTCTGTTCCAGGCCAAGATGCATCATTGAAAGAGTTTGAAAGGGTTAGTAATCTCTTATCTACGGGTGTGTTTGCGAATGGGTAACAACCGGGTATCATGAGTAATCTCAATTTTTTTCCATTTCAATTTATTACATGGGTATACCACACGAATTATCGAACGAACATAAAAGCATTTATGCATCCCAGCCCAGAAATACTTTATATTAGTCAGATATATGTGTCTCAGTATTCATGTAACTACTTCTTATACCGCAGTTTATTTTTATGCAATCTGCACCAGCTTATTTTGTATCAGATTATCCCTTCTAAAATTTACCTTTCTTTGAATGCTAACCTTCAACGGCTTGAAATAATTGTAGAAGATTTCTATTTTCGGAATTCTGGCCTGCTCAGTGGCAGAGTTCTTCAACTCACGTTCCTGTACCTTTTCGTTCATGCATCCCCTCGATCTGACACCTTCCCTCTAAAACCCTATCAGATCTCAGAGAGTTTTTCTTTGAACTAAGCCATCATATCCACTCCATTGGAGAGGTTTTAGGGTGTAGGTATCTGTGGTAGACAGCGCTCCAAATTTAAGTGTTCTTATGGTTAGCTTCAATCGACAGATGAAGTAACCGGGATTACTCAACTAGGAATGACCTACGTACATAGGTGCCGCGATCTTGATAGTTAAGCTTAGGTCCCGAGGTTGATCCCGAATGTTCTAAAAAAACTGAGCCTTATATTTTAGCGAGGCTATTCAAAGCTCTTTCCTCTCTCTCTCTCCCTCTCTCTCTCTCTCTCTCTCAAGCAGAGTCTCCTTAAAATAACTTCTCGCCTCTCGCCGTTTCCGCTTTGGTGGTTTTTTGAATCTCTGGACACACGAGATTGTTTGTTGGGATGTACCCTAACACAATTCTACTTATAAGTAAGAACAGGTACGCAAGTTATTCGGAGTAAACTTCGAGTAAACATTCAATTTCAGATGTGTCAAATCTTCGAAACCTTGCGCCATGCTTCAAATAGAATAGTCTTTCCAGCTTCTTTAGTAGTACTATTATACATTATTCGGCACAAGTTTGGGTTTGATAAGACTGAGGAGGAAAGGAGAATCCTCTATTATTTACCGCACATGTTCCAAAATTTGTCCCTTTTCATCTGGAGCTCCCCAATTTCTCTTCTGAGTGCATTGTAGGAGGTGTGTCTGTTCATTTGCTCTCAATCTAAATGCATAAATCATTCCGTGGAATCCTGGAAAATGGTGACTCTTTTATGGGACTGCCGGACATGCACTGCATGAGGACACATAATTGATGGGGTTTGTTGTACTCTATGGCGTCTTTCGTGACGGCGACCTTCCTAAACTCGTTGTCTGCACAATTTGGAGAATTAGGGGAGAACAGGAGAGCTGCTCTTTTGTGTATGACAGAGAGCAGACTGCATGTCCACACATAAATAGCCGTTCCCGGAACGCAACCGAGCAGTTCCAAAAACATTGTCTACGGTAAGCACTCCTCGACCAGCACTCCCATCACAAAGTTCTACTCCCTGGTTGCCGTGTACAAAGAAAGACGAGACGGATAACCAAACACTAAGTGCTTCGTCTAGACAGGCGTGAATCACGAAATACCACGCGAGCTGCGCCTGCCGGAAAAACATCGCCGCGGATGCCAGTCGCGATCCGCACTGGTTAATTCGACAACACTGCTCGCTGCCTTGCAGACGGCTGACCGGCAGAACTGCAGCTGCACTGATGTTTACTTGCGCTAAGGCCAGACGCAGGAGCCCGGCCGGTCTCGCGAGGACATGAAAAGCGCAAAATGATGCTGCAGAGATGGTGGTTGCATTATAGCCATCCGCAAATTTGCTTAACTTCTATCCCCTTATACGGTAGCCACCCTCCTTCTCACTTGATACTTGTCGGTTTTGCGTAGAATTAGGATGTTAAAGATGTCAAGAAATAACATTAACCAGTAGCGACCGATTTAAGTGATCGGAATGACCTGCATTTCTGAACAGCGCCGTGGGGGAGGGTGTCGGACTATCATAGCGGCGAGAATTGCCGCCCGTTTATAGTCCGATAAGAGCGAGATACAGCGACTTCTAACGACACACGGGTTGAAAGCCCCTTTTGCCGTGTTTGACTCATTGTTCCAGTTTTCCACCCTCACAATAGTGGAAATACAAGGCTCCGCTTGACGGCGCGGAGTGGCATCGGTGGCATCGATTGATCCCGGCGCAACTCCGAACAAGCTACGACATGCCCCGGCTGCACGTTAGCTCCGAAATGAAACGGTTCAAAAAGCGGTTCTCCGCATTTTTGAGTTGGGAAACGTACACCATTGTGATCAGCAGCATGCATAGATTTTTCTGATACCCAGATCTCAAAATGTAACCTGAGCTGGGACACTGCCTTCAAGTACGTAGTTGCTAATTCATGGAAGCGCTGTCCACATCGGACTGCCGAAAAGAAAAGAAGGAGAATCTCTGGATCTTCTTGTAGGGACTCCTCATGAACGCGGCCTGGCTCTGGCTGCCGGAGTGAAGTGATGTTCCCCTAGACCTGCTTAAATAGAGTTTTCCTTCGATTCGTCGTAAAGTACACGTCTTTGAATGAAGGATTGACGATTGTCACCTTGACTAATTCTTCACTTTCCTCATAATCGCACATCCGGGGTATCAATCGTGAGCATATTGCACTTTCATATGGATAAGGAAAGAAGAAAGAGAAAAGAGGCGTAGCACACGAATATGGATTCGGATGTGCAGCATACGCATTCAGATGCTAATGAAAGCACCTGTCCTGCAGGCGCCTCAAAACAGTTTATGTCTCACAATCGTCTTGAATATATGTATAATTTGCTCTATAGCACAAGAAGGCCTGATAGATAGAAGTGAAGCGTTATTTATAGTGTGTCGGAATCCGATTCGGTCGGATAAGAAATGATACGTACCGATCCTCATCGGTCGGATTCCAACGAGGATCGATACGTATCATTTCTTATCCGACCGAATCGGACTCCGACGCACTATAATCAACGCCTAAGGCCGAGAGATGCACGCATTTCAGCCATTGTTTAGTCCATTAACGAAATGGTTTCTAACGGATTTTTGGGTTTCTCATTAATTCGTTAATTCGTTACGTCAGACCAAAAATGGCCGTTACGCGTTAATTCTTCGTTATGTTATACACGGACGCGCTCTGTGTCAATAAATACTAAATGGTCTTGATCACAGGATGTCAATTGACGATCATGCGTTGAATGCAGCTGCCGAACATATACCGGATCATACAATTTGGACGTTTAGAACAAGGGTAGATGCTCCCTACACGACGGTTTCAAAACGTTTGACTACAGTCGACGTGGGAAGTACGGTGTAGATGTGAAAACCCGATGATCTTACTGATGAACAACACCTCACCCGATGTGACAACTTCTCCATTTTTTTTTTGCACAAAAAACATCTCATCTCAAGGCCATGTAAGCAGATGGAGTATGGTTACTGTACGATAGTAGGAGGCGCGAATGTGTGTGGCGTAGAAACGTTCCTTCACCTCTAGGTTTTCCTGAAGCGGATCTTCCCTTTAGGAGGATTGTGCTAGAAATTTGACGATGCTGGAACGATGTGATTCATTGCAGCCTTCTTCAACCAAGTCAGCTACTCAAAGGAGTTTACTACGATACGGTCGGCACCGGTGAACTGAGGCAAGTTCTCGCGTGCCCCAGGATAACACTAGCCTCCCACTCCGAAGCCTGCAAGTGAGGCATCGTGGTTCTCATTCATTCTTCTCATCCCTCAGACCTTTTCATTCTAAATCTCACTTTCACAAAGTTACAAACACAAACTTCAGAACCGACTACTTCAAGAGTCTCCGCTCAACACTCTCGGCCGATCGCAACCCACCCCGCGAAGTCGTCGCTGGCGTCAGCGCTGCACGGTTGAAATGGCGGTCGATGAGTGGGGAGCTGTACTACAAGGAGGGCCCGGATCGCTCCCAATCATATTGAGCAGTCGTTCGATCCGCCGCGTTGGAAGGTGCAGAGTGTTGGCCTTTCACCAAGGAAGTGGAACGCCGTCCGTTGGTGATACAGACGAAAACGTTTCAATGGATGGCTGATATTACGTGTTTATAGCTTGTTCGCAGTGAAGAGGTCCTGGAGCGGCTTGCATCGCCGCGATCGTCGATGAACTTTGAGAAGCCCGCTCTAGATGGTCCGCCGCATTGTGCACACCAACTGAAACACTGCATTTGCAAAGTAAGCCTCAATCTCGAAGTACCGGAAAGGCGGTTAAATGGGTGGCCGGAGTAATGTATTCTGGACACCGAAGCTTCTGAAGCATTCGGTACCCAAAATAGGCGCACGATAGATCGAAATGGCGTCGAAAGACTTCACCAACAAAGGGGACATTCGCCAACAAAGGGGACAACGCTGAGAAAGAACAAGCGACGAACTGGAATTTGTTAACTTGCGATTTGTAGGGTATTTTCCATTGCTGTCGGAAATACTGCTATTATGATGATCAGAAGTTAGGATCGCCGAGCGCTGATAATGTACTTGTCTTCGCCAGTTTATCTAATAACAAATCAGTAGTATTAGGAATTAACAATGCTGTCCTCGAAGGAAACTCAGACTTCTGTTTATGTTGTTAGTAGCAATGCACTGCTTCTTTCATTCATTGCAATACAAGAAAATGCCCATGATTCACCTTGATTACTATTTGTACTTACTTGTGACTTTAGTTAGTTTTTCTGGCGATCTTCGAGATGGGTGGCTCCACTCACAGTGATGGTCCGATATTTATAATAGTGAATGAATAAATATAGGGCATGACTCATCAAAAATCGCACGGTGATACATTGTCCTCCACATGAGGGCATCCAAACGGCTTATCGCTAGTGCGTCGTTGCGAATATGTGCGAGCGGTACTCGCCCATGCGTGTCAGTCGATTCCGTAATATTCTTCCATTATCGCGTCCCGAAAAGTGATTTATTTGAAGCCTTTATTTAGGCTTATTTAAAAAGAATGTGAATGCACATCGGTGCTCGTTGATAGATTATGTTGATGACCACTCAATCTATAACTACTAAAGGAGCCTTCTGTTAGTTTTGATTCCGTTCTTGAGGAAGAAACAATCGAGTTCTAATCTTGCGCTTACCTTTCCTGAGGTTTTTGTGTTCTCTGTGCACAGTTGATGTTTTCCAAACGAAAGTCCTGGAAATATAGTTGTCTTTTGCTCCTTTTCTAAATTTCTATTGTGCTGAGGTTGTCTGCTTCTTATTCATTACTCTGAATTTGACGCGGTTCGCTCTACACTTTCCCACTTCTTCTCTATCATGTCCACAGTGGGAATGCTTCATTGCTCGGACCCACTTATAAACTTCCTCCACTTTAATCCATTTCGATACTAGCATTTACTATATTACCCTTCTTTCATGTATTTCTTGAGCGATAGTAGGGGTGAGCGGATTATCCCTATCTGGTTATCTGTATGTTTCGGTGGGTCCGTTATATGCACCGTTATTCGGGCATTGGTGCCAAAATGCAAAAAATAAAGGCATTGTCGCGAAGCGATCGCTCCTTTCAAAGGAAGCCCGAAGCACCGTACTCATGGTCGCGCCGCGCGCGGATGTGATCTCATTTTGACCACATCCGCCCTATCGGCTATCGATAGGTCCGGCGTGCAGGCGCCTTAGTTTTCCGCGTCCATTCCGCCTGGTGCGGTTCTTTTTTATTCTTTCCACTGGATCGTTTGTTCTGCACCAATTTTATTACTTTTTTTAATCGCCATTTCTACTACATACATATCATGCGTAGGGCCTGTGTTGCATAATAATACTACATTCTACTCGTTCTACTACACGCTAGCTCATGAATTCTGGTAGCTCCGTTCCTTCGTTGACTTAGTACATTGAGTTAACCCCTATTTAACATTCTTATTATCTCATTCTGATCGCTCGTTGTTACTACTCTGCTTGGCAGATGTCGGAAATAATAAGCGTTCATTGTTTTTGTGCTGATTCACTATCATCAGAGTTCATCCTTAACGTTACTTTATCCCTTATTAATTTTGTTTTATCCGTGCATGCGGTGCTTGTGGCACCTGATGGTTTGCCGGGCCCACTGAGCTTCCGATTTGCGACAGGCAACATTTTGCTTGTTTTTGTCAGAGCAGCGCTTCCAATTTAAGGCAATTGGAGAAGAAACATCGTATTACTTGTTCTGGTGCTGGTTCTGTCATATTTTGTTAGAAGTTCAGAATTTAAAGTGAAGTCGAGAGGTTAATGCACACTGGTATGTACTTGCGCGGAGAAAAGCTCTTGTCCAGGTTTCTTGGGTTGGTCGAAAATGAGAAACAGTAACCTCATGAGTCAATCGGATCACTACACGTAGTAAGAGAATATTATTAGAGTCACACGAAAAAAAAGGAAGAAAAATTTCAACCCGCATGAGGGCACCCAAAAACTAGTGTTGTCATCAGTGTGTTTAGAAAAAAATTTGGAGGGGCAAGGATTCGTAATGAGGACTTTCGTACTGAAAGAATCACGCACACATCATTTCAAGCAAATAATGCGCCAATCAAACCATTGGATATAAATATATCGCTGAGGACCGTTGTTTTCATGGCAAACCCTAGGTGCTATACCTGAATCTCCTTATAATAATGCCATGCTCAGCGTTGTTCTGGGAATGGCGAATTTTGATGTTCAGATGAAGAATTTGTGCCAATTCTTCTCCACAGTATTCATGTTGTGCATATTTTGTTCTATTTTTTTTTTTGAATGCTAGCGCCCCTTCGGGACGCTAGGAAGTGGGGTGGGGCAGCCACTTGAGGTTCGAGCAGAAGTTTTAACTGAAGAATTCTTCAGAAAATTCACAAAAGAGCAAAACAATTCGTTAATTGGGCTCAAATGCAAAAATCTTATGATTTCTTTTACCAATCTTCCCGCCCTGCTAACGTTGACCTTCCAGTCTTCTTCTGGTATTAGCCTTGCTTGAAAAATTTCCATCACACGTCAAGTTACTTCCCAGTGCATGAATATTTCCAGACGCTTGTGTTTTTTTGCCGGTGCACATCTTACATGCATACGAACCTGCCACGGTCAATCACTCCCAACTCTGCGCTGGAAATTTCTTCAGATGAATAGTCAGTCCTTCAAACATCTCAGAGGATGTGGTGTTTGTCGATTGAGACATAAATGAGAATGAGTACGAGAGTTGGCAGCAAAAATACGATCATATGAAAGTGAGCACAATTGAGCGCTAGAGCTACCTTCAGGAAACATAGGTCTGGCTGCGTAGGACTAATACTACTCCAACCACTTTCACGTGCTAGCGAACCCTCGTCCCGCCGCATGACGATTTCCCAACAATAGAAAACCCGTTCTTCACAATCAAACTGACGTTTTTTCTCACTATCCGACCATAACGGACTTAACCTTCATCGGGGGGACCAGTATTCTGGCGTTTCCTCACTCCTCCATCGGCAGACCTGTATCCTGGCGTTGTTCGCACTGCTCTTCCAAGGCGGACCCGTATCCTTAAGCTTTCTCCACTGATTTGCCAACGCCGACCAGTATCCTGCCTTTTCACCACTGCTTTACCAAGGCGGACCGGCATCCTTGAGCTTTCATCACGGCTTGGCCAAGTAAGACACACAAATGGCGTTTTCCGCATTGCTTGGCCAGGGCGGATCTGGATCCTGGAATTTTCCCCACTGCCTGGCCAAGCCGGACCGGATCCTGGGGTTCTCCTCACTGCCTGACCAAGGAGGGCCTGTACCCCAACGTTCACGCCACTGCTTCGACTGGCGTTTCCACTAAGGCGGACCCTATCATAGCGTTTCTACCACTGCTTGGCCCGGACGCCTGAGCAGGCTAAGCAGAGTAGAAGTTGAAAATACGCGAAATGCACCGTATAACGCGACCAGAGCTGTATGAGAATTTTTTCAAGAACAGTTAAACTGCTATAAATTAACAGGGCCTGGATGCATCAATGAGATCAGCCAGGATGACCGTATGGAATTGTGTGTTAGCTGTGGGTAAATTTGTCAGGTGTTAACATGGATAGAAAGTCCAATTAACCTATACATTAGGAGAAGATAAAAACGACTTAAGTTGAGATCGTGAAGTGGATGATTAGTAAAGATAATATTGAGAACACAACCAACATTCCTAGGATTGTTGCACTAACCGGTTTCAGGGCTTGAACTAGACCGGAAGTGCAGCTTCCTTGGCGCCCCCGGATCACAGATCCTTTCATCAGTAGTTCCCAAGGAAACTACAAGAGATCTAAGTATCAATTCAACAAGAAGAGATCGAGAACCTCAGAGGTGTGCGTCATATCAGGAAAAGAAATGACATAGAAACATATTCACCATGAGTGACTTCGGTGATGCAGGTTGGGCTCGGGTTGGTGCGGAACAGCGCGTTTTTTTGCATCATCTTAGGTGCAGGAAATTTCCCGCCGTTGTTATGATCGATGTTAGAAGTTGTATACCAATCATATTGTAGCAATTTTCATGGCTTTTCAAAGGTCTTTTTCACTTCGACCGAACTTCTAATTCTGGAATGAAAGATACCGAATCAGAATTTTCGACGACTTCACTCCAACAAACTAAACTTGGCGGCATTGCAGCAGGAACCCTCCGTAATACCACAATAGTTTTGGCTAAGATAGTGTAAGCGAATACGTGCCACAAAGCTGCTTCCGAGTCCCGGTGTTCTACAATTTTCTCTACAATTTTCGACTAAGATTGCCTTTTTTATGCCCTAAAGAAGTTTTTCTTTCATGTGCATTTTGCATCACTCGTCCTTTCACACTTTCTCGATCATTTTTCTCCATGACTTCATGATTTTCTTGGATGGTACAACGAGAAATTTCCATGTTCCTTTTCTGCTCTAGTAAGGCATTGTCGAAGTGCACTCTTCAATATTCCTGTCACAACCAGTTTGTTTGTAAGATATCTCATTGTTAGTATGAGTAGCTTGAGCGATTGACTAAAATTGTTAGTTGACTTTATTCTGGATAACGTTTCGGCGTCGTCGCCTTCGTGAGAACCTGGAAAGTCAAAGTCACATGCAATCTACCCTCCCGAACGCCTCATTCTACCACTAGATACCAATTTAACAAGTCGACAGGACCAAAAACAAGCATAAGGAAGTAGAGCAATATGATGCTCACCTTCGTAGCCGCAAGTCGCGATGACAGCGGACCATTTAGCATTAGAGTTGAGCCGCTACTAACAAGTAGGTGCCCCCCCCCCGCATCTGACCCCTTAGATCAAAACCCTCAAAGGGCTTGATAGGGCGTCAGCTCGTTGGTCACGGCTATGCACTCTTCCTTGCGATTCATTCTTGGGTTTTTAGCAGAGATGCGAAATCGCCCCTATGATCGGCTCTGCGGGACCCCCATTTGCGTTATCTGTCCATTCGGGAGACAGGGTGACTGCATGCTGTCAGGTGTAATCTATCTAATCACATGCCAGTTATGTGGGGATGAGTACATCGGTGAAACTGGGAGACCTTTATGCGTTCGGATCAAAGAGCACCCGGATGGCCTCCAAAAACCCAAAACTTGCACTCCTCTAGGAGCTCATCGCAGCAAGTGCCATGACAACGCACCCATCAAAATGACCGTCACAATCTTGGCGTACGAACCAGAAATCCGAGCACGCAAAACTTTGGAAGCGTTTTGGATCTCTGCTAAAAACCCGAAAATGAATCGCAAGGATGAGTGCATAGCCGTGACCAACGAGCTGGCGCCCTATCAAGCCCTTTGCGGGTTCTGATCTATGGGGTCAGATGCGGGGGGCACCTACTTGTTAGTAGCGGCTCAACTCTAATGCTAAGTGGTCCGCTGTCATCGCGACTTACTGCTACGACGGTGAGCATCATATTGGTTTTCTTCCTTACGCTTGTTTTTGGTCCTATCATCTTGTTAAATTGGTATCTAGTAGTAGAATGAGGCGTTCGAGAGGGTAGATTGCATGTGACTTCGACTTTCCAGGCTCTGACGAAGGCGACGACGCTGAAACGTCAGCCAGAATAAAACCAACTAACAATTTTGATCAACCGCTCAAGCTACTCATACTAAGAAACGTTCCACAATGCCAAGATTCAAAGGTGGTCGAACATGGGATCTGATCGGATATCTCATTATTAGTAAGAAACCACTCATCTCACCCCCTGCTAATGCAAGCGGTGCCTTGATAGATGAGTAGCAGGGATAGCGGACTAGTTGGAGGTTCTTTGGTTGCGCTGCAGCAAGCGACGTCTGCTCTCCGTGCACTTCATCATCCAGTCATCACCTGTCATCCGCAGCGGTCCTTGCTGCAAGCGCTTTTGCCGCGCTGTGGGTGGTCTTTTACAAAAAAGAACCATCTCGCCTGATTCTGCAGCTTTTTCTACGGTCCATTGAACAACAAAGTTGCAGCAGCGATGGATGCGCTCCACTGCGCAAAACCGGTGATCGGGGTCGTGCGCAGGTTCTAAGATATCCATTGGTTTTAGCCGGGTGATGCCCATGTACAAACATCCCTCAGCACGATATCTTCTCGTCTGACTTTTAATCTTATAAACAACGTCAGCATAAACAGCAGTTTTAATGTGCAGACATATTAACCGTAAATCCTCCATCGGCTGTGCGTTTGCTGTCACTCGGATCGGCCACAATTTAATGCCCGTCTCGCCGCCGGCTCGTCTAGACGTCTGCAGTTGTGTTGATGATGATTGCAAAATTGGATCGCGAGGTTATAAGTAAGCACCACTACCGTACGAGTCATGATGTATCGGCGTCTGGGCCTGAATCGAGGACATAAATTCAATCCCTGGAACGATCGTGGTTCTGTCGAAGACCGTGCACGGCCGTAGTTCAGAAAACAGTGCACAATGTTTGCAGAATTCCGGTTCGGAGACCGATTAACTGTAGATGCGCAGCTGTTTCAGTTGCATCACTGTTTCAGTCCCTTCACATCCGTTTGTATGATTGGTTCATTCCAGTGGACTCCCACTGGTCATTTTCTCTTACCTGCATAGGGCCGGGTGACGCATCAGATGTGATCGATTTCAAATATTAGGTTGGGCAATAAGTTCGTGCGGTTTTTCAGCGAAAGTTACTTAACAGCAATTTGGCAGAGGCGCTCTATGGACGTTTCTGACACCCCTGCTCAATCTCTCAGCTCTGTTCAAAAGGCAGCGCTGCTCATAACTGTACCATTGCTCCAGCTAAATGTGCTCAACACATCAACACATTCCATAATCTTTCCCAAAACCCCAAATATTTAAGCTAACCACACCACAGTCATTAAAGCACACCGCGGGGAAAAAGTTTTGGATTTTTTTCTTGGTCGAGGAGGAAAATATCCAAGTGACCACATGATAGTTAAAGATGCTCCAGGATTCCGAGAATATTTCTATGTACATTACGGTTCATGCCGCTTTGCGTTTGACAAAGCAGGGAGACTCGAAATGCAATGAACAAACTGTTACAAACCTCGGTCTCGACTATTGATCCAGTTCCAGAATTTTGGGGTAGGTGAACTCATTCATCACTACCTTCCAACTAGAAAATTATGTAAGTTGCGAAATTTAGTTGATCCTCCATTCTCCAATAGATGGTATTATTCTGTTTCTCTCGCTGCTTCTATGTGCATAGGGCCTTTCTCCAGCACTGAAATCCTTCCCTCTAACAGGGCATTCAACTTTCACGTAGTCATTGGCCAAGACTGGTTTTGATTAATTTTACTTTTGACCTACTGCAGACTTGCATAGCAAGCTCAATAGCTGTCCGCGAGGTCTTATTCCCTTTGGTTTCCATGTTAAGAGAGATTCCCGAGATTCTATCGAGGTAACGACAGCGTTCAAAACTTTCGGTATGATTCTGAAGACAGATAGCTCTCCTGCTCATTGTTGTGAAACATCAGCAACTTTTCGGGCAATAAATCGGACATCGCACCGACTTGTTGAAGTGCTCCTCACCATGGAAAGGCGAGCGGATTAATATTGGAGCAACACTCTTCCAGGAGTGAGTTAGTGCACTTTTTGAGCAGAGACGAGTGCGATGCGAGATTGAGGAGTCTCATAAAGGGATTTCAGGTGATCAGCATCTGACTGTCCCTATGTTCTCGCAAATTTTTTTAACCATGGGCTGCATTCTGGCTTTGTGACCATGATAACTAGTACTGTGACGCAGCACCTTACCCCATCAGTTGCGCAGTGTACCAAACTGTGAGGTAAAAATTACGACTCCCTAAAAATTGTGAGAGCCTATTTTATATTTTCACTGTTTCTGCACCTGCTACCAAATTATCGTGGTTTAGTAAAGAAAAATGGGCGAGCATGTCACCTCCTTGAAAGCATTACTGTAGCCAGTCAAAAGCTGACACTAGTGTTTTATGCGCAAAGTATACAGTTTCTTAGGTTTAGTATTATTCTTATTTGGGGAAGGTTCCATATTTGCGAATGTGGATTGTGGAATCCGTCCTCCCAAGATTCCAGAAAATTATAGTGTTGGGCTCGTGATCCGATCAGTCCATTGAGGAGGAGTGTATTTACGTCGGACGGATTTTCTTCCGTTGTCAGGCCAGTCCGCAACCTTTGAGCAGTAGCGAAAAGTTCGCATCCCCCAGCGGATCGCTTTCCATCCTAGCTTTCCATTTTTCCTGCTCCGGAGTGACGAGGCTCCACACTTTGAGACTCATCAGCCGAATACTGACTCAGTTAGGCGTCGAGAATCTCACTTATTTTCCATATTCTCCAGCTGAATATCGCTTTTTCCGGGTCCCAAGTGCAAACTTGCAACAACAGCAGATTGCTGATCTGGAGCATGCTGAAACTACTTCCCAAAATTCCACAGATTCTCGTCACCTCAGAGCAGGAAAAGTTCACCACTGTTAGCCATCTCCGTACCAGCTCTTGGACATAAACTCGAAATCACAACAAAAGTACTCTGCTCATCAGATCACAAATTTTATTGTAGAGGCATGCAGTTTCCAAAAATATTGTTAGGAAAAATGCAACGAATTGCAAATCCGGGGTAACAAATCAAGAAGGGGTAAATTTATGGGCAACATTGTGTCTGGAACGAGTTATAACATTTTGAACTGGAGTGTCTGTTCCGGCAATTAATTTCGCACCAGCCTGATAGGAAATGGCCAATGAACGGCGGAAACAATGATAGTTTGAGAGGTTCCATTTCACTAAGATAGAACTGGGAAATGTGCCTTGTGATGGAGCCGAGTGATGATGACCCGATAGCTTTAGTAGGACCGGAAGAGACTCAATCTAAGGGTGCATCCAGGTTTGGCACTCATGATTCAGTAATATTGGAGCACTCAAAAAATATCGTGAAGTAGGGTGGCTTGATAAGCTAGTTTTTTATCGCTGTGGCTTTAGAAGAGGATGCTGCTGTACGACAGCGTTGAGGAACAAGCGCTGCTTCAACCGCAGGAGCAAGACAAGACTGAAAATTTACCTCCCCTCTTGGTATGGTACTCCTCCAACCCTGCACGCCTGAACCGTCACCTGCTCGGAATATGAATCACTTTTTGCCTTAAAATAAAACTCATGATTCATCATAAAGTTGAAGGCATCCTTCGTCACTTCATTGTCACGCGTTCTGGATGCTTCCAAATCGATGGCATATGTGTCTATGTACGTACCTACCATTAAGATGGTGGTGCTGTGTCGGTAGTACTGGCAGTATACGAATTTAAGTACACGACATTGTTGTTTGAAAAAAAAAGACTTCTCAAAAACAAAATTTTCTCCATCAACATTTCATACATGATTATCTATCTGAACTATTACAACTTTGTTCCTAAAGAGTGGAAATTGCGCCTCCACCTGGTAGTTTTTCCATTCTCCCACAGGGAGAGCAGTCTACGTATTTTCGAGAACATATCCTTTCACTGGCAATAGCTGCTTTTCGACCTGCAGACTCGGGTTGCTGTTTGTTTCCCACTGATTCTCTCTTCTTCCTTCCTGCTTTCCTGTCTGCAAACACTCGCTTCCGCCACGATTATGTTCCCACCACTGCAGCTATTGTTACTTCCAGCAAAACAACCACTGAAGAAAACGTCTGGTGCTGGGCGAGAAAACGTCTGGCGCTGAAGTGGTGGGAACTGAGCAAAACTGAACTGAGTTTGTGGCTTCTTAATGGAAAGCTGCTGGAGAAATTCGTAAATGAGGCAAAGTGAGAGCAACTTCATCCGCAATCAGCGAAATACGGCTGAAAATTGATCTAATATGTAGACCCAGTACGAAGTACCTGACATTTGTATGCTCCATGAAATTTCGGATTTACTTAGCTGAACAAGACCGACGAATTTCTTTAGATCTATGGTGTCGCGTACTAGAGGAGGGTCATCCACATAAAACCTCTCTCCCTCGTCCGAATTCCAACGTAAAAGAGAGGTCATTTACCTATGGTGCTGGTAGGGCCCATCTCGAAATAGCGATAAATCTACCTTCAGGACTTAGAAGTGGACAAGTGGTTGGCTTCGTTCAGTCCGGTCATATGGGATTCGCCACGCATTCGACTTCATCTGAACATCGTAGAGGCGATGAATGCGTATGTGCCCTGTACAGTGACTTGCGGGGGAGCATCCGATGATGTTTCATCCTCCCAGACTCCTCTGGTACCAATTTACCGACCCCGGAGGGATGGATGGTCTGGTTGGCCACGGGAGCGATCGAACCATCGACCGTGTGCGTGCGCAGCGAGCCTCTTCCCACTGCGCCACACGCGCCGCAGGACTTTAGCAGGGGTAATTCAAACGTAAGCTTGGAAATACTCTTTTGAAGTATGAAATTTGCTGGTCTTTTGCGAAAAATTAGCTAGTCTTTTTTATTTTTGTTTTACGTTTGAATATTCGCTTCTTTTCTATTATTGGCATGAATGTCCAAATTTGTGCTGGCTTTTCTTTTTGTTTTTGTTTTGCTGAAATTTCATATCATCTTGTCTGCTGGAAACGTAACAAACGTACCTGTTTACCTTGTGCAGTCCGATTACAAAGGTCAGCTACTCTCATCACAACTGCGCTGCAAGAGCTCCTATTTATAGATTGTTTCAGGAAAATTTCTTTCCCCGAAAGTTCTTCATGTGACCCAAAAAAAAACCAGTAGCACAAATTTTCTGCTACTACCTGCGACTCTCACAAAGATCTTTACTTCTCCCACCATTACCTCAGGAACTGACTGCTTTCGCTCTACTGAAGTCGTCTGATGCCGATTCCGAATAAGGAAGTAAACGTCTGCAAAAAGAGACGCATCGGCGCGGCTAATCATGCGCTAGACAGGATGAAGCTATTTCAGGATGCTCTGTTTTGCTGCGTTTCCGTTTTTTCCCAAGCGCTGGGCGCTCTATGTGAGGCACATGAACAGAAACCAATTCCAAAACTAATCCTTGTTAGAGCAGTGGATCGAAAACCTTCGATGACTCAACGGCTTTTGCAGAATTTGTTGCAAGAATTTCTTTCCTTACCCACTGATCAATTGCGCTACTCTAACGTAAATTTCTAACGTATTTAGGCTTATGGACTCTGTAATGAGATAAATCAATTCACGTTCATCCTGCAAAACCTCCCGCGGACCCCATCCACTGTCCAGCATTTGTCTGCCGGCATTTTATGCACAGGCTGGCATTCATACCGGCAAGGAAGGGGCGCATGTCCTTTCTGAAGAACACAGCAGTGTCTGAATGCATCCCGATGCGAGAGCCTAGAATACCTAGACATTACACTGATGCGAATCCGCTCAGTCTAGACAATTATCAGCTCTCAGCTGATTACAGAAGCGGCCATACGCTAGACTGACAACCTCAAGGAATTGCGAAAGGTGACTAGCACAGAGATGAGTGGTATTCCGGCTCATCGTAAAGTTACGTGACTGTCCTTTTGTAGCCAATGAAGCAACCGATTCCGCTACCCATCGTTGACTCGAGGGGTTAAATTTTCACGAATTCTAGCGCTTGTGGAATACGTGAAAGTGGGAGGCGGACATCTTGAACAGCAGTGGCCTTCCGAGCTGTTAGCGAAGATGGTTATTGATCTCCATTGAGGCTAATGTTTCGGGGATGTCGCCTTTGTCAGAGCCTAGAAAGTCAAAGGCATTAATGATTTACCCCTCAAGCGCTTAATCCCTCGATAGGACATATTCCATCCAGCCCGTACACTCTGAAACAGACCAGAAACACTGATAATGAGCGCTCACCTTAGTTGCGGATACGATGACACAACAGCGGACCACTAGTGCCAAATCCGTGCTCCCAGGGGTTTATAAGGTGTCTTAACGACCCGCCCTCGTAGATCAAAATGCGCAAAAGTTCTGATACAAGGCGATCTCTTTCGTGATAGCGATGCACTCATCTCTTCTATAAAAGCCAAGCGCTGTTTCTTTTTCATGAGAATTCGCTTACTGTCTTCGTCCACCACACATATCCTTCATTTTGGCTTTTTCCGGCTCCCGATTTGCAGCCTCCAACTTTGACGCAATACATTACCTTATCCGTATACGAGGGATAGCTGTGATGTTTGCAGAGCTGCCTAACTTTGAGATCAATTTTCATCTCATTTGCACTGTTAGCACTGTTCCGGTGAGATGGGCTATATCCATGCGGAACAAATGTACAGCATTATCTAATGTGATCTCTAACTTGTGAAGGTGTTAAAAGGAGATCTTCAGGCAGAAATAGGCATTATTTTGCACGGATGTCTTGTCTTAGCCACCAACAGCTGGTATTGATAGAAGAAGTGGGATCTAGCACATTTCGCCCGAAAAACTCGTCCATTTTGGAAGCATGCTGTTTCATAAGACGAGTCTGAATCCGCAAGTCATGTATTTGACTGTCCTTTCATCCCTATCAGTTGTTTTCAACATCTACAAGTGCGTGCCACCTCTTTACTGCTTCATCTTTCATGAGCTTTTTTAGTTTTTGATCGTCAGACAGGCGGCAGACAGCTGCGAGGCTTCATTTGCGTCAATATTTACATGTCTGCCTATGTAATGGCAAGGAGTCTAGATGGTGTTACTCGGAGCACAATTACCAACGCCCCAAGGCTAGCGCTTTTTCCGTGTTTTCCCCTGCTGGATCCATCTTACGTCACAAGTGTGCTTATGAGCATAACAGTTCTGTTCAACAAGGAAATGCCTCACTCTTCTGAGCTCTGGTCACTTAAATAAGACATCCACTAATGATCTTTGGTGCTCGAGCAATTTCCTGTCGAGACTGTTCGAGAGGTTGGTATAGCAACTGTAGCCATTAATTTCCTTGTCTTTTTCTCGCAAAGCTCACTAATGAGCTGGAGTATAGGGCATTAAGAAAGGAGTCGGTACTGGTCCATTCACGGACTCAAGGTAAATGGTGCGGCTGTGCTCTATCAAGCATGCTTGATATTGATTGAAAATGGCTGCGTATCTGTCTGTAGTCCTTCTTTCAGTACCGACTGCCGTTTGAATGGACAATCTTGTTTACTAATAATTGCGAACAATTTTCAATCTTAGGTGAAGAGATTGCCGTGGTTATATTAGCCAATAAGTGGCTAAATACGGATAAGACTGGAAAAATTCTAAAAGTCACAGAAATGGACCCGCTCGCACGCGTCTCCCTTGTCACCCTGCCAGATTTTGACAGTAAGCGCGATTATCGAACAAAAATAAGAGTGCTGGTAACAGCGCAATGTGCGGACACACAGGCGACCAGAATGCACCCAGTGCGAGTGAATTCACTCCTTGCCTTCAGAATCTTTCTCAACCCAGAATTGATATCCATTCTCAAAGTACAGCCCCCACGAGGCTCTGAGAGCAACGCAGAAGGCTGTGACAGGTGCTTACGACTGGCAATTGTTTCAGCTTTACCTTTCAGTCGCCCAGCGACCAAATACCCTCACTGCCGTTCCTCACTGCAGTTCGTGGGGATCCTCGCAGTGGTGGAAAACTCAGAAAAATCTCCCTGAGATGTCAGTGACGTACTTGGGATGCAGGGACGACCCAAACAACTTCTAGGTTAAATCATTCCTACTTCCTATTCAATCCCGGTGATAGAGTATGGATCTCGGGGTAGTCAAAGCCTAACCTGCACCACCTTACGATCGGTTGGCCCTCTGGGCAGGGATTAATTGAATATTGGTCATACAAGCCAGCGATGGTTAGCGTGATTGGTTGTTCTGAGGATTATGTGATGTTAGGAGACGCAAGACGAGGAAGTTGGTTCGCTGACCAGGTCTTGCTCGGTTGCGCTTTCATGAATTCTAGCCCTGCAGTTTTCGTTGAACAAATTCTGAGGGAGAAACGGTGACCACCCATCTCCACGCACAACTCTTCTATGCACCGTCAATATGTACATAGTGCAATAATGTACGTATTCATTTTAGCCTAATCTGTATATATAAAAATGAATGTCTGTATGTATGTGTGTGTATGTGTGTGTGTGTGTATCTATGTATGTTCCGAATAGAAATCGCGGAGAGTTAACCAATCGGGACCAAACTTTGCACACGTATACAACTCGGGCCGGCGGAGGTTTCAGGCTACCTTAGGTTATCGATTGATTATCGATTTATCGATTTTATTGATTTTTCGCAA
>JARK01001344.1:2921795-2934847 GCA_000688135.1 Ancylostoma ceylanicum
TCCCACCCACTTTCTGCGTCCGCCACTGCAGTCCACCTATGCTGATCTAAATGATTCTGAATTCTGAGAATTCAACTACATAGCTATATCTTGGAATTTTTTAAGTTTCTCCAGATATAGCTATGGAGTTGAATTCTCAAGATTCAACTACATAGCTATATCTGGAAAACATAAAAGTTGGAAATCTTCAAGTGTGACGCAGTGGTAAGAGGCTTGCTGCGCACAGTAGTGCATGAGGTTGTACTAAAATTGCTATTTCACATTGCTAATGAACTGTACGTACATACATATACATATACCAAAGCCCCATCCTGGTGAATAACACTAGCTATCCTCGTAATCATTGTACAAACTATAATAGAATCTTGGAATAGAACTAGTTTAGTTTCACTACTTTTTACTATTTTTTTTCAAAGAGGGGAGAGGGCGCGGGCGTGGTGCAGTGGTAAGAGGCTCGCTGCGCACCCACACGGTCTATGGCCCAATCGCACCCGTGGCCTACCAAGTCATCCATCCACCCGTGTCGGTAAATTTGTACCAGAGGAGTCGATGCTCAGATGAAGTCGAATGCGTGGCGCATCCACATGACGGGATTGATCAACGCCGACCACTTTATTATTTATTGGGACAATCCCCAAGGTTCCAAAACGATCGAAATCATAGACGCGAAAATTTCCGTGGGTGCCTTCATTAAGTTTTACCATTCCCATGGGCATTTCTGGATACCGACCTAGGAGCACATGTAAAGATTCGGGTATTTATTTGGATCGTGGAGCAGAGAATAAGCAAAATTGAGACCAATTGACGAAGAAGGGCGGTTAGTCCGTGCGTCAGAAAAAAAACTTCGAGAAAAAGTGGTTTTAACATCAAAATTCCAATCCGAGATGATGGTAGGCGACAAGACATGTTGTTTTTTGACCATTCATCAGGCGGTGGTGGTTGTAGTGGAACCAATAAGCGAAGTGCAAGATCTTGCGATAAAAGTTGAGCCTCCCTCGGTTGAAGCTGTGTCTAAAAAGGTGCTGCGGTATGAGTAGCATTCTGACATGCGACACCCAAGAATGAAAATGTAAAACATCCAGAGCAGTTAACATTTACGTGATACGAACCACAGCGCCTCCGCTCGGTAGTCCAGTATGTTATGCGCTCGGTCACGCCGTCGCTTCGAATCTGAAGAATAAACTAATGGACAAGTGCAGTAAAAATTCCAGTTGCTCAGGGCAGAAAGGCCCGCATATTGTAGCACTTCGTTGGATAAAGCTTCGAACCAGATAGGTTTCACTTCGTTTTGCCGGTTTGCCTTGCTGCACTGCTCTCAAGAGTACTATGATTTATACTACTACTATGATTTAGACAAGAGTAATATTATGTTTTGTTTTTTTTTTCTCAAGAGTAATATTATGATTTGTTGTCTATCTTACTGCGATTGAAATTATTTATTCTTCATCGCACAGGCACACAATTAATGTGTTGCTGGTTCTCCGAGCGTAGAATCTTGAAGAACCGACACTCGCTGAATAGGTGTGTCCATCTTCCAGCTACATCCTCGGTCCTCACTGTCTCCAAATCCGCCATTCGAGCTTCGGTGGCAATTGAACTGACATCGTGCGTAGTCGCAGCCGGTCCGTCGTTCCTGGCCTAGGGTCTACGCCAGCCAACGGCGTGTAGGACCAGATTTCTTCCTCCTCGGTGTGGCGGGGGTGGAAGCCTCCAGTGCTATTGAGGTACGCAGGAGTCAAAACTGTATCCTACTGCACACACGGGATAAATAGGTTGACCACGTTGGGACATTCGTTCAGAGCTATATATCTCGAAGATCGCGCTTATTAGTGAAGACCCAGACCCGAGAAAACACTCTTGCCAATGCGGCAGGTACACCTGCACGTACCCTCGACGTTATTTTGGCCGTGATCCTCTCAGACAGACTCTTCAGTCACATCTCTCGGTTATTTTGAGGTTTTCATTAGTGAAGAGACCGGAACGGCGGCACAAGTGCTTTGCTGGAAGCGGAGGCGTGCGCAACTGAAGCTGCGGACGGCTGTGACGCACAGCATTTGCACATTTGCTGAGACGATACATGCCATTATAACGCTACATTTTTCGCAGAAAAGTACATTTTAGTGAATGTGCTTGAAGGTGTCAATAGGCGTAATTTTCTTCAAAGTCAATTACAGGAAATTTCAGTAGAATTCTGGATTTTGCGAATTTATCATCACTCACTCGAACACTTCAGAACAGCAAGCGAGAGGATAATACGAGGATGATATCAATAAAGTGTGTGGATGCGCAGACAATCAAACTGCCGCGTTGCATGTGATGTAACGCGTTTGAGGGGCCCCGGCCACCGAAGTCTCCTATAGCTTCTATTTATACGAAGAGTGTGTTTTTTACCTTCAAATAGACATAGAGAAAACGGGTTCTCTTTTTTCATCACTATAGAGTAAAACTCATTTATGTGTGTGTTTGTTGGTTATCGCTTATATCTCACCATCCAACCGACAAACACACATGAAACCTATACCGTTCGACTCAGAATTGTGCCCCGTAGTGTGAAAATCTTTGTCATCTGCGCAAAGCGCAGCTTCGCCGCGAGTCGAACGGTATAGGTAACATGTGCAAATGTCTATGATTCGTCTACCACAGAAGAAGCGGAGAGTTTATCTACTTTTTATTTGTTTACTTTTTCGAATATAAGTTGCTATGAGTGGTTATTCTCTCAGGATTCTGTCTGCGGTTACTTGAGCGTTTTCGAGAGTGTTAAATGCGGTGAAGAAGTTTCCATGCGGAAGCGATTACCAACACACAATTTGATTACATCCCTACAAGTGCTCCGACTCACCTTCGGCGAGCCTTGCAACTCTTGGCTTCACCCGCTTTTGTTGAAAATTATTGGTACTTCAGTACCGAGGTCCCGCGAAGCGGGCAAGTGCGAGACTCGCCGGATGCGAGTCGGAGCACTTGTAGTTGGTAACGTTATTCGCATTAAGGAGTGTTTGAACTACTAATTATGATTATGAATGTTACTGTGCGGGGAAGGGAGGTAGGCTCGCTAGAGCTTTCTCCTGATGTACTGTGAAAATCAATGATCGATTACTAACCTTCATACTATATCATCTTTTTGTTGGTTGCCCCTGTACCCTCTCCAAATAGCCAGTAAGCACACTCAAAATTGGAAGATTTATTTGTTACTCAATTAGTCTCATGCAATCTACCCGCCAGAGTGCACACCATATACGTTCAAGTTTGTTTTTCTGTTTTACCTGGTTGCCAGTACACCGTTAACTATTTCGTTTAAGGAAAACCGTAGTCAGGTTACCCTGGGATGCATTGCTAGGGAGGAGAATACCTAGTTTCCGAAAATGCACCCTTGGGCTACTCACATAGACCGAGTGAGCGGAGGCATCTCTCCATTGCTTCGGCCTGGCATAAACGGTCTATACTTTTTCGTTTATTCGCGAATGTGTGCTGTCGAACTTCGCCTGGCCACTTTGAACAAATTGGTGCGGACATTGCCTCAGTATACACAGTTATGAGACACATTTTGGTTCAATGGAATCATAGCGTGCTGTTAGATTAGACCGGATGGTACAGGGAGTGCTGCATTAATTTGTGTTGGTATACGCTATGTTTTTTTTTCCAATTCCATTGGAAAACCTTTGAGTGCCTTGAATAAATAAAAAATGTCCTGTATCGTAGGGCTTATTTCTGCTGAAATTATGAAAGAGAATCCGTTGCTAGGATACGGTGCAGATTTCCTACACTTTTAGGCCCTGCAGAAGTCAATGTTTATTTATTTCAGACGAAGAGAGTTTCCATACGTTTCCATATACGTACATATGTCTATATGTTTCCGAACCTTGAGTGTGTTGATGATGCTAACACTGTCAAAATGTCAGATCCATCGAAATACCTAGTGCCGCGCTGTAAATGCCAGTTACCCAGCAGATCAAACCGAGTGTTGTACAATTTATAACAGGAAGCCTCTATTATTTATTCCACCTCTATCTATGTATATCGCGACGGAACGACTTACATCGATCTGTACATATTTGTACAGAGTTCAGCAGTACGCCTGATATCTCCAGTCTTACTTAGATCTGCAGCATAAAAAAGCTTCAGAAAATGAGCTTGCGTAGTTGAAGCATTACCTAACAATGTTCTACAGTATTTGGTAGCTTAGAATGTGTGCCTTGCATGACTATGTCTTCAAAGGTGGCACTCGCGGGAATTTTCATGTTTGAGATTTCGCTGAATTTCGAGGTTATCAGGGACGATTAGCTGATAGTCAATGATGAAACAGTGTGAAACACGCCGGAAAGTGGGAAATAAAGGCACTGTTCCCCATGCGTCTAAAGCGCGGACGAGGTTTCCGCTGCAGGCATGGGTGCTTAACGTCACGAAATCCTGTGTATGATTAATCTATGTAGAAGAATGGCAGTCGCTCAGAGGTACAATTTTCTCTATAACCTCCAGTTTCGACGCAGTTACTACGGTCATGGTGTCAATGGCACTCTCCGTACTATATGTACGTTTGAGAAAGAGAAAAGAATAGATTATGAAATCTTTCATAAATGGGATTTCCTCCAGCATCTGTGATGCTTTCCTGAGAAACATAATCCCTAGCGCTTGATACTCTTCACATCGATCGCATAAATGGATTCCGTCTTTGGTTCAGACTGATTCAGTATCGAAAACAAAAACTTAAGGGACGTGCGGCATAAGAACCGTCCAGACGTCGAAAAAGAGTTCGTAGGCAAATCACGACAAACACGAAGGCCAAAGTGCGACCGATCTCACGAGCTCGTTTTTTAGAGATTGTTCGGCCGCGACGGCTGATGATGAATGTCTGCTTGCTAGAACGCTATTTTTATTAGCACAGAGCCGTCTGAAACGTTCCGCCTGAGAAAAGAATCGTCTGCTCGCGCTGCCGTTGGTCTTACATGCAGTGTTGCATACAAAGACGTGTATAGTCATGATCATTCTGATCCAGTGGTGTTCCTTATCGGCCGTATCACTATACTTTCACCTATCACCAGGGCGAGCTGGTGCGAGAGCGTGAGCGTAGCGGTGGTGCTCAATAAGAGTTTCATTCCACTAGTGAATGGAGCTATTCCCGGCCGAAAACAGTTACCCTCACTAATAAATGAAAACATTCTAGGCTCACACCGCTACGCTCCCGCCATTGCATGAGCTCGNTCACTAATAAATGAAAACATTCTAGGCTCACACCGCTACGCTCCCGCCACTGCATGAGCTCGCGTTGGTGATGCGTGGCGATATTAGTGATATGGCCGCAAAGGAACGGCATTGAATCAGGATGACCATTACTATACTCACCGTTTTAGATTGTTCGTCATGATAAACGCATAAAGAGGTACGGCTGTATTTCCAGGAAAAGATGATGTTGTTCTGCACTGCTGTCTGGATGTTTTCGGCCACAATCTTTTCCAATATCAAAGACTAGTGAAAGACCAATAGCTCGAAAGTGGCAATTCGCAAAAGATGCGTGCGCGCATCACTCAGACATTCGCTTGGGAGTCCCGCACTACAAAACGCTTTCTTATCACTTTCGGGACAAAATCAGGAGCTCCGGCGGGAGACATTATTTTGGTTTTGTTGCGGGATTAACCGGAGAATGGTGCGGGTTTGTTTTTGCCACGTGGTAACCCTTATCAAATGAGGGGTATAAAAGGGCCTCACTTTGCAGGTAGGCTTCAGTCTACTCTCCGCTTCGGCGGAGAGGAGTCCTACGGGACTCGTCTGGCCTGCTGAGGCCCGATTAAGACCGTGGCCCAGTGTGAAGACCAGGCGAGATGCGTGGGAAGCCGTCGCGCTCGGCCGTGACGCGGATGCGAAATCCGCTAGTAGCGGCCGGCGTTGGCCCACGGACCGCATACGCGTTGCGGTCACTGTGCATTTTTGTTTTCTTTCGTTTTTCAGTTTCGGGACAAAATCCGGTCTCCCGCACCATGATACTGGTATCATTTTCGGACAAAATCCGGTCTCCCGCCGGAGCTTTGCGGGACAAAAACTCAAAGTTTTTGATGACCCCCGCTCACCCTCGAGCGGGAGTCATCATTTTGTAGTGCGGGACTCCCGAGCGAATGTCTGAGCAGCTGAACACATTCATGAGCGGAAGGAATGCGCGACCAGTGGCCGCCTAGTGGTAGTTGGTTTTATCCTTGCTACGCGACGTTGTGGGCGCCCGTCCTGCCCTGTTTATACTATTTCTCTCGAGAACGGCGCGATTAGCCGAATTCACGTCGCGCCTGTTAGCAGACGTGATGTGACGTTGTTTAGTGGATATGTTCGCTGCTTCCTCATTTTGTTTTCATGCAGTATTCACCTAAAATCTACGGGACTGGAGGACTGTTCTCAAAACGCGTAATCCTTGATGGGTTGAGGTTTTGTCTGATCTCATTTATATTCTCCACTGTTAGATGATTGTCGAATATGATCACTTTCATCTCCTTTCATGAAATCGACTATGCAGTCCGCAGTTTTTATATTTGGTACTAAATAAAACTTAACATTTTTAGTACTTTTCAAAACTCTGTGGATTGGCGTACCTGCTCGCTGAATGCAAGCTCGTTATTATCTGCACTGCTTTGTTGGGTTTTAGCAAGCATGTGCGTTTTTTTTAACCAGCAGACTCATTTGTGTCATTGGCACACCACGTTGCTTAGGTCGAAATGATTCTCTTCCCTAGCGGGCGCAGTTGGCAACCATGCCATTTCTCTCTGTCTGGCGCAGGTCGCGTTCACGTTCTTCCAATTTGCTTCCAAAATCGATCTATCCAACGCATGTTTGTTTTCCATGTGGACGTTTTACTGTTCGTTGGTACCAATACAAATTTTGCACTGTCCGGCAATTGTCCCTCATTCCGGCGACGTAGCCTGCCCATGTCCTTTTCTTTTTATAGAGCAAGTTGACAATATTGTGGAGTTGACCGAACTCTCTTGATTCTTCGTCCCTTATATGCTGCTTTTTACTTACTTCCAGCATCCGCCATTTCATCACCATTTATGTTACTTGCAAGTCACCGTTCTTACTCAGACAAACCCTCAATGGCCGTGCGCACCTCATGGAGGGCTCCGTGAGCACTGCTTCGCTTCACGCGGAGCAGAAGGAAATAGTACAGCTTCGAAAACGCAGGTTGCTAAAGTTGCTCGGTTTTGCCGGAGCAGAGCTTCGCAAGGCGCGGAGCAGGCGAGAGATGATTCTCGAAAAAGGCAGATGACGAAAGACGCTCGCTCAGCGCTTGAGAACACACTTCCCTTGCAAGAAAACCTGCAAGAAATCAGAGGGACTCCGCCAGTCGGTGGCACGTGTAGGATGAGTCAAGTCGAGGGGCTAATTTTGTCCACTCGCTAGCGTCTCTGGAATCGGAAGGCATGGCGAGCATTTTGCAAAGGCGGTCCATGTACCACCCGAACTCTCAGGTGGACTCCTGTCGTTCAATAACATGAGTTTCCTGTCGAGGTTGGTCATACCCCGGAATCGGCCGGTTGTGGCGTCATCGGTGGGCTCTCGCACCGAGTTCGCTGGGCGCGCGCGACAATCTCGCTCGTCGCAGGGCCTTACCTGCGCGGCCAGCAAGACTGTCGCGCGCGCCGAGCGAGGGTTTGTCTGAGTAACCTTTGGCAAACTCCATCCTTCACATTTATAGAGCAATGAGGGCAACAAGCAGCTGTGGAACGACTGACTCCTATCTCCTTTTTTTGTAAGAAGAACATCGACTTGTGAGAATGCTGTCCAGCCTGCTTTCCGCTGTCGCAAGAGCTCCAGTCACAGGTCGTCGTTCATCCTGATCGCTTGGATAGGGGAAACCTAGTGCTCGGCTCGCTCGACAATCTGGTCGTTCAATTTGATTTCGAAGCCTTTACAATCAGCATTTTCCATCGGTTTTACCAGGATGTACCTTCAACCAGATACAGTCCTTCTCGAAATATAGAGGGATCGCGCGACTGCACCATCGCGGCGGGATTGTGCAGTCGCAACACCAAGCAACCGCATCCACAATCTTTTCGACAGGGACTATACTCTCCGGGGGTGGCCTTACCCCATCTCTTAGCTGGTGTCTGGAGAAGCGGTTCGACCTCTCAACACTGCTGTAGGTGCCACTGGAGTACGAATCGCCTGAACGACACGCTTCCATTTTTGACCATTTGCAGCTATAATTTTAGCTCCAACGATACTGCACCGTAGTGTCTTCAGATCTGCCTCAACTTGCTTGATCCAGGCTCTCTTTGGTGCCGCCCGCTGCACTTTCCACTGCGTACGTCGTTTCCTCCACAAAAGACTGCGTGGCAGTCGGATGGTGTCCATTCTGCAGACATGTGAAAACCAACGTAGTCTTCGTATTCGGATTTGCTCTTCTATTGTTGGTTGGTGTCCACAACTGTCACGCAGCGAGGTGGCATATTCAGTTGACGGGAGTTTCTACGTCTTCAGAATCCCGCATTCGGTCCAAATCTTCAACCCGAAGATCTAAACTGCTGCTGCTTTCAAGTTCTTGCATCCTCGGCCTCTTTCCAATTACACACATGCACATTGATTCATTTTTTCAACTGATTATGAGCTCGATTACGTGTTCACTCACATTATTTGAATTAATGTTGATATGAAATCCTCTTCCATTTATGCCAATCACTTGCACAGGACTGTCGAATATTTAGATTTCGAATCGTCTGGAATATCTCGTTTGCTGGTAAACCTCTCGTTCCAGGAGTAGAAAGCAATCTTTTTCTATCGCGCCGTTCCACTGTGATTCACATCGGACGAGGAAGTGTGGAAGGGCACCCTTTTTGGCCAGACGCAAAAAAGTGCAGGTGTGTCGATAATGATCTGTGTTAGTTCAGCCTTTGCAAGTGAATCCGGCGGTTGCAGAAAAACAAGCGCGGAAATATTCTGCTAAATGCTGCTGAACGTCTTTTTTCTTCATTGGATCTTTTGCTAAAGGCAGCTCATGGAAATTTTCATTTGTGAGAATTGTAACAGTAGGGAGACATCAGGAACTGCAAAAGTGGCGGCACCCACGGCCGTCAGGAGCTGCACTTGGAAGCAGCATTCACGGAAATTCTCTATTCTGAAAGGAGTCGCTTACTGTGAGGCTGGCCACTGGACAATCACAAGAGTAAGGTGAATACACTAAAAAGCCGCGTACATGCGAAGATGCTGCGGTGGACACATCTGCCGACCTGGACAGAAGGGTTCCGTCGCACCAGTCAACGCTGGTGTGTACATGGTCTAGCGCAGAAAATGGAGTGTGGTGTATAGAATTCGTGCATTTATCAAAATTTCGTGGCGGAACCCATGAGCAGAACACTCGTCCGCGCTTCCAGTGTGTGCTGCCTTTGAAACGCCGCGGAGGCTACGTGAGTGCTGCTATCGTCTTGTACTGGATTCTGTGAATGCACCCGAACTAGAGGCAGAATATCCGAACCCTTACCATATTTCTAGTCAGCATCTTCAGAAACCCCTTTACGCAAGTTTTCAGAAAAATCCGAGAGTAGAGCCAAACTTCAAAGAAAAAATGGATAGAATCGATAAAATCGAAAATACATATCATACAAAGCGAGTATGATAATCGTGATCCCTTTACTACCCCTGTATGCAAGTCTTCAAACAATTTCATGCTTCCGAGTTAGGGATCGCTTGGTAGGTGGGGCTACTAACATATAATGCATAGTACCCTCTTTTCCTGTATCCTGCAATCGAACTGGTCTAATTTAGATGGAAAACTTTAATACCTCACTCCAGTGGTTCTCGGATTCCAATGTAGAGTGAATTTCCATGTTTCCCTTATGACATGACCAAATCCACTATAAGCAACAGAACAAAAAGCGGTCATGAGGCATAACAACGCCGAATTGATGACCAAACATCCATATACGAAGCTTAACTGCAGCCCACTGCATCGGCAACAAATCGTTGGGTCAACATCGAAGAGAACTCATCGCCATTGGTTGTACGAGTTTTCGTGGATGTTTGATCAACCCACACAAGGCATGTTCAGACATCAGCAAATACAATTACCGCTTAGTTGAGAAATGTGGAAAAGCAATCCGAGGGCATCGACGTTCTTATGATTGTTTGGCCACGAGGGCATACTTCTCCAGACAATCCCAGCGTTGGCGGACATGGCGAAGGATCGGTCTTCGCGCTGTCTCTTTGCTCATGTGTAAACAGTGAATGAGACGAGGAATGAGTGAGAAGGTGCACTTTTTTGCGATCTTTTCCTAGATGCTTCCATGGAAATGAAAACTCGGATACAAAAATAAATGATTTGTGGACAGCTAGCGTCGATAGAGCTGGCGAATTTAAGGATTTGAGCACGCGCAGCAGCGCGACTAGCTAGAGACTAGCGCGAACGCCGCTACCGAGAATCGTGACCAGAATCTGCCGCTGCAGCAGTGATTAATTGTGGCAATGTTTAGTGTTTCTGATTGTAATTAATGGTGCTAGGACAGAACAAACAATAAATGTCCCTAGGATTCCCTGTCAGGACAGCGTAAGTCATCCACCACAGCGCACGGCACAGTTGTGCTCGGGTTGTGTACAAATTAATTTCGTTTTTTGATGGTTAACTTCGAACGTTTATAACTCAGCTCATACGGAATTTTACTGAACAAAATATGCACCATTAAAATCTACACATCTCTGCCGACGTTTCACAAGGTCATGAGTTCCCTTGCTATAGAGATCCGGAGTCTTGGAGGCAGAAAACTCGCTGAAGGCATTTTCAGCATCCGTCTGATTCTTGAGCACTCTTCCTCTGATGAATTTGTCGAGGTGCTTGAAAAAGTGAGAATCCGTTGGCAACAGGTCTGGTGAGTATGCTGGATAAGGCAGTATTTCGTGACCCAGGTCGCTTAACTTCTGGGATGTTTTTTTTTCTGTAAAACGTGGAGTCTAGCGTTGAGAAAGATCGGATATTTTCTGTTGACAACCGCTGGGCTTGCACGCGCCAGATTCTTATGCATTTTGTCTAATTGGCGACGGTAGTTACCCGCATTGATGGTTTTGCCCGCTTTTAAGAACTCATAATGCAAAAGCAGAATTCCACCAAACAGTGAGCATATGTAGTCTTCGTCTCGAGCAACTTCTTCGGAGATTGATTTGGGGCCCACCTCTGTACAACCATTGGAAAGACCGTTTGCGGTTATTGTACAGAATCCACTTTTCGTCGCAGGTTACGATTCGGTCAAAGAAAGGATCGTTCTTATTCCGCAGAAGCAAATCCGATGAGATCTGATAGCGCCTGAGCATCTGTTCAGTGTTTAGTTCATGTGACACCCATGGATCCATTTTCTTCATCTTCCCCAAGTTTTTCCAAACGCTTGACGACAATAGAAAATGACGGTTGAGAATCTTCCGCTAGCTAACGCACAGTTTTTCGTGGATCCGCTCCCACCTGAGACTTGAAGACGTCGTCGTCAAATTCACAGATCAGACCTCGACCAGGTTCACCTTCGAGGCTTGTGTCCCTGGATCGGATTTTAGAACCAGAGTTGGGCGGTGCGTTAGGTCAAAACTGACCTGCAAAAAAAACGCAACTAATTTGTACACCGCCACATAGTAGGTTGTTACATAAGGTTCTGCTGCTTTTGCATGGGAATTTTTGAACGCCTGTACTAAGTGAGTACCAATTAAATTTTGCACATGTCTTACATATTTTAAAGCGCATGGACTCACAAACATCACCGAATGTAAATCTTAATCTGTCGTCTTGTTTTGGAAATGCAATTAATTTTGAAATGAACCCATCAAAAGGCAGATTCGGTAACAGCACTGGCACGAATAATATCTGTAAAAACGGCAGAAGTCCAGCGATCATTCATGTGTGTACTTCGACCTATACTTGTGCCCATAATTGTTTGATTTTTAATAAAAGTTTCTTGATGGAAATCTCAAAACAGCGGAAACTTATGTAACAACCTAATAGTTATGTATTCCGAAGCGTTTTTTTTTATGTTCTACAAATCTATTTACGTGAAATCCTAGATAACCCGACTGCTTTGCATACAGGCGTCACCTACGAGGGTTGGAAATGAAATTCTCTTTTGATGGTAAAATTAATTTCCAACAACCACTTTGGCTCTGCTCCCGCTTCTGGTCGAAGAGAGACTGAGGCAGCTCTAGTCAGTTGCACCTTGTTATCAGAAGACGCAGAGCCTGGCAGCTGCTACGAATTTAGTCTAGCTACCTCTATTATGGCAACTTCCACATCGGCTCTGCTTCATTCGAGCACAAACGCTGGGCCTGATGATTCTGCCGCAATGCTCAAAAAGATAAAAGAAGTGTGGAAGAATTCGTACTTGGTCGAGGGAGGCACCATTTCAGCGAGGCTAGCCAACAGAAAAGATCCAGTCAATAAGGCAAAATCTTTCAGCTCCACTACAAGTCACTTCCCATAATACTGAAGTTGTTAGGTCTGCTATCTCAAAGACAGGATCATAAATTGCTCCTGTTTTCTTTACTTAGAATGGATGCGGAACCATTTTTCTTTCTTTTTTTTTTCTGAATTAACGCTAAAATCAAGTATGTGAATATTTTCCTGCCGCTCGCACATTTTGAAGGACAACAAATGCACCCTCGAATGTAATTAGACACTTGTTCAAACGGTTGAGAGGCGGGAAAACGAGTGAATTCAAAAAGTCGCTGAAGCTCGTTTGACATTTGCCACCCTCGTGGCTGGTCGAGTAGCGCAGAGAGACCTAGTCCACATAATCGCAGTGAACAGTGGCTCCATCACGTTTCTGAAGCCACAGCGCTGTATTCCCGCTCGCACCATCCGCCTGGTAGCTTTGGAGGAACTGCACTTCTTTTTTATGACTGCTTTTGCATCACTACCATGAGCTGGAATAGAACTCCAGCAGGTTCTTATTTCATTGGCTAACGCGCTGTCCCTCGAAAAAATACGCTTGGAGTGGATGTTCCTGATTGTCATTATAGGTCGCATTCGTCGTTTAAGTCTGAGATTTTTTCTTGTGGTAGGGAGTCAACATAGTTAGCCGCGGGCATGACAAGTACACCGTGGGGTGGTGGGG
>JARK01001344.1:2954282-2976094 GCA_000688135.1 Ancylostoma ceylanicum
GGGAAATTGAGCTTTCAATTGAGAATTTAAAGAATACCAATAAAAATGAGTGATCGTTATCATCGTCATTTCTCCAAGTCATTTTGTGGATTGTCTGAGTATCAGCTACAAGATCCTTCCGCCATTCGAGGTGATCGAGGACATTTTTTGATTTTTCGACATTTTATTATAGCAGCGCTAGCCTCAATGATATAATAACCATCGTGGCTAAAAGCTAGAAAGAATTCCATTGAATTCCACACAAATCACAGTTTCTTCACCTTCTTGACTTTTTTTGGAGTAGCTCTCTTCTCAAACATCGCAGGAATACTTCCTTTCCTTCATGCTCCTTCAACGTGTTTAACATTTTCATTTGGCGAGCACTACTCTACATACCACACCCCGGGTAGAGGAGATCGCGCGAAAGATCGCAAGTTTTTTTTTTCATCGTTCTTCCCCGCAGAGACATTTCCTGCATGGATTTTGCACTTGCTGATTCATTTTCAAATTGACCTATTTTGTCCATGGCTCTCTCGATTCATGCTCCCGTCTGCCTCATAAACAAGGCGTGCTGCAGTTGTGTTCATTCAATGGTGCGAGAAAATCAATGTTTCGAATCTGGATTATTCCTGCAGAAATTCGTCATGATCGATTGCACAGTGCGTTTCCGCATTTTTCATTTGTTTTCATCATTCCAAACCAAATCGGCGCGTGGAACAGTATCAGCACGGGACAGTCTGTCCTTTCTGTCTAGCCTGCTTCTAATCCCCGCGAGCTTTCCCGTAATTGTAAGAGGTGAATTGTCTCACGTGGTGATAGAAAAGCATCTTTAGTCCATTATCTCACTTCCAATCTTGTTAGCATGCGTTTATTAGCACATGCTTTGCTAAAACATTCTTACTGTAGTTTTTGCTTTACGTATAAGGAACATTATCCATCAAAGCAAGACTCAAAGTTTGCTGCACATATTTGATCACAGGATAGCTCAAAATCTCGCATAGGAGGGGACATTGTCGCGTGAAAACGCCACATCTCGTTTTGAAGTATCGTTCATCAGTTTCAAGACAGATCCTGAGACGCTACATAGTTGAAATCACAAACGGTGACAAGCGAATGCGGTCACATTTTCCTCTAATTTTTGAAATAACCATCAGCGAATCCAAATTTCGATGTGATACAGAGCAAGTCTACGTCTCAGATACTCTCAAACCCTTCTAATCCTACTGGCCTATCGTGGAAATTTGCAGGTGCTGAAGTTTATTCTTATTCCGGTTCCTGACCAAACGTGACCTGCGAAGAGGGGCGCTAGGCCGTTAAGTTCCGTAAAATACCTCCCAATAGAGTTTGACTGCAAGGCAAAGCAAGTCCCTATAAAGGCAAGAAGCATGTTTTTACCATAATTCTTAGCCACCCTATTCCCGAATAAATTTCCGGAGGGAGCGCAGCAGAAAACCGGAAGAACCGGCCGGTAACCTGCTGTTCTTCCAGTTTCCTGCTGCGAGTTTCGCGATCTTCTGTCGCGGTTCTTCCCAATTTCTACTGCTCTCATTCCGAATAGCTGCCGAGGTTCTTCCGATTTCCTTCTCTTGTCTTTCCGAACCATTCTCTACACAAATCCCCAAGTTTATCTCTGCTTCTCTCGCTTCTTAACCACACGGCCGAGATGTCTTCCTGCTGCGGTTCTTCCGACAGTTTGTAGGAATCAATAGATCAAGTGATGCTCAAAACACTACAGCGAATCATTCGCCTTCCATAACCTGATGTCTCAGGTTATGATTTTCAGCAGTCAGCTGCAGATTTCTTGCAATAACCAATGTGATTTAAACATTTATGGATTATGCTAGAAGAAGCGTTGTGGTTACCAGATATGGGAATGAAAAAAATATTTGTTCAAGGAAAGGTCATATTTGTTATGACATTTCTGTCTGCTCAATATCCAGTGTTATTAGTAACATTTATTCGTTCATTTCCTCTGGGAGTACAACCATTTTCTAAGAGCTAATTGTAACATGCCATTCTAGGCAGACATTACCTGTACACTCTTTTTCTTGGAGACCCCGATGACTTGTACAAAACATTGTGCGAACGCCCCAAGGTCAATTGTTCTTTCCATGTGCACTCATTCTGTTAATTTTATTAATACATTTCCCTTCTATGAATCGCTAATCCGCCTTTCTTGTCCTTACTCCCGCTTTTTCCAGCAGCGAATGGTGGACAAGTGTGTGGCCGAGGATGGTGACGAACAAGAAGCGTCCTGCAGTGATGACGCTTGCTGTGTGTGCTTATCCAGAGTTGCCACCGTGCATGCATATCCCTGTGGACACAAAATTAGCTGTCGTCTGTGCGCCACAATGATGCTGAAGGTGAATATTCCATTAAATTCAATTTACATGAGATCACCTATTGATCTATACAAGCGGCGATGTCCGTATTGTGGAATAGAATGTTGACGCATTTTCTCTCACTAAATTTTCTTAAAATTTTAATCAGCCTATTTTATTCTTTTTCAATATTTGAAGAATGGTGCCATTTTCAAACTTGTGAAGCTGTGTGCAAGCTCGGAGGATTGACCGTAATGCCGAATTTCGCAGTGGGCCTTCCGATTGTCTTTAAAAATTGTGGAAAGCAGTCTGTTCCCGAAATTTTTTCCGAGTTTTTTTTTTTGCATGAATAGAATCTATTTTTGCCGGGAACAATATTTGTATTCACCTCCGTTTTCGGGAAGATTTGAAGCTTCCCGCTTCCACAGATTGGACGAGTTTCTCATTTAGAATCGAATTTATCTGGGTATCTTTACCACTACATAATAGCCTTGCCTGCGTTTAGCCATTCCCATAAGGTGCACCCATTTTTACGCGGAGATTTTTGCATGAGAAAACTCGCCCACTTTAGAGGAGCGAGTAGGCGACGTCCTTCGCGAGAACATTCAGGGGCTCAATAATGCCCGCAACTATCTTTTTTGAGTTTTGCGAGCACTTTCTTCTCTCCTCCCCCACCCACCACCTCACGCGCCGAATTCCTTGCGAAAGACAACTTTTTGTATGTGTTAATTAATTTTATCGTTCAAACATTTCGGTCACGTGTGTCTTGAATTATGTGGGATTTACCAAATTCGCTCTGAACACACTCGTCAATGCGCGCTTCTCGGGTGTGTACCATCGTGAGGAAAAACGGGGCGTGGTAGTGTTTTGCGATTGGTTCGTTCAAATCCTCCTCCCGCCCATTTCGGTTGACTTGTTCTCTTCGCGCGAGATTTCCACTATACATGGCTATGCAAAATTTGAATGTGACCGGGACGAGTTGATCGTAAAGGGTGGGAAGACTCCGCCTCGTTTTCCCTCACGATGATACACACCCGTGCTTCTCTTTCTCCTTTTTCGCTTAGGTTTTTTGACCCTTTTCCTAGTTTTTTTTTTCATCTGTGCCCTCGTGTGAAAACGCAAAAGCTTTTTTCCCAGTGAAAGATAACGTGGCAGCTTCTTTGTGCATACTAATAATTGGAATAATCTCGTCTGCTGTCACTTATTTTGTGAATTCCGTTAAATCTGCCAAATTCGTTCTGAAGACCGGTGGCAAAATGTACTTCTTCCTTGGAAAATAGGAACGCTTCGAGAAAGATTTTACAGCTGTGCAAACAAATATTTAAAAAGATGCGCTTCATCACTGATCACATTACGCGTAGTTTGAGTATGCTGGCATATTGTGCATTAGAAATGGACAAAGAATGTAATAAATATTAGCATTGCGCAAATACATTCATTACTATCATAGATTTGAACGATTTCAATGTTACTTATTGTTTTTTTAATAGACTATGTCACTTGTTTTTTTTTTCAAGTAGACTTTCTCTCATTCTCTCTCATTTACAGGCCTCGGCAAAAGCACAGGAGAAACATTTCCGATGTATTATGTGTCGAGCAAATGTCTATAGGCTACGTTACGTTCGTCCAGATCCCGTAGTAATTGTGTGCAAGGTGAGCCCCACCCTATTTCCTCGCTTATTCCGTCTTCTAACTACTGCTTCTCTCCTTTTTTCAACATTTGCTGATGTGTTATTTCCAGCCCGAAGCGCCGTTCGCTCTTCACTGTTCACATCCGAGCGAAATTGGCTCATACAGCCGATCAAGGTCGTCCGGATCACCTACGCCCAGTACTTCGTGTCCAGGATGACAGCGCATCGAATTTTGGCGTCTATGGCCAGATTCCGGATTAACTGAACGTCACTACAGCCTACGACGGTTTGACCCGCCGAATTTGTCGCTTCCACTAATGCACGTCACACATTCCGAAGAACTGACTGATAGAAGTAGCCTTCACTAATGAAGTGTCTTCGCTTTGCATCTAGGTGTTGACTAAAATGTATGTATGTCTGTATTTTTTGCTCAGAGGGTATCCCTCTTAGGTCCTAATTTATCAGACGCCTACGTCAAGTCTTTCCCGAGTGTTTATTGCTAATAATAATTCTGTAAAGTTGTTTTTTGCGTGTTATTGTACTTTTTTTCTGTTTCATAAAGTGATTTTGATCTTTCAGCCTCTGACTTTACTTATTCAACAACAGTAATAATAGGTTTAATCAAATGCAATCATGTAATCTCTAAGGCTTAAAAACTGCGGAAAGCAAAGCAAATAGCTACTTCTGCATACATTGAACTGTCCACGTTCTGAAGTGTGGGTATCGTTGGAAAGCCAACAACCTAATTCGTGCACATTGGAAGAGGAGGTGCCTGCAACGGCAACCCTAATACAACAAGCACGTTATTTCGACTCTTACTATATGATACGGGGGCTGGCTGCAAGGTAATGCAATGTAGCACCCAAGTATGGATCATTCGCCACTTTTCAAGCTCACTGTCGTTGAGAGGAGTCGCGAGCAAATTGGTTCTTGCACTGTTTTTCCGAAGTAACACTATCTTATATTCATTTGATTACATTCTTGATACAAGGTGCTCAAAAATTGTAGGAGTCAGAAATGTCTAGGAACGTTACCTACGGGATGGGTGGAATTGGTCCGCTAACCAACAAGAATCAAGGGTATAAAGCAAAATCTAGTTTAAAAGACATTTTCTGCACTCTGTTGCGTCAACGATCTATGTACATAGCAGTTTCGAAAATCACTGCAAAACATGAGTTTGTTCATCTATTAGGTTGATGCAAAAGAAATGGCGCTCTTTTTTTCAGAACCACATAATTCGGTTTGGACGTAGTATGGCATCTAGATGTAAATATATTCTTGTAGAGCGAAACAAGCTCTTTCGTTCTATATGTATACGAGGTATCGGCTGGGGCAAGGAAACACGAAATAACTGGAAGCTTCCGAAAATCCTGATGCCTGATTTTTGGATTTTGAGGATTTTTCTGTAATACCACAAGCGACACAGTCCAGGATACCTTTTTTGTGATAGGTCAGGACGTCAGTACCTACCCCACATGGGAGACCAGGTGCAACGGGGTTGCTGTTGGTGAAACATAGACGAGCACTTTTTCGAAGCTTTTTCTTCTGTATCTCCAGGATTCTTGGTGGGTGATTCTCCCGAGCTGCTTTTTGGAGACATCACTCTGCGCAATACCTGTTGCTGTTAATTACTTCAGAATGTCGCGAGGGGTCCGCTAGAAAAAAGCTGAAGATGCTCAAAAGCACATTTTCTGCAGCCCAACTTTTCCTTAAAATTTGATTTCGAGAGCTGGTTTTAATGTTGATAATTTCCATGGAAAACAACTGAGTAGTCATTATTTTCTACAGGAAAATTGTAGCATTTCTGCTAGTTTTCCCAGCTTTGGAATCCTTTATCCTGCAAGAAAAAAATTGTCAGACATGATGACCTGAAGACGAAGTTTTTCTTGTTCTTCGATTCTCAGTTTTCCGAGTTCCCTGCGCAGGACTTCGGGGACCTGCCCATACAATAGGCAATGGCCCCCACTAATCAAAGGTATTATGTCGTCTGCCGAGGTTGCCGTCTGTTAGGGTTGTGAGAAAAAAATATAGTCAACACGAGAAAGCGCCATTTCTTTTGCATCAACCTAATATTTACCTACTAGTTACTATATTTCTATGTATCTGCGCATCATGGTTCATGTGTTTGATACCAAATGTGAAGCAGAGAGCGAAAATGTGAAAAAAGTATTAGGTGCTATACTTTGGAATATTCTAAAATTTTTCTCGAATAATCGAATATCAAATTTATTCGATTTTTAATTCTTTCAAATAATCGAATTTCGAATTTATTCGATTTTTCAGTTTTATCGAATAATCGAATTTCGAATTTATTCGATTTTTCCATTTTTTCGAATAATCGAATTTCGACTTTATTCGATTTTTCCATTTTTTCGAATAATCGAATTTCGAATTTATTCGATTTTTCCATTCTTTCGAATAATCGAATTTCGAATTTATTCGATTTTTCCATTTTTTCGAGCAATCGAATTTCGAATTTATTCGAATTTTCATTTTTTCGAATAATCGAATTTCGAATATATTCGATTCGCCGCCTATTTCGAATTTTCGGTTTTCGAATATATTCGATTCGTCATTCATTTCGAATTTTCGAATTTATTCGGTTTCTCAAACTTCGAATAATCGAATAAATTTGAAATTTGGTTTCGTTTTCATCCGATTACTTGAGCAGTTTGACTATTTCGGAAATCGGGAAGTCTGTGATGACCTTAGAATTTGGAGTTATGGTTTTGAAGATTTCTTCTACTACGATAGACGCTCTGCAAGCATGTTCGACTTGAATCATGACATTCTCAAAACTCAAAGATACGAATAAATATACCGGCCGAATCAGTGCTCTAGGGATTCGAGCTGCAATATGGCACCAAATCTTAAAGACAGGGTCTCATCAAGATGGTCTTAGTGTATCTCTTGCTTGAAAAGTTACATACGATGACAGTGACCTTAAATCTTTCCACTTCATAAGTCGTTCTCGAGGCTTATGTAGGAAATCACAACAGCAACACCTCCTTGTTGCCGCATGGAAGTCCTTTTTGACAAGTGTTGCTGTGGTGGATGGTGGGGGCAGTCTTACACAGAGCAGAGCAGAAAATGATACTGCAATCCCATAGCATTTTTCTTTGGCAATCATTTTTCTTTCTTTCTTCGGGGTTGACCTTGAGGAGCACTATCAATGTGGAATTAGCGAACGAGTAACACTATGAAGAGCCTCGAAAATCAGATACACTGCTGATCATTCGTCCTCTGCGGACCATCCAATATTACAGAGAAAAGCCTGGCAGCTTGGAAAGCAGAACTGTGCGGACACAAAATTCCTCCGAATATTCGAAGTAATTCGATTATCCGAGAGAAAGCCGATTCGAAGAATAAATTCGAAAGTAGACCCATTTCGAATATTCGAATTTCGAATATATTCGAAAATTTCGAAAATGAACTTTTTCGAATAGTCGAATTTCGAATAAATTCGAAAATGGACTTTTTCGAATAGTCGAATTTCGAATAAATTCCGAAAATGGACTTTTTTCGAATAGTCGAATTTCGAATTATTCGAAATTCGAATGTTTATTCGAATTTTTTATTCGAATACGTTATTCGGTCCAAAGTATATTGGGTGCATCCTCAATGACTATGCTTAGTTCTACCCCTGGTGAAACAGGTGGAGGACTGTTATACTTTATCAAGACATAAGCACACTCGAATCTGTGCACATGCATGAATGTGTCTTGGAAAAGTCTTGGACGATCAAGCACTGTGCACCATATTTTAGGAGAGAGGGGTTAAAATACATTTGATGAGCTCCAATGCACTGGAGACGAGTACAGCAATCATTTTTTCACGAAATTACGCAGAACCTCTGCAACAAGTATTTAACCAGCTTTTGAAAAACTACTTTCAGATCAGAAACTAGTTCTTCAAAAGCTAGGAAAAAAACCAATTTTCCCTTGCTAAATAGTTGGAAATGAACAGCTCGTAATATAGCCGGTTTGACCACCTGTTCGTTAAATAGCTGCAAAACTGAAGTTCGGTAAAAACATATATTGATTACAACCCATGATCGACTGTCTTTTAACCTTGGCATAATTAATTCCACTTCGTGCAGTGTTTATTCAAGCTGTTTTGAGCCAAGATTGTTAAGTACTGACGTTTATTCTTTCAAGTGGTCAACGTTTCGGCGATCTGGCCTTCGTCAGAGCCTTAACTAGTCAGTAGTACAACTGGCCTATCCTCTCAAACGCCTTGTCTTTATACAGTAATCATTCAGTCAGAGAGCGATGCAACAGCAAAAATGAAATACAGCCTAATCTGTGCTCACCCCAGCTTTCGACAGCGTCGTCGAGACACAGAGCGCTAATGGGGATACTGTACTCCTAGTGATCTTTATGTGTGAGCAGTATCTTAGCATTCGCTTTCTATCGTTTTGCATTTGGAAGTCCTCTCTCTCTTATGTATTGAAAGATGTACCAGCAAGCTGCTTTCGACTCGTGAAGGATGTCCTCTCTCTGAGGCAGAAGATCGTTTCAGAAAGACAGACCATCCACTTTCTACGCCACTGTCAACATCATAAAGTCATTCCTAACTTCAGCTTTGAATCTCGGTCCTAGTTTTGCACCATCTCAGTCAGTCGGACCGCGGGTCTCACGCAAGATCGTTGGCAGCCTCCAATTTGTTCATGACCGTCTGCGATATAAGGCAAAGAAAAAGAAGGGGCACGAGCAGAATCAATCAAATGAAGGTAAAACAACGTTGCCTGCAATACCATTTCCGAGTCTAGCGTTCAAGCCGCAAGAACCAAACTCCTCGGTAGACTGCAAGTTTAGTGTATTTGCGACATCAATTTTCTCAATTTTAGCGCACTATTCGAAGAAGCAACCTCTAACTAATCTTTCCATTGCACAGCGCCGTGGCCTACGCGAACTACGTGATCTTTGCGCGGCAGGAAAGGTAAAGATTTCGACCAGCGACAAAGGAGGGGAATTTGTCGTCATATCACGAGAGCTAGACATGGCAATAACGAAATATCATCTAAAAGGTGATACAACATATGCGCCTTCATCTGCAGCGGAGTTCCAGAAACAATATCGACGGCTGAATAGGGTATGGGTTGAAACAACAAAATCCGCAGGAATACCTAAGCACACAATCGCCCGCCTTAAGAATGATCTACCAACCTGTCCAGTACTCTATACCCTCATCAAAACTCACAAACCTCCTAGTGCAGGACTCGTCTCGAGTGACCCCCACGATTACAATGTAAGAGCTACATATAATCAGTGGAACGGATGGCCCAACGGACAGGATCTCATGGTTGCTTAACATAATTCTTGTCCAATTGCTGAAACATGTCCCTGCGCATCTTTCGAATATGAACATGCTCCTCGAACAACTACGGAACGCTCGATTTGAGCGGAAGAGCATCATAGAATCTTTTGATGCGACATCCCTTTACACCAACATTCCAAACGATGCTGCATTAGAGGCTATATTTGAATTTCTTACGGAATACCAGTATTCCCTCAGCATGTACGGGTTCAGCGTTAGACTACTGATGACCTTACTGAGCGAATGCATAAACTGCTCCATTTTCCGTTGGGCTGGCCACTACTACAAGCAAGTTCGAGGTCTCGCCAATGGACAAAGACTGGCACCAATACTAGCCATCGTTTTCATGTCCAAAGTTGAAAAGCCACTGCTGGAGCGAAAACCTATCTTGTACTGCCGATATATAGACGATTGCTGCATAATATGTCCGACTCAGACAGAGATGGACATTTGCTTCAACCTACTTAACGAGCAGCTCCCTCACATTAAGTTCACCACAAAGAAACTCGAAGAGAACTGGTTGGCTTTTCCTAATGTGCAGATATACTTGACGCAAGGGGAATACAAAACAAGGTGGTACCGTAAGCCCAGCAGTAAAAACATCCTGGTCCACTACCGTTCTGCACACCCTACCTACGTAAAAAGGTATGTTATCAAAAACATGTATCGTACAACTGCAAGAGTAACATCTAGTGCACACGAGCGAAAATGGTCCGTAGACTTGGCCCATCAAATTGCTATGTCGAATAGGTGTCCTGTGAAGCAGAGTCCTGCACCTTTTACCATTCACCGCACATTACACCCGAAGCATAGCTCTGAAAAGATCCCGTTCCGTCTTCCGTTCATTTCAGATGAAATGAGCAGCGCGGTAAGAAGAAGTCTCTGTAAGGCGGGTCTACAAGAAGTGGTGAGGATTGCGGATATACCACCCCCAAACTTGAAACGGCAATTAGTTCGCAATCGCGCATACGACCGCCTCTACACAACATCTGAATGCGTTATTTGCCCATATGGTAGAAATGGTGATTGTATGATGTCTGGAGTAGTTTATCTTATCACTTGCCAGTTTTGCGTGGATGAATACGTGGGAGAGACAGGACGACCTCTTTGCACACGGATAAAAGAACACTTAGATGGGCTTACTAAATCAAGACCTTCTACCCCACTGGGAGCACATCGCAGACTACGTCATGAAAACACTGTCATCCAAATTGGTGTCACGATCTTATCATTGGAGCCCGAGATCATAGCGCGCAAAACATTAGAAGCTTGTTGGATTGCCGCAAAAAGTCCAAAAATGAACAGGAAAGATGAGTGTGTCGCTATCACAAACGAGCTGGCCTTATATCAGGATCTGTGCAGATTTTGATCTACGGGCGGCTTGTTAAGATACTGCTCACATATAAAGATCACTAGGAGTACAGTATCCCCATTAGCGGTCTGTGTCTCGACGACGCTGTCGAAAGCTAGGGTGAGCACTGATTAGGCTGTATTTCATTTTTGCTGTTGCATCGCTCTCTGATTGAATGATTACTGTATAAGGACAAGGCGTTTGAGAGGATAGGCCAATTGTACTACTGACTACTTAAGGCTCTGACGAAGGCGAGATCGTCGAAACGTTGACCACTTGAAAGAATAAACGTCAGTACTTAACAATCTTGGCTCAAAACAGCTTGAACGAACAGTGCATGTGTTAATTGTTTATACCGCTTTATTACATAAAATTTGCGGAGTGGAATCTCTTGTGAGCTTGATTACATAAGTTAGAGGGTGTGCCCTTCCACATTGCTACGTGCTTTATGCCAGTGGCATACTCGTCAGCGACACCGTCGCTGTGAATAAAATGAATGAAAATGATGATAACAAAGTGTTACAAGTTCTCATTTCTTATCACACTATTTGAGTTGGATAGCGTGTTGGTGTTGGATCAGTTGCACAAGAACATTTGGTGGTGAACGGTCGCAGCGACAGCAGAGAGAAGCATGCCACTTCCCTTAGACGGGCTTAGGTGATTACAAATGATTTTGATCTCTATCACCAGAGGCTAGTCGAATAGTTGTTTTCGGGGAAAGGTGATGAAATACTCGCTTTCCACTTCCAAATAAAATACTTGTAAAACGAAAAGCTAGTTGGCAACTATTTTTACAGGGTAGTGATGCATACCAGTTTGCTAGCTTTTTTTTATTAGCAAAAGCCTGCAAACTCGCATGTTTGTTTGAAAGTGGTTTTTGAGAAATCGTTGTTTGCAACTTGCTCCAGGGGTTCTGAGTAGCAAGTTATAGACTAGAGCAATCTATACTAGTCAGACGCACGCGCTCGTTTGTGCAATACTTTCTATGAAGACCGGTCAACGCGGCATGTAATCTGGCACAATCCCACCTCAGAATCGTTCTTGAGATCACCGCATTAGATGAATCTCCAGTGCTAATTAGAATGGTATAAGTGATTCCGTTCAAAGCTACTGAAAAACTCTGTTTTCGGTACCCAATTTTGGAGGAGCCAGTGGCGAAGGGGGAGGCGGGGGGCGGGACCTCGGCTCCTTTCGATTAATTCATTCCCTGTAGCGCGCTTTCAGAGGATGATCTGCATATGTTGAGATGAGCAGGAGAATCACCACCAAACGCTCCAGTACTTCTTTCAAACGTGCTGTCAAGTCCAAGATACAGTGGCGGCCACTTATTTAGCACGCTGGGCGATTAGCTGATGAAAATATAAAATATGTATCTCAGGATTGGAATGAGCTATCAGGACAATACTCGAGAATGTGATAAGGCATAGCGTTCTCCTTCTCGCATCAACTTTGCTGCAACGGTAAATTTTTCTGGATGAAATTGCACTCATTTCTCGCATTTAAAACTAAATGCAGTGCTTTTGGAAATATTTCCGTTTCTCTCCTAGATCACTTTACTGAATCTGGGTTAAATGTGATTTTATTCTCGATATAATTGCACGTTTTGCTATAGTAGTTTCGATTAGTAGTTTCTCACCTGAGCGGAGAGCGAAAATTGTCAACTGAAGTAAAAATGGTGAAAAAAGAAATCACGGTGATTCCAAGGATAAACCAAGTATTTCCAGTCGTGGATTTTTCTCCGATTTGTGTTGCCAGCAGGCAATCAGATACTCACAGGAAAATTCCCAGGCTTGTTTCGTTATTATAGAAAGATTCAATAAGATGAAATTTTTGACGAAATTGATGGTTTGTTTCTGTCTTTGATTCTAGCAGGTACGTAGAGTCCGGTAAAAGCTTTCACAGGGAAATGTTGAAGGGAAACATGCTTAATCTGAATCACTACTCCTTTTCCTTATGTAGTGAGATACAGAAATTTTACAGAGTATGTAGGAAAACCGACGGAATTGAAATTTTATTTTTGAATACATTTTGAACCGACTCTCTGCTCGTGGCAAGCAACAGGAAGGAAGCTCCCATAGTGCCTCAACACATACTCGAACTTGATTTTTATTCCTTATTAAAGGGCTGGGAAATGCAAAAAATTCTGCCTGCTGAAATCGTAGGTGTGCTAAATATGTGACCGCCACTGTATGTGTAGCATAGATCAACTTGATTAATATACTTTTTTTTATCGCAATGGTAACTCAATCTGAACTTGTGATATCACTGAACTGTGTATTCACGACGTTGTAAATAAGACGCAATCAATCAGTCAACAGAGTACATGGTGCGGAAACCCTCCAATTCCGAGCTTGTTGGAGGAGCCAAGGCGGGGTTTCCTGCACTCCATTGCTGAAACGCGGGTTCCATTCTGTTAGGAAGCGGATGCGGAACTCTTTCGATGAGTAAGATTGTCCTCAGAAAATGCGCTCACGGGAGAAATTTAATCAGAAGAAAGTTTGGCAACTTGGCTTAATCAGAAGAAGCGGCATAAACCGTATTTGGCAACTTGGCTTAATCAGAAGAAGCGGCATAAACCGTAAACTACGTAGATTTATTCTAGGAATCGTGGAGCATTTTTACCATTTATGTGGTCACGTAGGTATATGCCTCCTCGATCAAGAAAAAAATCCAAATCTCTCGCAATGTGCCCGAGTGACTGTTCTGCAATCAGCTTAAATGTTCGGAATTTTTGAAGCGGTTCTAGAATGCATTGATGTTGAGCATATTTGGTTGAACAAGGGTACCGCCATGAGCAGCGCTGCCTTTTGAACAGAGCTGACAGAATTCTATTCCAGTAATATATGTAATACAGTAATATATATACAGTAATAATTATATAATAATATAATCTAGCGCCTAATATTCCGACCTCCACCAACCCTCAAAGAGATACTAACCTCGTCACGTTTGTATGAAGACGGGTGCGACGAAGAGGGATGCCGTTACTGCATCGACCAGAAAATCTGCAATTTGCGCGGTACGGTGTATATGATCAAGTGTAAAGGATGCGGACACCGATATATTGGAGAAAGTGGAAGACCGCTGAGAAAGCGGTTGGACGAACATCGTCGAGCATTTGAGCGTCCACAAACCTACCCCAAGAACAGCTTCTCCAGGCATCGCACGACGGTGCACACCCGAGATTCAGCACCCGAATTTGAAGTAGTTGTGCTACACCGTCATCTCGAAAACACCCTCCATAGAAAGATCATGGAGGCTCGTGAAATCAAGCGATACCAACCGGAGATCAACAACAGGGAAGAGTTAGCTGAGGCGCTTCAACTAATTGTTTGACTACAACCGCTATAATATCTTAGGAGTAGTAGCGTTGGGTATAAGTGCATTGTCTCTAGATAACACCAGATACTGCACATGCTTACTATACACTCACATTCACTCCTCTTTCCATCGTACTCGGTCGGTCATGCATGTTAAAACTTGTCCATCTGTATTACGTTGTGTATTGTATTGTATTGTATTGTATTGTATTGTATTGTATTGTATTGTATGTTTTAAGGTCTGAGGAAGGCGCTAAGCGCCGAAAGCTTACTGGAATAGAATAAAATACTAACTCAGAAGCTCTCATCAAACACTGATAAAGAAGATACAACCGAATGAGGCTTCACGACAGCACAATATTGAAAGAGCTGACAGAGTGAGCAGGGGTGCCAGAGACTTACATAGAGACCCTCTGCTAAGCTGCTGTCAGGTAAACTTCGTTGAAGTCGAGCAGTGACCAGAGGATACACATCACTATAGAGTAAAACTCATCTGTTTGTGTGTTTGTTGGTTACCGCTTATATCTCACGATCCAACCGACAAACACACATGAGACCTATACCGTTCGACTCAGAATTCTGCCCCGCAGTGCAACGTCAGGGTCTTTTGCAGCTTTTCCAGAAATCGGTTTTATCGATTTTTGGCCCCCTATCCCCATCACTATACTATAGCTTCGCGGAGATCACAATGATTTTTTTGCACTGTGGGGCACAATTCTGACCCGACCGGTATAGGTTTCATGTGCGAATGTCTATGAATAGTCTACCACAGAGAAAAGCGGATGTTTATTTATTGTTTATTCATTAACTTATTGGAATACAAGTTGCTATCAGTGGTTAAACTCTCAGGGTTCTGTCTGAAGTCAATTGAGCGTTTTCGAAAGGGTTAAATGCGAAGTTGAAGTTTCTATACGGAGGCGATTACCAACACACAATTTGATTACATTCCTACAAGTGCTCCGACTCGACTTCGGCGAGCTTCGCAACTGTCGGCTTAATCTGCTTTGTTGAAAATTATTGGTACGTTAGTACCGAAGTCCCGCGAAGCGGGCAAGTGCGAGACTCGCCGGAGGCGAGTCGGAGCACTTGTTTTCTAATATAAATGGTTTGATTTTGCTGAAAGGAATCTGATTCGTGCATAAAAGTGTGGGCCATGGTGAGGCAAAAGAGGGTGGGCAGTGTTCCTGCGATTGGTTCAATCAAACCCTCGCCCTGCCCCAGGACCTGCTCGCACTAACTCGCACGCGATTTCACCACACCTGCCCATGCAAATTTGAATGTGAGTGGGACGAGTTAGCGCCGAGGGCCCCGTTTTGCCTCATCATGACCCACACCCCGTGCATAGATGTCACCGACAGATCTCACCCTGTGAGACATTGTGAATACTCCTGAATGGTACTGAATTTCGACTGCCGTGAATAAAAAGTTTCTCCTTAACTAATGCACAAAACGGGGAGGATTTTTGTCGCTTCTGTTCCGCATGAGCATCTGCAACTCACATAAAAATTTGAACCGCCTAGGTCTATCCTGGAAGAAATTACGGAAGAAAAACCATTTGTTGCAATACTTTTGACACCACTGTATGTGGTACCGCTACAAAGAAGCGGCGGAAATGAAACAATAGAACAACTTCATATTTTAAGAAGAATAAAGGTAAGGTAAGCAATAACAACCGATGTAGGAATCAATATTTAAAAAATAACCACATGTAAAGATTCGGCATTCAGTAGTAACCTGGTTAATGACTAGGCTAACACAAATGTAGCTTCACATAAAGACCCAGAATTTAAGGCTTAGGTTTAAGGTGTATTGTGCATGATACAAGTAGCCAGTTCACTGATGTCGCGACAAGCACGGGTGACGGTACGCCGTGGTCCGTATCCTTCGTACTGTGTCTGGTATTGGACGTTGTCGTGGTCGTTGTCGATCTACACCATGCAGTCGAATAAATCAGCAAAAGCAAAGATCTCAGTATAAGTGCCCCAGTGGCATTGGACAGTTCCAGGAATACGTATGCCACGATCCCAGCACTCGTAATTTTGTCCACACCAACGATTGAAGCCCAAGTAGGGGGGTTTCTTTCGATGTGGTTGCAGATAGTGCGTCGAATGGCGACATGATTCTCTTCCGAAGTAGCAGTAGGAGAATGTACGGAATAAACAGTTGCTTTCACCAACAATCGTTTTGATGTTCCTTGGCAGTGGAGGTTATTTGCGATTAAACAGACGCGGTGTGCCGAATCTTGGTTGTGTAGCTGTAGATTTGCAGCATTTCGCACTTGATTGTCTGCCAAGCAATCGATGATGGCTTGAAACTGGAAAAGGAGTCGGAACCTTCGCTGACGAAAGGAATCAAATCATCAGACTTATAGTCGATTGAAGAGTTGGACTGGTGAATCTCTAAGAGCGATGATTCATAGATGTTAAGCTGCTCCAACTTATTGTCGAGAAAATGCGTGCGTCGAAGCCATATAGTAATTTGTGAGAAGACTTTTACCGAACGAGGACGATGCAGCGTAATACCATAGAGGACCCTGTTCACAAATCACGGTCTTTTTTCCTCCTTCCTTCTAGCGTTTTGCGCAGACCATTTTTGATAGTTTGAATGGTACGGTCAGTGACACTGTTGCTTTGAGGACAGTAAACTGATGTTATACGGTCATCAATGCCGTTTCTGTTGCAGAATCATTCCATTTCTTAGTTGCAGAATTCTCGACCTTGATCAGTAGATAATAATTGATAAATTAATTAATAAGAAACGCATACAGAGATCCAGAGACCCTTAAGGAAAGTGAGAATGTCGACACCACTTTTTGTTTTAATAGGCTGCACCTTGGGCCACTTACTCAGGCATACGCGCCGTGTGAGCGGGCCGCGACGTGGCCGCGAGCGGGACTCGCAAAGACGGGTCGCACGGTCATCGCGTCCCACAAAGGAGAAGTGGAGCAGATCATTCGTACAGTTCACGAGGAGGTTGGCCACCTCCTGCAGAACAACACATATCTACAGGTGAAGAAGCGCTGCTACTGAGGCAATATCACAACCTTCCTCATCCTCTTCACCTCCACATTAAGCGTGTCCATGTCCAGCTTCCTTTTGGATTTTGACCAATTCACTTTGAAGTACACCAACTTCGTTTCATCAGCGGAGATAAGAAAATCAGTACACTTGTGTTTGAATGTGATTCTTTTCGCTTCTCGCTCGCTTTCTTCCACTTCCTCAAAGATGGGCATAGTACCGCTTCGTTTGAATGCGAAGATCCTCTCGTAATCCATATGGCTGAGGCCACCATACTGGTATTCGGACTCTGGAGTACTCGTGGACGTGGCAGCGTTGTTTGCCTTATCATAATTAATTGAAATAGGTCATCATAATTAACAGCGAGGGCTAAGTGATCTTTGAAAGCGAACGATGAAGCGCTGCGTTAATAGGCGGAAATTCGCATGAGTACGTCCATGTCGGTGAGATGGACAATAGCAAGCAAGCATATTGTGAGGCTTGTGAGAATCTCCCATCATGGGCAGAATCTTATACGGGCAGAATATTATATGCGACACCGGCGTAAGCCGCTGGCACCGTCCACAAGTGGGCCTGGTTACACCAGCGTCATCTGCAACGTTGTATGCCGGAGAAACGAAGTTTTGGAAACTCATCACCCATTACAGGGGGCCATAAGTGAATGTACATCGTTTGCTGGCTTATTACTCTGCGGGAGTGCAACTCTTTAAAGGCAGCACCCGCGGAAATTTTCATGTTTGAGATTTCGCCGAATTTTGAGGTTCTCAGAGACGATGAATTCATAGGCAATGATGAAACAGCGTGAAACACCCCGGAAGACGGGAAATGAAGGCGCTGTTTTTCATGCGTTCACAGCGCGGACGAGTTTTCCGCTGAGGGTATACGCACGCAACACCACGGAATCCTGTGGATATTGAGTGTTTCATACACTACACTACATATACTGCTTTACGCCATGCGCCGCAATAGCTCTAGTTGGCGCTTCGAGCCGGGGAAAACTCGTACAGGCGTGAACACGGCTAGGCGGGTTCACGACGTCAGTTCGATTTTCTCTGCAGGTAAGCCATTTTTGTTTGTGTTCATTTCACATTTATGATGTGCTGAATCTGTACTTTACCACACGCACATCAGCTCCGAGTCGAGGATTTCCGCGGGTGCTGCCTTTAAGCCTATTTTGAGATTTATATGCAAAATCCACTGCAGGTCGGGGCTGATAAGAGCACAGAACGAGGCTGTTCCAAAAGTTGCTTGGATGGGAAAGCCAAGCCTTAGGTTTCGAGCACAGCTGGCATATATCTGGGCTTACTGATGAGGCTGAATAGCCATTCTGCAGCATTTTCACTCTAGTTTTCAGACCATATCAACAGTCTAGCTGATGTTCTGTCTTTTAGTGGAAAAACTCTTGGAACTCAAATTTGGCAAAAATTGTGCATTACCGGTGGCATGGAGTAGCCGCGGTTTTTTGCCCGCATATTTCTTAGACTTCGATTTCTTGGGAAACCCAGGACATAGCTAGAAATAGCACTTCTTGCTCTTTTGAATCATCTGAGCAGTGAAATCCAATTCAAAGATTTTGTGGATTTTCCAGGAAACTTTGTCACAACACCCACTTTTCTCAAAAATTTGTTTCAAGGCCAACTGCTCGATAGAGAAATCCTCCCAAAAAAGCGGATCTCAACTAAAAGATACTTTGAACATTTCTCTATTTTGCAGAGAAAAGAACGGAGCAATGCATAGATTCTTGGTGGAGATATAAAAGATCAAACGTTGTACAATAACTTATGCCCCCTGTATAGGGCGTGAGAGGCGTCTACACGTGTAGGATACGCTCCATGTCTGAAGGGCAATTCATACATAGCAGATGCGCTCATGAGTCGCGCTTCGGACGCATACGCATTTTCGTTGTGGATTTTCCATGGCACTCAGACAATTCTGGGGGTAAATCGAGTTCCATCCGCCGCCAAATGCATTCGAGCTGACGCACGACCATCGGGGTCTGGCCCGAAATATGAAGAGTGTCGATTCGCTTTTCACGACCACGAATGACATCCCCAAAAAGAGGCTTAAACGTCGACATATTTCGGCTTAACGAGGGAAAAAGAGAAGGGGACAAGAAAACAGTACAATCTTGCGCTCAATTCTAGGCTTCTAATTGCAGTACTGAACGGCAACTATTTATATACATATATACATGATACATGATTCCTGCATTCGCCACTGTTGTGCAGATAAGTGGAGCCCGCTTTGTGGCTTTTTCTAAACTATGTACAGGAGGAGCATAAGTTATTGTACATCGTTTGCTGGCTTATTACTCTGCAGCAGTGCAATGTTTTTTTGGCAAGCCATGTCGTTTCGATAGAGCTGGATTCCCTCTATTTTTGATTGCAAACATGCTCTGAATAGTTGAGCTATAACTGAGAGATTTCAGTCATGTTTCAAAGGTGCGAACGAGTGCTTCGCCGTGGGGTGTGCGTCACAAGCGGGCGTGTCACTCGCCAAGGCTGCTAGCACAACTGGCTTGCGTCAGGATGCATGAATCCACCTGCCAAGTAACACAGGATACACAACTGCTCTGGAGGCCCCTAAGCTACAAACCATACCACTACTGGATTGTTACACTACCAGGTCCTGGCAAACTCTTGGGTGTACTGACACTGACACATGTGACCAACTACTAACTCAACCAACAGCACTACGACACATGTGGTATTCCAAAGGAGCTGCCGTCAGTCATCCCCTGCCAGCATATGTCTACACTGTTATACACACGTATGCATGGTGTAACTGTGCTGATTATACGGCCGCTTCCTTCGCGGCATCCGTCCGTAGTTCTTCCAACACAACGCGAACACATAAAATTGCCCAAATTCATGGCCCACATACTATGTACAGAAATGCAACAAAAGGACTAAGGGGAGGATCCAACCAACCCAGTCCCTAGGGGTCACAGCAAGCGCAACTCCACGGACATTTGTGCGAAGTGCGGCAGCATGAGCAGCTCCGTACAGAGAGACGCGGGATTACCTCTACGCCGTAGCTGCTTCCGTGGCCTGTGCATTGGTGGAACCGACACATGTGACCATCATCGACCATCATCCATTAACTTCCTTCAACTCCAGCCGCTTCCTACGAGTGACATACGTAGGATAGACTTTCTTCATGCATTTGCGGGGAGGTGGCGAGGCTAACAGTGCGCATAAAAGAGGAGCATTGGGACCATTGCGCGCGGCGACCTGGCGACCAAATGTTGGAAGAAAGAAGAGATGCACGAAGTAGCGACACTGGGAGCGCCGGTAAATGGCCCAAGGCGTGAGGTGTGCTTGCCCTTACCTACGAGTTAAGCGATATACACATTTACGGGTTAACCGCAGTGACGCCTACTAGGGCTGGGATTTATGAAACGGTAATCAAGCAAGCCTCCGAAGACTAGCGCTATTGGCTCTCGTGTAGACTACACAGTGGTGAGAGACGCAGGAAAGTTCTCTTGCTAGCCTGGTTTCACCTGGTTATGCGTTCATGAATCCTAAGTCAGAGGGGCTTACTCCTTGGTTTTCTGACAGCTGGTTATCTCCGGAGTAAGTAAGGGGATGCGTGTGGGGTGTGATGTCTATTACCTACTGTAGGATAAAAATGGGATTTTCTTCTTTAGCAGGAGCGGATGGATGTGACGTATGTACATATATACAATGCTTCGACGACTGTGCAGGATGTTGTTGACGATCGACCATGACTTGAGGTGACCATGTGGAATCAGCGGCTTGACATTGTCGACGTGACGGCAACAGTAGTGGAGCGAAGGTCCAAAAGTTTATAATCTACCTACACTTGTGCACTAAAGGAATGTGTTTTACGTGAGGGGGAGATTTTACCTCACCAACAGCGAAAGATTACCCCTGGGTCAAGATAGGAATTGAAAGAAAGGGAATACCCAATTCCGCAAAAGATCGATAAACCACGCTCTCCAGCAGTGCCCCTGAGTTTCCCGTGAGGGCACAATGATACTCGTATGCTGTGATAGACGTAAATCGCAAGGACATCGCTGTACATGTACTTAAAGTAAAGTTGGCACAACAACGTGAACTTAATTAAGGTCCACCACAGCATCAAGGACGGGAGAAAAGATTTTAAAAAATTTTAAGTCGTGAGACGTATGATACCTGCGTAAAAACCTACCTCGACAGCTTCAACACTGTGCTTTCACCTCTCCTAACCAGTGGTTGGAAACCACATCTGTCATAGCCTTACACTGTTCCACAAAGCCACTGTTCTCGAGCATGTCGACAGCACCATTAGGCGTGGAACGCGTGATTACACAACCTCTGATGATGAGATGGATCTAAAACAGGGTCGTGTGCATAGAAGGTGAAGTTGGTATCGTGGCACTAAGAGGAGGAGGACATTGTGCACAAAATTAATTCGTTCCACAAACGGTCTAGAAGATGAGAGCTTGTGATAGGCGGCTGCGATGTTGTAGCACGAGTAGAACTAGGCTCCCGCGATACTGATGTCGGTGAATGCCACGACGATGGTGAACGCGAGTCGGAATGTTCCATCCGACACTTACTAGGGTAAGAAGAAGCCGAGAAATGTGACAAACCTACCTGGGTAGGGACACTTGATGTCAATAGCGTTGATTATAGTGCGTCGGAGTCCGATCCCGTCGGATTACAAAAGGTACACATCGATCCTCGTCGCAATCCGACGCGTCGGAGTGCGACGACGACGGCTGTTGTTACTCCAACGGAACGATTTGCCTCCGAATCGGCGTCTGAGTTCGACGTCGGACTTCGACGAATTAGTCGAAAGGAGCTTGTGGGATGAATTTTCTCAGCTGTTTCCCCCCCCCCCCCCTTCGTAATTTTCTCTTGTTTCTT
>JARK01001344.1:2995137-3012096 GCA_000688135.1 Ancylostoma ceylanicum
TTTAACCCCCCCCCCCCCCTGCAAGGTGAAGGTTCCCTCCCTGGCTCGGCTAAAAGTGAAGGGTGGGTGAGCACGATACTCAGGGTATTCCACCTATGGCGACCGCTACGACCGCAGGCGGTCACCATGTGGTTAAAGTAACTGAGAAGACTCCAGACGAGAGAGGGATGATAACTGATGAGGCGTGGCGATCCATAGGCATCGCTTCCACTATCGCTGTTAACACATAGCCAGTTCATTTTGGGCGCATCTTCAAAAGCACAGGCGATGAGCTTCGTTTGGAAGGCTGCCGGTATACTCCTCGAGGAGTATAGCACCTAGCATCGCCGTCGCCGAGGCGACTTCATTTTTGATACATATCGATTGCGGACGGTCAGTCGCCGATGTCGGACCGCCCACAATCAATACGTATCGAAAATTAAGTCGCTCATACAAGGTGCTACACTCCTCGAGTATACCCGCAGCCGAATCGTTTCAGAATGATGAACATGGCAGTCGATACGTATCGTTTCCACAATCCTTATCTCCAATATCGCCGGTTCAGTCTGATTCATTTGAAACTGGTCAAGTTTGGGGATGCTCAAAGGCGTTTAGGAAAAGAAGTTGTAACAAACTTTGGATCGAACAAGGTAGACAGCTCGCTTTGTGTGTTCTGAGTAGATCGTTGACCGGATCGAACAATATTCGAAGAATTATCAAAATATTCGATGCGCTTATTCGAAGCATTCGAATATTTGTGAAGGCTGAATACTCGAGATATTCGGCATGAGCGAAATATGCAATTATTCGATCATTTGATTACCCTCAATTTTTCGGATATTCGACCATTCTTATTCGATTCTTCGAATATTCGAGGGAGAATTATTCGAATGTTCGAACAATCGATTGAAAATCCTCAGTGGCGCCTTCGCCCTTGTGTTCCTTCTCGAACAATCTCCTTAAGAAGCATCTAATTAAACAGCCAAATCTCTAATGATCCAAATTTTCCCTTTGCCATTGAAAGGAACTCAAACGGAGGGAATTGCTTTTCGATGTGCAATATCAGCTGCTGCCGTTTACAAATCGCTACAACATTGTGACCAGTCTGGAGAATTCCGTGAAAAAATACGCGTTGTTTGCCACTTCCAAGTTTGAGTATGTGTTGTGGCTTTGCGAGTGTTTCCTTTTTGTTGCTTACCTAGAGTTATAGAATCCTTTGAAAGTGGCTTCAAAAATTAAAATTCAATTTTTACAGTTTTCTCAATTCTTTGTATAATTTCTATGTCAGGCTTTAGGGGAAGGAAAAGTGGTGGTCTAGATTGAGCACATCTCTCCTCATCTTTTTCGTATGGCACTATTAGCTCATTCTCCATACCAGCTGAGGCCAACGGGAGAAGCAAACCATCAAATTTACGCAAAATTTACATTAGCTTCAATTAAAACAATATCGAAGCCTTGGGCTTCTCCTGTGAGTATCTTCGTACTTGTTAGAAGCCCAAATCATAGGAAAATCCACAGCCAAAGGCATCGTTTATCCGTGAGATTCCCATTAATTTTTTTTCAGTTCTGTTGACATTCTTTACTCTCCCTTGTGATGAATACTTGGGAGTCAGTACTATACTTGTGAAATGCGCAATTATATCAAGAGTAAAAACAAACTTCCACTCAATTTAATAAAGTGGTGTAGGGGAGAAACGCAAATATTTTTAAAAGCTCTACTTCTTGACTTTGAATGCCGCAACTCCGTACAAGGGTATTTTCCGGAGAAGCGGAGTTGAACAAAGAAGAGGCACATTGTGGCTTGTCACCTTCTCAGGCTTCGCCTTCATAGCTCGACTTTAAATTTTCTTCAATTCGTCTCTCAAACGTGGCGACGTGCTAAATATGTGGCCTGCACTGTAAATGTATCTTCTCCTATTCTCTGGATCACTTGGTGCATGACACACACAGTCGGCTTTTTTCATGCAATCACTATTCCCATGATAAAATAATTTCTAAATCTTTAGTTCTTCTAAAACTTCATATTTTGAGGTTGCATATTTCCAAAATTTTCAAGTGATCTTACACAGTCTGTTCTTTAGGCCCACGGTCTCTTCAGAGGTTGAGCGAGAGCTTACAGGCTCTTTTGACATCTCCAGCATATCAACAGAAGCACGTGAATGGTTAGAAGAACGAATTGCCGAGCAGGTGAACTATCATTCACTTTGGCTGATTGTGTTTGTCGTGTATTCTGCTGTAGCACTCACGCAAAAGCATTTGTTTGGCTGAACTTTTCTTCGCCATTTTCCTCTATTGTGAAATTGATCTTTGTCATTCTAGGATAACTTTCAAAGTTCAAGAAAGTTGCAGTGAGTTTGCCAATAGGTAGAGCCTCAAAATAAGGTGATGAATCACTCGACGCGCGCCAACTTTCAGCGAGTTAAGATCGCAGCGTGTGCCCTTCCATTCCTACTCAACGCTTTCCACACTGATTAAGCCTAGATTTTATACTCTTATCGTGAAACAAATGTGCGTTCGCGATGGATCTCGTGACCGTGTTCCGACGCAACGTATTGGGAGTTCTTACAGGTATTCCGTTATTTTACGCCCAGTTATGGTGAAAGCGTTACGCGTTCCCCTACTGTGGTGACATGGAGTCTTTTCGTTTCATAAAAATCCTGGGACAAGTTCGCTTGCTGACTAGGAACACTATGCTTCTAAAATATTGACAACGCTTCGTTTAACTTGTAAGATAGGACCATTCTCCTTGGGTATCGAAATGACTTTCTGTGGCTGTTTTTTTTTTTTGTTCACGTTAATAGCATCACGGGTATCACTTGTGTAGGGAATTTCGTTTTCCACTAAATGGGAAGGACCCATAGCGACTTATTTCGATACCTGTTGGTTTTTATTTCGATTAGTACAATTGGCTCAGATAACTTATATCATTTTCAGGTACTCGAGAGAGTTAAGAAGTTGGAGGAGGCAATGACCGAAAGTCAAAAAAAGACGAGGGCCGAGGTGGAGGCCCGCCTTAGGGCTCAAATTCTCGGCGAAATGGAAGAAGAAATGGCTTCCATACGAAAAAGAGAAGAAGCATCGCGAGCCAAGTGTGCTGCCCTCGAGAAAGAACTAGAAGAGAAAGTTCGACAAGCCGACGAAAGCGAGAAAAGGTTGGCTTTTTTCTACTTTTCGTAAAATTTTCAGCCCAGATGCAGGTGTGAATCTTCTGCAGTTGCTAGCGAGTATGATCGCCGCACTGATTTATTTCGCAGGAAGAGCAATGATGGCTGACGAAGGGCGAATCGCGATATTTCGGATTTCGCGTGCTCAGATCGCATAAACATCGTGGCGTTGAGGTTGCACAGATTGACGGCGACGGCGGTAGTTGCGCTGGTTTGATTTAATCCTTCTTCTTCTGTAGGTTTAACGAGGAGCGGCTCGCGATGCTGGCAGAACGGAGTGCACTGGAACGTGAACGCCAAGAGGTGCTGAGAGAAAAGCAAGAACTCCAGAAGAACGAACAACTAGCCATAATCAATAAGGGCGGAACAGTTCGACCTCCGATCAAGTTCTCGTTTGGCAAATCGTAATATTTATACTTTTTTTGCTTACTCTTAGATTCACGTTGTTATTGTTATTGCTGCTGATGATAATGATGAATCTTGTATGGATGTATATTTTGTTTTTTTTTTTCGCTATAGAGGTTAAAGCGATTGTTCCCTTGTTTCTGTTCTTGATTGGTTTTAAATTTCTCGTTTCCGACTGCTCATTGGCTATTGCTAAATCCCAGCTCATTGTGGTACAAAAAGCGCTACAGCAGTGTTTCCATCGCTGTACCACATTGCCAGAACGATGGGGATTTTTCTGTGTGCCACGCATTGTGAGGAACGTTTTTCTTAACAAGATGAAGGGGAATTGCTCGAGCAGTAAGCAGATGTACACCCTGCACCAAATTGGTTTGTGTGTACGAGCAAATCTTTCAAGTAGATGCTGCATAGTTTTGACTTCCTTATTCATTTCGTTACCTACCTTTCTATGTCTTCCGTGTTTTATCTCGCCAACACTTTCTTCACCAAAAGTCTAGCCTTGCTACAGGTTTCAATGTTTAACCTAATTGAGTGACATTTCAAGTATTTTTCTTTTGTACGTTTGCGTGCTTGTACGAGCATCTAATATCGAGGAGCGATACGTTTTATGGAAGATTGTGATTGTCTATAAGTTACATATCTCGGGAGTTTCTGGGCTTGACGATTCTTGGATGTACAATCAGTGGTAGAATTGTCAGGTGGAAGGATAGAGTTGGTGAGACATATTTCGGGTGTGGGGCAGTGGAAAAGGCCTGATGTATTATTTGCTCACCGAGCTACGTTACCTCTGGGTTAGCTGACGCTCTTCAGTACGATTTGTGGTCAAACATCACCAGCCTGATCGTCCGGCTAACAACGGGCTCCCAGGCTTCTTTTCCTGCTCGCTTCGCTCGCGTTACCTGTATGTGACGTCATCCTCACGCCACGCGGACCACCCTACATCTATCAGGACTCCCGTTCTTCGCAATTTCATGTTTTGTGGCTCTGAAGCTGTGCAACAGTAGGGTGTTGTCTATCAACTTTGTACAGGACCGTTGGACCCGACCCCATGTGTTTCCCCACTTTTGGACGCCGACGCACCTTTATCACATCGTTAGACCCGTCCCCAGGAGCTTCCTCGCTTTTGGACGCAGGCACACCCTTATCACACCGTTGGACCCGTCTCTAGGAGTTCGCCCGCGTTTGGACGCTGACGCAACCCTACTGCGACAATGGCCCTGGTGTGGCTACTCACGTGCTGGCTCGACCCTGATTCGTGTCACTCTTCTGGCCCTTCTGGCTCTTTCTCTTCGTGTGTAAGGGCATCCTACCGTTTCTTTCAATTTATAAGGTCCAGTGATCACAGGCCTATCTCATTCATTCTAACTGTGATAAACACACTGAATACTCGACGACGCTCGACGCAGTGATGTTAGCTATTGACGACGGTGGCTGGTTCTCGTTCACAGACACACACATACACATGCTAAGCCAAATAATAGAAAGTACGATTGTTCAACGAAACGTATAGTGAATCCGCGCCGACGAGACCGCCACAGCGGTCGAGAATCCAGAGGCGGCCACGCTTGCCAGCACTACAGCTACGTTTGCCAGCACTCCACGTCACCATCTCAAATCTGCGTATCACGTTTCATCGTTATCTTCATGGTATCAGCAAATGATTTGGCTGTGACGTGGATCGCTTGGAAGCTGACAGCGCACGCGCCGCCTCTGGATCGCCGACCGCTGTGGCGGCCTCGCCGGCGCGGATTCACTGTATAGAAGCAGATACACCATGAATTGCTCTACCGTACTGTGTCAAATACTTAAAAACATGTGTTCAGTAACGAGCCCACTGAGGCGGTAGAAAACAGCGCGCATCCATAGTTTCACGCCCTAATATTTGCTGTGGCGGCGAAGACTCCAGCGCGTGCGGCGTCGCCGGCGACTGTGACACCCGGTGCCCATCAAGTGTGGGCGGAGCGTCGCGGCGGTCGCCGAAGTTGGCGACTGCGGATCGCCAACATCGGCGACGATCAGTCGCCAATGTACGCGAATCACCAGTTTCGGCGAGGACGGATCGCCAACTTCAGCAACCTGTGGCCGCCGGCGACGGCGACGCAAAGTGCTATACTCCACGTGGACTGTAGCGCCAATCTGGCGCACGCGTAGCGGAACTCACGGGCATCAAGCGCTTTTGAAACAACACCTTATTTCTTATGGATTTCTTGCTCGTTTCGCGCTTTAGTTTCTATGAATTTCTCGCTCGTTTCGTGCTATTTCATCACTAGATAGCATGTCCCTTGAAATACCACAATTCTTGGAATCATTAACACAAAAATTTTCGTGGTTGCTGCCTTTAGTATGTATGTGGTTCTCGCCATTTTCGTCACCTTTGGTGTGCTCCATGATATAATTCTGGCGAAAAATATTTTCTTCAATTTTTTTTTTGCCACGCAGGTTGTTATGAACACTTTATTTGCCAACGTTTCGGCAACACGCCGTTCTCAAAGCCTGAAAGTGTATCAGTTATATGAATTCATGTTCTACACCATCAAACGCTGCCTCTGAACTGTGCCTTCGACTCGTAATGACTAGCTAACAGTGAGTACCAGACGTGTGAGACGAACTCACCAAGCGTTCCACCAGAAGGGCGGCGTATGTATCCGCACCGCAATACGCGACTGTCACCAGCGGATGACTGAGCATTGCTCACCAGGCGTTGGTGACAATCTTATAGCTCGTGGCTTTATCAAACTTTCCCTCCTTTTGCTAGCAAGATGCTCATTTATTCGTACACATGTGCTCCGACTCGCCTTCGGCGAGTCTCGCTCTTGCCCGCTTCGCGGGGTTTTTGGGTGTTCTTTTCGAAAGAACATGTTACCTGGGCTCCTCTAAAGATCGTATTTTGTTTTTTGAAAAAAAAAAACTCTAACTTACATCATTCCTATAAGCAGTCTGGCCGTCCGGCTATCGCCGGACCTCCAGACTTCTCGTAATGCTGGCTTTGCCGGCATTCCTTCGTATTCATCCTAGAACGCTCACAGCCACGCCAAACTCTCCAATGATTTTCGTCTTTTATTTTTAGCTTTCGTCTTTTATTTTTAGCTTTCACTATTTTGGCGCTTCACCATATGAAGAGGGCTGACCTCATTCCTTAGTTTAGTTTTTGACCGGAATAACTCAGTGAAGTTACGTATCACCGATTCGTCATGTAAGTCACAGAAAATGGTTTATGTCTCTTGTCCTCTTTGATTGATCAGAGTACTTCTAACAAAAAAATAGGAGGGTGCTTTGTGCTCAAGCAGAAATGACCCAGAATGAGCTGAGCACAACGCGGAGGGGGTACGATTAGGACAGAAACACATGCATGTTGCCTGACTGCTTTCTGGACTTTGGCGCCGTTCGCGCGTTCGTAGGCGCTAGTAAAGCGATTCAGGTCTCTCCCATAACATTGGCGGTCGATTATCACGACATACCTTTTTTCAAGGATTTCCCAACTTTCAAAAGCCGATGCATCCTTATCACATATTTGCACTCGTTTCCAGGCGTTTCCTCGCTTTTAGACACCGGCGCGCCCTTATCATCGTGGTGGACTCGTCTCCTCAGTTTTGTACACCGAAGCTCCCTCTACACACCGGTGGACACTTTTCTGCTCTTCCCTATCGATAAGAGCTTCTCTCCTGTCTATGATCCTCACCATACCCGTCTCTTCCCCTTTTATATGATCTCATGAGCATCATCACTGACCAATTACGGAATTTTGTCTTACACGGATTACTGACAGATAGGCAAACACAGTAAGCGCGTCATTATAAGTCATGACACATTTTCCAGTAAAAAATTTACCAGCCTGATCGTCCGGCTGACGCCGGATTCTCGGGTGTGGAGCTGTTTGCCCGATGGGCGTGTCCGTGGGCGGAACCTAATCGGGCAAACCGCTACGCTACCGGGCAAACCGCTAGGAATTCGGGCAAACAGCTACATGATCGGAAATGCTTAGGCTTATCAGAAGCTTTCTCAGATTTCTAGTATGGCTAAGATGTGCAGGACAATCGAAAAAAAACTTAATTCATTGTTCATGACAGGGATGGATCTATGAAATAAGCATTTTGAAAAATAAAATGTATATACTCTCTACTAGTTTTATCTAATATAACATCTATAATAGTAGGAAAGCTAAACGGATTTTCCGGAGACATATTCGAACATATTTTCCAAGTATTTCCTTATGTCGGCATCCGCAGGCGTCCCAGCTTCAATTATTTATTTATTCTTTTTTATTTTTATTCATTCTTTGGAAATGCCCAGAATCCCAGCGATAGTGATGCTCATCGACAGTGACGAGTACTCTGGGACCGGGCTATTTATACAGGAATCTCGGCATTGACCTGAGCCCTAGTTTCCTAATGCAGAGGCGGGAAGTTGCCTGAGGGCCATGTCTTCTGGATGTGCGAAAACGAATGTGTGTAACCAGGGCGTACATGTCCACTGCAACTCTGCGTAAGTGATTTTAGGCATAGGTGCGATAGTGGGGAGCCGGGGGTCTCCGAAGTGAAGGGGGGTCTGAGGGGTCTAAGGGTCGTCAATCGTGCCCAAAGTGAAGGGGGTCTGCAGCGGAATTGGCAGCGGCGGCGTGATGAGTCATCACCTCGACGATTAAAATCTCACTCAAATTTCAATTAAACACCACACAAAATACTCATTATTTCAAAAATGGGAGAGTCTGAGCAATACCAGCATTCCATATCCTACCTCCTGGTGTCAAATACCCCATAGTTCACCCACAGCATCCTTCTCCCTTTTGGAAATGCCGAAAACTGGCAAAAAATGGCTATTTTTCCCTTATAACTCCCTTACTACAAACTTTGACATATCAGTGAAGAGTACATATGAGCGATCAGTCATGACATTACACCTACACCACTTGTTATTTCATCTGGAAAGACGTGCTGAGTTGCTCCCTAGAAAAATGAAGGGTGCCGGAGCCGGCCCTTAACAATGGCCCAGTCGCCGCTCTGCGCCTCCTCCCTCATCGCACTGCCTTTTCTTTCTCTGACCAGTGGCCAGAGCCAAAGTACTGGTTTTGGCTCTCCCCCTCCCGCACAGCGCATAACGGACTTTTACCCATCATATTATATATGAAACTGAAGAGAATTTTCTATACTTGAATTTCGTATGCAGTATGTCTCATTTCGTTAGGTGTGCGGAGAGAAATTCGCTAGAAACCCCCTAATTCTCGTCGTTTCGCTCGCTTTCAAATATTCCTATTTGGTTCCTATAAGATGTTCATATCAAGATTCACATTCTACTCGAGCTGATACAGAATTTCTTCCTCTGTTTCCCAGGACTGTCCCATTTTTGATTCATTGACACCAGCCTGATCGTCCGGCTGACGCCGGACTCTCAGGCTTCTTTTCGTGCTCGCTTCGCTCGCGTTGCCTTTATGTGGCATCTCCCTCACACCACACCGGCCATTCCTCATTTATCAGAACTCTCGTTTTTCGCACCTTCGAGCTTTCTGGCTCCGAGGCGCCCTTTCCACAGCTGTGCGACAGGCGAGCGACGTCTTTCCTTGTGTAGGACCGTTGGACCCGTCTGCAGGCGTTTCCCCACTTTTGGACGTCGGCGCACCCTTATCACAACGTTGGACCCGTCTCCAGGCCTTTTCCCCAATTTTGGACGCCGACGCACCCTTATCACACCCTGACCCGACTCTGAGCATTTCCCCGCTTTCGGACGCCGGCGCACCCTTATCACACCGTTGGACACGTCTCCAGGCATTTCCCCGCTTTTGGACGCCGGCGCACCCTTATCACACCGTTGGACCCGACTGCGGTCGTTTCACCTCTTTCAGACGACGGCGCCCCTTTGTCCCACAGTTGAACCCGTTTCTAGGTTCCTTCCCCCACTTTTGGACACCGGCGCGCCGTTGCCGCAAAAGTGGATCCTTTGCGTAGCATTATCACCCCTTCTGGGCGCCGGCCCAGCCCTAGTACAGCGTCATCCCTCATCCGTGTCCTTCTTCGCCTTCCTGGCACCTTCTCTTCGACATAAAGGATCCTACCCATCTCATCCCTTTTATAGTGTCTGGGCTTATCTCATTCATTCCAGCTGTGGTAAACACAACAGTCGGTCCTTAACATGTCTGAACATGACAAAAGTGGCCCAAAACACCTGTAAATCAAGGTAAAAATCAAAATTTACCACATTTTCGTACATAACTCAACGGGCTGAAGACGATGGTGGTGTTAGTTTTTGGCGGCAGGGCCTGGTTCTCGTGCACAGACACACACACACACACACACATGAAGTGCCAATTAATAAGAAGTAAGATTTGTCAGAGTTATTCTCAACAGAAATGAAACTGCCGCAAAAAGTGTTGGTCTTGAAAAACGCAAACCGTTCCTCCAACATGAGAGATATTTCCACAATCAAGGTGCGTGCTTGATCCACTAGGTTCACTCTACCTGGAAATACCCTTCACTGTATGGAAATTTTCGCTGCGAACTGAGCTATTCTTCTTTTTTCAACTCCTCCCATTTCGTCAAATTCAGCGCTCCAATCAAATTGCGAAATCACTTACAGCAAACTCTTGCACAACCAGCAGATTCAGAGGGTATTTATGGTTGATGCGCGTCAAATTTGACGCGTCGGCCTTTAATTTCTCAAAGTTTTCGCGTTGTCTCGATGCGGCGGGAATGGAAACGCGTTTTGTTCGCGCGGCTGTCGCGACGACAAAACCGGGAACATTCGCGCTCCACTAGGATTTCTCTTCTCCTCCCTCTTTTGCACTGTATGTCGTCGCGTCAAATTTGACGCGCATCAACCATAAATACCCTCTCACAGATTTACATACATACATACATTTATTCAAATGTTTCACTGCTAAATCCTGACATCTGCTTTTCTTCCTTCCCTCCTCCTTCACAAGCGTCGTTCTTCCTTCTGCATCCTTCTAGCTTCTCTTGATCGCATTATTCATCTTCGTTACCTTACCAACCTATTTCGTTGATTGCTCTTTTTTTACCGGCCCGGTCACTTCCTTTTAGCTTTAGTGAAGAGGGTCTGCCGGACCCCCGTCCAAAGTGAAGGGGGAAAGAGCCTCGGCTCTGACTATCGCACCTATGATTTTAGGCAAACGATAAGAATGCTCTGTCAAATCCAAGAATGGATCGCTCGCTTTAAATAACACAAATGTAAATAATAACGTTACACTTTAAAAGAAAAATCGGTAGAAAAAAGGAAAATGGCTGGTACGCGCCTCGTATACTGACGCGCTTTTCAAATGCTTAACATGAGTCAGTTTTCAATTCGATCCGATTTCCTTTCTATCCAAAAAAATCCTGCTATTTTTCTTGTTCTTGGGTGATTTTCTCTTATTCTCGCTACTCAATCCAATAAATTGTGAAATTTCTTCACTCTAGCTTTTTGCCCGATCATATAGCTGTTTGCCCGAATTCGTAGCTGTTTGCCCGAAATCGTAGCGGTCTGCCCGGTAGCGTAGCAGTTTGCCCGATTAGACTCCGCCCACGGACATGCTTATCGGGCAAACAGCTCGCCACCCCGGATTCTCGGCTTCTTTTCGTGGTCGCTTCGCTGGCATTGCCTTTTATGGCCCTCCCACCAGGCTCACCATCCTCCATTTATAAAAACTCGTTTTCTTCGACCTTTCTCGCTCCGAGGCGCTCTTTCTATTTCTTCCCACAGCTGTGAAACAGTTGACGTCTTTCCACCTCGTATCGGATGGTCGGACCCGTCTCTAGACGTTTCTCCATTTTTGGGTGCCGCTGCACCGCTTTCCCAGCGTTGGGCCTCTCTCCCGGCGTTTCCCCTCTTTTGCACGACGGCGCACCTTTATCACACCGTTGGACCCGACTCCAGACATTTCACCTCTTTTAGACGCCGGCGCACTCTTATTACACCGTTGGACCCGTTTCCAGTCGTCTTCCCACTTTCAGACGCGGTCGCCCCTTCATCATCGTTGGACCCGACTACAGACGTATCCCCACTTTTAAACGCCGGCGCACCCTTATCACTTCCGCGTCTCCTGGCACGTGTTCTTTCAGTTGCCGACATGGGAAGGTGTCCCTGTTCACTTGCCATTGACATCGTTGACGAAACAGACCAGCCTTTCTGGTGTTCTTCAAAAATGATACAGCTCATGCTATAAACGTGTTCACATGTGGTCGGATCTGATACGAGTGGTATAACCGCTCACCAATTTCTTTAGGGCAAAGTGCGTTTCACATCACAACCTCAAATATATAGTAGTTAGATAAAGAGGTCGCCCGGTCTCACCGATGTAGATCGCATGGCAGCTTAAACATTCGATTCGGTAAACGACCCCCGTTTTAGCACAGTCTCCACCTCTACCGTATGGACATGTGACGCAATTATTCTTTAATTAATTATTAAAAATTAGTTAATTAATATCAATTTAGTGTTAAAATCATTAAAAATTAATTAATCATTAAAAATAATTAACTAATAATACTAATTAATAATTAATATTAATTAATTAGTTTTAACAATTAGTTAATTATTAAAAATACAATTAATTGGCAAAACAATTGAAGAAAATATCTGAACAATATGCCCAGGTTTTACGATAGGAGAACATGGACTATATCTGGTGAAAGAGGTCAGAGTCTTCTGGAATACAGTTTTTCAGGATTTCTGAATGTGGATTGTGACAGTAGGTTGGGGAGAAATATTACTTCTGCTGCAGCGTTGGCAATGTTGTCTTACAGATGTTTCTTCAAAAGGTTTCATATTTGAGCTCCATTGCGAAGGTCGCGACAGCTTACCGCTGAGGTGTATGGCATGCTCCGCCTGAGAACTCTACATCTTATACAACCGTCTGTTCAATGCAGTTTTATTCATCTCTCAATGATTTGGACATGTTAGGACCTTGTCATTATCAGCACTTTTGCCTAGAATGTACTTGTTTTTCGGACACATCTCAGAGCATAGTAGCAATCCTCATCGAACGCATTCCCATTCCAGATGTAGTATTCACCATCTGAAACGGCTTGGCAAAAGTTAGCCCACGTGAACCGTAAAACAAAGACAGACTTGGCATCGCGCCACGACATCTGCAGCAACGGAAGCATTCGTGGTGGTACTTCTTCCTCATCGCCGTGACGCATGTCTCACGAAGTGGCAGATGGCAGGCTGAAAACGTCGGAAAATGAATCTTCTGCAACATATTAGCTCATCCACCATTCAACCAACTGTAGCAGCTTGGATGCTGTGTCTCCATGTAGCAGTCAATGCAGATCGGTGTGCTGGCGTCAAGTGGTGAAGCTCGGCAGCCCGTCACTGTCAATGTAGCCTGGAGGTAGTCAACCGTAGAAATAGTCTCGTTCTCTCTCACTCTTTTAACCGAGGTAATCGCTAGTTTGGCGCCTAGTTAGTGTCCCCAAGTTGATCGAAACGGAAACTCGTCAGAAGTTTGTGTTCAAAAAATCTGCAATCTTCAGAACGTTGGCATGATTAAACATTTAAAGAGGGACAACTCAGATTATTACAGATCTAAAAGGCGTTGGCGCTTTTTAGGATAACAAAGTTGGGTGAGTTGCTCATATGTGCATAATTGTCCATATCGTTCTCACCAACAGAATTCGGATAATCCCTTGCTTTTTTTTATTTTAAAAAAAAGGATAGCCATTGGATTTCTGGGCAGCCATTATGCTTTGAAGTGATCTCACTCAAAACCCTCACCTTGCACATCTTGCATGCGAGATGTCTCACGTGCCAAACACGTCCCAGCACATAGGCAGCGTCACTCTGAATTGGCTTCTTCATCGTAGTGTTAAGGGGTTTTTACAGTTTTTAGCAAGTTGCGGCACGGCGCGGCGCGAGAAACCACTCACTGCAAGCCCAATTCTCGCATTTCAACTCGCGCTTGGGTTGCGGCAAACGTCGCAGGTTGCCGCAATTAGAGGACTGGAAGTGTAGCATTGAAATGCTGCGAAATAGTTAGTAAAACCTAAGTAAAACAGCGAAATAACTGTCACGAGAGGTGAGTACAAGTTTTATGAGAGAAATCACTTAGAAAAAACAAACATCAAACATGAAAAACGTTCAAAATGCATGCCACTGCGAAGAACAACTGATTTGCCGCGTTGCCGCAGCGGCAAAGAATGCCCTCGAGCATTCCTTGCCGCAGCCCGCAGTGCGAGCTCGCAAAATGACGCTCCGCGGGAAAAAGTGTACAAGGACCCCCTTGCGGCATTTGACGCAGCGAGCTCGCTCCAGCTCGCACTGCGTTGCCGCGCCCTATGCTTTTGCATAGGACGCGGCGCGACGCGTCAAAACTGTAAAAACCCCTTTAGTAAACACAACTTTTAGCGAGACTAATCCACGGACGTAACTAAGGGATGTCTGTCAGTTTTGAAAAAAATATGCATTTTAGTACCGATTTTTAGAATTTTATAATTTCTGTACGTAGCAGCCTCGAATATGCAAGCCGTATGTGAAGGATTGCCATCTTCAGAGTCTGTTCTGTGAAGATTTTGGCGAGTAAAAGTGCAACTGCTGAAGTGGCAGCAACTTAAAGACGCAGTCTGGTCTACTTGTCCGCAAAATACATTCTAAAATATCAAGGATCCCATCACCTATGGTTCCAAAGACGAGAATTCTAATGGAAAAAAGGTTACATGTTGTGCGTCCCTCTTCGTGATGTCCTTATTGCATCCTGGACATTTCACAAGCCATGTTCTTTTCTTCTGAAACTCATACAATACGCTGCTCTTCCACAAGGCTGTACAGTTTCTGCAGTTTTGTGCGAACCTTCGGGGTTTTACCGGTGATGCCCATCACATCAATTGAGGAGTCGAAGAATGGCTGTAGAAAGCATACCACGATTGTTTTCCTTATGTGTAATAAACATTCGGGATAAGCAATTTTAAGAAACAACCCTAGCCCTCCAGCTGAAGAATACCTCAGACCTCTACTCCTTACTTATTGTTAGGTCGGATACCCTACATGGCAAACGAAAATAATGTGGATGTTTAGAAAATCTTTCTGGGAGCATAAAAATCTATAGGGCATTCAGAAAGGAGTCGGAGCTGGTGCATTCACGGACTGAATGTAGGCTGTGCGGTTGTGCACTATTAAGCATGCTGGACATTGACTGAAAATGGCCGCGCTCTGATGTTGAATGGCAATACATTTGGCGAGGTTTGTTTGGCAACCTCGCAGACGAGCTTGCAAACTAGCCAGGCAAACGAACCCCGTCAAATGTATTGCCAAACACGAAGTCCCGTAAACTGTCTTGCCAAACAAACCCCGTAAAATGTATCGCCAAACAAACCCCGTAAAATGTATCGCCAAACAAACCCCGTAAACTGTCTTGCCAATCAGGGAGTCCCGTAAACTGTCTTGCCAAACAAACCTCGCCTTTTGTATCGCCAAACAAGCTTGAATGCGCAAAAATTCTGATAACACCGGGAACCGTACCGTGGTTCTGAGAATGGGAGTCCGCTGCCTTACCAACTGCGCCATCCGAGCCGACACCGATGATGATTGAATCACCCGCTAAGAATGAAATGAACATATTAACCCGTAAAATGTATCGCCAAACAAGAAGTCCCGTAAAATGTATTGCCAAACAAGAAGTCCCGTAAACTGTCTTGCCAAACACACTGTCTTGCCATTTGTATCGCCAAACATCCATAAACTGTCTTGCCAAACACATTGTCTTGCCAATTGTATCGCCAAACACCCGTAAAATGTATCGCCACACAAACCTTGCCTTTTGTATCGCCAAACACCCGTAAACTGTCTTGCCAAACACACTGTCTTGCCATTTGTATCGCCAAACAGGCTCTTCACTCATTCTCCCGTAAAATGTATTGCCAAGCAAAATTTTCTCCCGTAAACTGTCTTGCCAAACACGAAGTCCCGCAAAATGTATTGCCATTCAACATCAGAGCGTATCAGTCCATGAACCTTCCACCGACACCGACTCCCGGTTGAATGGACTGTACATTCTCCCAGCTGATGTTAGTGCTTTTCCTAATCAATTTTGGATCTGACAACGACAGCACTCTTTCAGTGGTGGGTGGTTGGTGGCTCGATCGGAGTGAAGTCAGGTCAAGCGGGTTGTTCACTCACGCCAACATGATGGGTGCACCCTCAGGCCCAGCAAGCCGAATGGTTCTTTTTCAGTAGCTTCGTGTAGCATGGGACCAGATACTGAGCCTCCACACTCCGTCAATCAGAGCAAGCCAAGCCAGGGAGTCACAAGGACATAAAACTGCTTTGATGACAGGGACCTGGTTGAATCCTCCAATTGACAACGAGTAAAAACGTGGATTACTCATCTGACTATCGCCACGTATAACTGTCGACCGATCCGCAGCGAAGCCCAACTGACAATGAGCCTTTTGGTGAAAGAAACTGAAAAAAATTAGTTCGACGTTATTGGGTCTGCGAAACGAAAAGGAAGAAGCCATTAAGTTGGTGGTCGAATGGCACTGGCATATTTCTGGGATCTAGAAAGGAGAACTCTACGTCAGGTGGAGTCGGTTTCATCGTCGCTCCAGGCCTTCTTCCCAAGATCCAGCAACTAAGCTTTCTCTCCCACCGCATCGGGATCTTGAATCTACGAATGGAGAAAAATACCAAGATATCATTGATCCAAGTTTACGCGCCAACTGCGAAGCGGCGCTTCGACTCGTCTGTGAACATCTCAGAACCGAGATGAGGTGACCCACTGCCTTTAAGCACTACAATTATAAAGACGAAAATACCTGAGATACTCCATTTCGGAATATACGTATTCGCTTATCCGTGTTTTTCACGTGTAACATCTCTTTCCTATCTGTTACCCCCTTACGTTCTGCGACGCTGACGTCTCACACATTGCACAACGTTTTGCAATCCAGCCATTTCTGCTGTCTTTACATCTTAGAGAATCGAGCCAACAGGGTTATATAGTAGACTTAACATCTCGGTTAATCTGGGTAGGCGTTCCATAGGTTTATTTTTATTTTACGGCTAAAAAACAAGCATCCTTTGAATATTTCGCAAGCGACTACACAGCTGTGACTAATGGTGTACCCGTCCACTCGTCCTCTTAGGTGGTTGAGTTGCTGCACGTATACTTCGAAGAGTTGGAGCCTCTCTCATTACTTTGCTTCCGAATCCTGTATCGCTCTTCTAATTGCCAAATTCCATCTTCTTCCTTTGCGAGATAATCTCTCTTAGAATTTAAAAGAATTCGTCTATTTTATTTATCCAATACTACTGCGAGTAAGAGATCATTAAGCATTCTCAGATTATGAGTTGTCTAGGAAAATAGTGAGTTCTTCCACAAGGATCATGAGGCTTTTTTTTTTCTTCTCTGCATATTCAGTATACCTGCATCACAAATGGCGGACGCAGGGAAGTGGGGGGGTGGGGGGTTTGCCCGAAATCGTAG